>JAKLNT010000004.1:0-378696 GCA_022814375.1 Aspergillus quadricinctus | reverse complement strand
CTTGTCTCTGTGCTTGTCTCTGTGCTTGTCTCTGTGCTTGTCTCTGTGCTTGTCTCTGTGCTTGTCTCTGTGCTTGTCTCTGTGCTTGTCTCTCTGTTTGTCTCTGTGCTTTTCATCGGGGTACCGCTGTCCCCCGATAACCGGCCGTCTCCAAGATATCGTAGCAGCGAAAATATTCTCTCCTCGCACACTTCCAAGATCCCAGTATCCCCTTTGCCCTCGTCAATCGCCGCACGCAGCGCGCTCTCGATCTTCGCCTTCTCCCTTTTCACGATGGATTGGATAGCCCGAGCGCGCTCAGAGAAATCTGCCTTCGTCCGGCGCTTTCTGTTGCGCTCTGCGGAACCCTCCGTCGGACCTTCAGAGCCCTGCTCTTTCTTCCGAATATCCCGAAGCACAGAGTTGAAGATATTGTTGATCTGAGACATCTCGTCTTCGCTAAGTTCCACCTTCTCTGGTTCTCCCGTATCCGCCTCCGGGTCATCTTTCTTCTCCTTCTCCTTCACAACCATCTGCTCCAACAGACTGCCGAATGCCTTCTTCTCGGCGCTTGTCATCGTGAGAGTCTTTTGTCTTGGTTGTAGGGCCAGCCGGTGCGATTGTGAGACCGTGGCTGCGCGCTTCTTCTTCAGGTAACTTGTCTGGGCTCGCCGACCATTTTTGCTCGGCGCTCGGGAGGCAGAATCGGATTTCAAGGGAGGTGTCGCATTTTCAGAACTCTCGCTATCATGAACGGACTCTTCGCCTCTACCCAGGCTCGGTTCGGGAGGTGTGAAGGCAGTCGATACCGACTGAAGTGATCGGGCCTGTCGGGCATTCCATTTTGCATAGCGCAGCGGCGCGGTAAGTGTCTGGGTCTGGTAGAGGAATGGGACAGGGGAGTTAAGTGTCACAAGCGCCAGGGAAGTGCGCGAGATGCGTAGCGGCATTGTCGTCTATACCACGGTCGAGCAGACCAGGGACTGGCGTGAACTTTCGTCAGGAAATCTGCTGACGTATGAAAAGTCGGAGAAATTCAAAAAAAAAATACGGAGTAGGTGGACCGCATAGTAGGTAGCGCAAAACTACGCTCTTCATACAAAACACACTGCAGACAGTTATCGTTCATTCATCTGTATTCTTTCTCTATGATTATATTCCCACACGAAACCAAGAAAGAATAACCCACTGAATCATTTGTTCAATCTCATTCAGCACATCCCATTATATCACGTGACAGCGCGACATTGCAGCACGCGTTTCTTCAGGTAGAAGCGCGGGTCTGGTCTGCGACACCACTCCTTCCATTGTCAAGGCATTGATATACACAGCAGACGCTCACAGCGCTCGCAAGCTATCCACTATCATGGGCGCTGATAATGAGCTCTCCGAATTCGAAAAGCAGCGCCTGGCGAACATCGCAGAGCGTGATGCGCTCCTCAAGAAGCTCACCCAGGACGCCCAGTCGTCCGGCCTCTTCCCGCCCAAATTAGCGAGGAGCTCACCAGGGGGTCAGACAAAGCCGAAGAAGAAGCCTCCGCCGAAGAAGATCAAGAAGGAAGATGAGGCCCTGGCGCCACGGCGGATGTCCTCGCGGTTGAGGGGCCTCACGGCGGAGAGCGAGGTTGCGAAACGCAAGGCGGAAGAGCAGTACGAGGCTGCGCAGCAGGCGGAGCGGGCGAAGAGGGTTCGCAAGTCGGATGCGTTCTCTTTCAGTGAGATGCTTGTGTCGGGGCAGAAGCTCAACGGTGATAGTTTAATCGGGGTGGATGTGGTGACCAAGGGAGTTGCGATGCCGTATCAGCGGACTTTTGGTGATGAGGATATTAAGCAGACGACAGATAAGGAGCTGAAGGCGCTGAGGGAGGAGATGAGCGGGTTGCGGCTGTGGGAGGCGTGGGAACCTAATCGTACGTTGGCCCATGTGAACTGTGACATGTGGATGGAAATATTAACCTTAGGACATGACAGGTATCAAGCTCACTCCCGAAAGAATATACACCATGACGTTCCACCCATCAGAGGCCAAGCCCTTGATCTTCGCCGGAGACAAGATGGGCAACCTCGGTGTCCTAGACGCCTCGCAAGAGAAACCAATCTCAAGCGTCAAGCAGGAAGACGACGAAGACGCAGAGGACGACGACCCAGACCCGGTCCTGACCACTCTCAAACCACACACGCGAACCATCAGCTCCATGCACGTCCACCCCTCCAAGCCCACCTACCTCTACAGCGCCAGCTACGATAGCTCCATTCGCGAGCTGGACCTGGAAAAGACAACCTCGGTCGAGAAATACGCCCCAGAGTCAACCTCCGACGACATCCCCATATCCGGCATCGACATGGCACCCGACGACCCCAACACGCTCTACTGGACAACCCTAGACGGCGCATTCGGCCGCTACGACACCCGCGCCTCGCGCAGATCCGCCGTAGCGACCTGGCAACTCTCCGAGAAGAAAATCGGCGGCTTCTCGCTCTTCCCAACCCACCCGCACTTCTTCGCAACCGCCTCGCTCGATCGCACCATGCGCCTCTGGGATCTCCGCAAGCTCTCCCAGACTGAACCCCTTCCGATAGGCGAGCACGTCAGCCGGCTCTCCGTCTCCCACGCCGCATTCAACAGCGCCGGCCAGATCGCTACATCCTCCTACGACGACACGCTCAAGATCTACGATTTTGGGTCCAAGGGCATCGCCACCTGGGAACCAGGACACACCCTCTCAGACGCCGAAATGAAACCCGACACTGTCGTCCGCCACAATTGCCAGACAGGACGATGGGTGACCATGTATGCTTTCCCCACCAATACCTCCTTCAAGTCGTTTAGCGCAATACTAACGAGATATCTCGCAGCCTCCGGCCCCAATGGCAAGCAAACCCGCAATCCCGTATCCAGCGCTTCTGCATCGGAAACATGAACCGTTTCGTGGACGTGTACAGTAGCTCTGGGGATCAGCTCGCCCAGCTAGGAGGCGAGGGTATCACCGCCGTTCCTGCTGTGGCTGTCTTCCACCGCAGCAAGAACTGGATCGCTGGTGGCACTGCCAGTGGCAAGATATGTCTGTGGATGTGAATCTGTTCGATGTAGCCGTTGCGCATATTGTTTGGCATTCTAGTTTGGGCTTTTGAGTGGCCGTGTTTTATGGTGTATATCTAGATACTTGCAAGAATCTCTATGACATAAGCGTATCTGACCGATGGAGGTCGAGCTTGATCCTTTCACTTGTCGACAATCCATACACTGCATTGTTCGAAATGTATTACCTAGGTCGGAGCATGCAAAGCAAAAGGGACTATGGGATGAATAGTAGTTATTTCATCTATGCAAAGGCCAAAGGGGTTATGTACACAAAGAAATACGAACTGATTCTGCACCATGAAAAGTCCAGCGAAACGCTTCCGTCCATCGCGGCGTGTACGAGATGAAAGGTCACGCTGACATTTTCCAGCCAAAAAAGCAGCTTCAGAGCAGGGTATCAACACCGTGACAAATGCAATTCAAGGAGAATGATCAGGCTAGAAGGGAAGAGAAATCCAAGAAGGAGAGAACGTCAGATCATCAACACATGGGATCAATGGCGAGAATGCGGTAAAATATACACCGGACGATGCAAGAATTTGCTCACTGGAGGCCTTCCTTGTTATACAATAGAAAGTCTGCTCTCGATTGTCATTTCCCCGTCGGAGTCATATATGTCCCGTTCATTATCCAGGACCAGAGATGACGCTCCGGGAACAACAGAGAGCGGGTTGGAAGTGCGATCGAGGCTTGATATAATATCAGCCAACAACACTAGAAAATATCATGCTCTATATTTAGATCATGACTGTTTAACGCGTCGGATATAATCTAACCAATAAGTAGATAGGCTAGTAGAGACTCGTACGTCAGAACTCGTTCCGTAGTTCTTCGCGCGACTGTTGTTGAATACTCTCACGATCCTTGGCCTTGCGTCTCGACGAGGCTGGTACAAAATCAAAGAACCGATACTTGCTTGTCGTCTCTTTCGTCATGCTAGATCTGCGCGCCTTTGAGGTCTCAGAATATTCAAGAGAGTATGTGGAGGAGTTCTTTGAGCTGCCGGTGCTGTCTCGAGTGTCTGACCAGCGGGGCATCGAAAAGGGCACACGACTCTGGTCCCAGGTTGCTGACGAAGAGCTCGGAGGAGTCTCCTCCTCAGCGTCTGGACCATAATCTGTGGACCGGCGAGGGAGTGGAGGCCGCGAAGCGAAGTAGCCAATCGAGTTTCTGTGACTCCCAGGAACGGATGCCGGCGTTGGAATCGCCGTTTCTGTCGCCGGTGTCGTGGGCTTGGAGCTTTCATCATAGAAAGTCGTCGATCGTTCCATGGAATCCACCAGTTCTTCCCATTTGACTTCGAGATTGCCATTCGGGCGTTCTGCCTGTTCCGCTTTACTAAGGCAGTCTTTGGTGCGTTGATGGAGACGAAGCGCCAGCTCGTGGAACTTCTTAACGGCCGGATCGATCTCTTCCAGCTCAGCAAGTCTTCCCGGCGCTGCTTCGAGCCAGATCCTTATCAGGTTCGCAAAGCTCCTTGCGTGGTCGATCAGGAACGGGAGACTAGGGAAACCCTCGCGGGAGGTAGGGGGCAGCCGGTTAAGAATCTGAATCGGCGTCGCATAAGATGGTGTAACAATAGGCGTGGGACGGTCAGCAGGAATCGCGCAGATCGAGTCAACGAACTGCTTGAATTCGGCCCGGTTGCCAAGCAAGAACTTGTTCATCGGTTCCATCCACGGCTCTTTACTGCCGAAAGTCGTCATGTTCGCAAGACCTTGCAGGGCTTTGGCGATCAATGTCAATGTTCGTTGAGCACGAGGGCGAGGGTGATCTGCTAGGTTTAGCGGGAAAGAACAAATTTAGGAGGAAAATGGATGGACGAGGCATCTTACCTTTCAACAATCCAAAGAGCTTTGGGTTCAGGATTGCTGGGCAGAAGAATCGCAGGAACAAGAAACCTGAGACGCTGCTGTATGTCACCGTTCGCAGAAAGTCGCCGTAGCGGTCCTCTGCGCAGGCTCTGATATGCCTAAATATGAGTCTCAACTCTGCAGGACAGCGCGAAGCGGAGCCGGCAATTGACTTCCAAACACTCGTGGTAAGCGAGACGAGGTTCTTCCAGTTGCGCTCCAGGTCGTCTGATCGATGGACTCGTGAAGGGTCAACTTCACATTCAGGATCGCTCTCGTCAATCTCGCGTAGCCGTTCTCCGATGGTCTCTTCGAGATATTCCTTCCCGAGCCGACGCATATGCAAGTCCAGTGCCTTGGTGAGAAGGGAGTTCCCTCGGAACAGAAGGTTCGCCTCCACGGTCGCCGTTCGGCCCATGTCCCTGACAAGAACTTCTCGGTCCTGACCTCCTTCCCTTGAGTCATTTGAATGGATCCTTGTGGTATACCTGAGTCTATTCGCAGTCGAGTCTTTGTGAACGCCATCAATCTCGTCCTCAACTAGAGCGGAGATCCATTCGACCGTCTGCCCCGAGACCTGATAGATATTGAGTAGAGCCTCTGAGAGTTGGTTGAGTTCAGAGGAGATGATCTGAGCCATGTTGATTGTAAGACCATTGGTAAAGGCATGCAGGATCTCGGACATGGGCGTGTATTCATGCGACATCAGAACGACCGTCTCTTCCATCCGAGCTCTCATCAGCATCTCCCCAACAGACTGATCCCGCTCATCCAATATGGTCCACCACTTCTCGGTTTCCACGCCAGACTCCAAGTCATCGAACCGTATCTCCACCCGTCCGTACGTGGCATCATGCGACGAGATCTCCACATCATCCAAAGCATGCAGGGCATTTCCATCCTGGTGCAAGGCATAGGACCCGTGGGCAACGAGCGTCCAGTCTTTCTGGGTCGGGTTGAGAGTTTTGACGAGTATCGAAACCTGCGAAAGGACAGGCGGCAGATCATTGAAAATGAAATCTTCGCGCCAAAACGGGTTGGACGTGCGGAATTTGACAGCTGTCTTCGCTCGAATTTCCCCGTCGAGAAGAACTTCTGTGTAGTAGTCGCTGACAGCGGGTGCCGGTACCGGGTTGCTGTGAGACCTTGACGGCTTTCGGCTCCTTGGTGTCTCTTCCATTGGCCGGTCACGTTGCAGCTTTGCTTCTGTCACTCTGACTGAGAGCATCCTTTCGATGCGAAACATGTCTCTTGTAGGTGGCGAGCTCGCATCTCCCGACCCTGCTGTATTTGTCGAATTCTCCTCGACAGGCAGTTCCGGGCCGTAGAGTTCCGGAATGGTGAACGCGCGCAAGAGAACGAACCAGACCTCAAAGAGCACTCGACTTTCTAGCGCAAGATACACCGGGCGGGTCAACCCCGACGCAGAATGCGCCGCATACTGAGGGTAGATGGCAATGCAGAATTCGTCCTCAAGAACAGACTCGTTCAATTGCTGCACCGCACAACGAGATAATTGAGACAATTGAATGCAAGTAACCAAAGTGATGTCTGATTCCGTGAATAGTTTGAATGCACCATTCTCTTGCAACGTGCAGCTGACTTTCTGCCATGACGAAGATAGCGCCCTTTGCTGGCGATAGGTCGAAACACGATGGGTGGAATTGGGTCGCGCACCGGACGTACTCGGTCTGTCCCACAAGAGCATCTTACCGACCTTGATAATGGCCGCATCTTTCTGAACGGTGCTCTCAGAATTTCGCCGGCGGTCCGCAAGGCGACGTTCTCCGATCGCTACCGACTGAGGTTTCGTCATCTTGTTTTGCACGCCTTTCGGTCGGATCGGCTGCCAACACAGTAAGGCGGCCAGCCAAGAGTCGAATGTTTCATTGACATGGGGTCTCAATTCAATACCGAGTCCTGAGGTGAAAGTGGAAACTTTGAGATAGTTCGTTCGAGTCTCTGGATCGACAAGGGAGCGAACCTGGCATCCGCGCAAGTCCGGAATCAATGTCTTCGCAAGTGCAGGTTCTCCCTTGGCCTGATATATTAGACTGCCCGTTGCAACATTGATAGCGCAGTAGCCCGACGTCCAGGCTGTGGTAGAAGATGTCCGAAATGACAGAATACCATGCATTCTTCCACACGTCGTTTTCATGAGCTGAAGTATTTTGGAAGCATCGCTGCTTGACAAGGCTGTCGAGGACGGGTTCGCACTAACGGTGGTGATTACGCTTGAGCTACCAATATTGCGACTCAAGCGATGACGACTAAGCGTCTGGCTGAAATATGGAGCAGGTTGTATTGATGGAAAACCAATGGAGCTCGCTTGGTCTTCTGGGGCCTTGGGCTGGGGAGAAGCGGTGTTTATGGAACCAAGGCGATTTCGAGTTCTTGTGATGAAGGAGTTGGGAGAGATTTCGCTGCGCTGGTCGTCCAAGGTCGTGGTGCGGGACCGCGCCCGCTGGCTCCGTAATTCCACCTGGCCCTCATCCTCGTCTCCTGCCGAATGAAAGTGTGGAAGATCGCGACGAGATTCATGATCCGGCGCTCTTGTTCTGTATGCGGCGCGAGGTGACGGGGCAGCACTTCCAGACATATATTCAGCTTCCGACAAAGGGGAATCATTGCCGGTCTCGGAGGAGGGATCTGGCGTCACCGTCCGGATGCTTGTCTCTCTAAAGCTATCGGGGTAGACCATTCCATGACGGTCTTTGGAGGATGACTTCTTGCTGGGACGCCGTTCCACTGGGCGACTGTAGATGCTGTGGTGGGCAGAGGTCCGCTTGAACCCGTTTGAATTCGAACTTTCCGATTCCATCTTGCCAGCGGCGCACGATGGAAACGGTGACAGCGCTGCTCAGACGAAGTCGCTACGAAACGTATGATACGCAGATCGAGACCAGCACACAACCAGACAAAATGCGGGCATAAGCAGACGCACACGTCAACGTCTTCGCTTCCAGAGTGTTACGTTGCAGCACGCTGAAACCCGAATGACGCTGCGCAACCGTCCTCGAACAATTGAGGGCCTTTGTCGTCCAATGAATCGCTAAGCGAACGCATGGAGTGCAAGCGAAAGAATTTGAGTGTAGTCGCACATTCGGTTGAAGACGGAGGGGCGCGTTGAGATACCAGCGTTGGGCAATCGAGCGTCGAAGCGAAAGGGCCGCGATCCACGAAATGTCGGGTTCAGGGGAGAGGGGGTTGCGCGGGCGGCAGAATAAAAGTGTGGGAAGAGCTGAAGAAATGGCTGAGAGGGATGGTAAGTAACCAGACCTTCAACAACGACCGGTTTATCGTCACAATGTTACTGCTAGAAGAACCATGATGGTCAGATTAGCCCGGCAAAGGTGGTGTGGGAAAAGGGAAAGTCTGGAGAAATGGTGCGTTGGTACGAGGCGATTGGGGTGGCCGACTGGGCGTGTGCTGGACTCTGGGCAATAACGTGATATCATTGGATGTAGTACCCAGTACCTAGGTGGTAGCTAGGTTGGACTGATCATCCATTGGGAAAATAATAAGACACACCTTCGTCAGCCTCCTTCTCTTTAATGAGTTGTCTTTCTTTGTTCGTAAGAGCGACAGTAAATGGAAAGTATCAATGGAAAGTAAGAAAGGACTTTGTACGATGCAGGTCCCGCTGGTGTACAAAAAAGAGTCCGTCGTACAGTAGTGCCGTGGTGTGCAAGTCCTAGGTAGTCTAAGCGGGAGGCGGTGTCGAATGTAGGCGTGGTTTCCGGCAATCCAGCCTGGAGCGGGACCGACAGAGGGGAGTTGGGTTGGGATGACTCCAGAGACAATAAATAATAATGTCATTAATGCCTTTCTAATGGCTTGGATGGTTGACTTTTTGGTACTTCGTACGTCAATTTCCATCGCACCGTTTATCCCCCCTGGATGAAGCTCTTACTCGCCGGAAACTAACCTAGTCTTCGGTTCTTTGGGCCTCTCAGGTCCAAAATGAAGCCTGAAGCGGAAAAGATGACGAAGATGAGGATAGCCGACAAAGAAGCTTTACCACTAATTCTGTCGTCTTGTCGACTTCTCTCTGGTTTTGTGCTGAATTGGAGCCAATATGATTACCCCCCGGGCAATCTCTTTCTTCGAGCACTATCTTAAAGATAACGTGAATGCTTCCCAAGGGTGTGCGAAAAGCATGAAAGGCCTACTGCATGTTTGACCACCCAATGGTGCGACTTCTAATCTCATGAAAAGAAGATTTGCCATCTCTATAATCTTTTGGTAATATGGCACTTGTTGAAAGCCAAGGTACCTATCTGTCTACGATATCAAGCAACTATTATTGGGACTACCTATTTGACACCAACATGATCATCTTCATTATTATGACCGAGATAGATGGGCGAATCACGTTGCCAGGGACTATCTCAGCAACCACTAAGTCAGAACGTTTGATTATAATCTGTGGTCTCATACATCGACTTATTATCATCATTACCAGATACTAGGTATTTCGGCCCTATGGCGGCTCCGAAATAGTACCTAGAAGAAGCACTGTAGAAGTCATCGTCTATCTAAACAAGCCGAGAGTCGATGGGCCATAGCCCATACGATTCAGAACCCATGCCCCCCAACTCGGGATTGTCTTTCGACCAATGATAAGGAAAACCATGATTATTGTGAGTACGGAGTACGGAGTTACTCCCAAGCCTCAATCCGTATCTAGTCCATAGACTCGAGTCTGTACTGTACGTGCCACACGTGGGGGTAGGAATCGAAACTAAAGGCCCATCCCAAGACAGGGGCTCAGGATTCTAGGATGCATCTAGGCCATCGTAACTCGGCAAATGCTTGGGAATCTTATCTCCTTAGTTCCCAAGTCATATCCCCATATATCCCATATGTCCCCATAGAGAGGTACCTAGTCCCTGAATCATACCAGGAAATGAGTATCACAAGGTTAAGCTCCTCCGTACACACTTATGACTCTTATTCTTACCTTTGCATACAGAAACTCAAGTGTAAACGGGAGGAAAGAACCAAGGTATTAGACCAAGCTTTTAGCCGTCCAAGCTGTTGAATCGTCGGACTCGCAAGATGGCTGAGGTCTAGTCTAAGCAATTCTGCGAAGGTGGAGCCCAGGAGAGTCTAAATCAGCGCTTCGGCCATCTGAATGATCTGAGTGAGGTGGCACTGTTTCCATAATACCCTTCAACTCCATGTATATAGAGAGGACAGAAAGGGGATTCGGGGCAGAGTCAGCTGTGTCTCACACAAATGAGGCAACTCCCACGATACCTTTAATCATCTTCCCGCCTCCTAGGCCTGCCTCGTTCCCGACCTAAGCAAGCAAGCAAGCCATCAAGCAAAGCAAATGCACCCCCGCACAAACCATAGGTACGGTAGACAAAGCCGAAGCCTTCGTTTAGCCATCGGACCTGCCGTGACCAATCAACGGCTTCACCACTGGCTCGTTTCCCACCTTTCGCCTGACTCGTGTCGTCAGCAACACAGGAGATTGATGAGTCACTCTATGTCAAACCACGTGATTTTCTTGCTGGCCCGAAGATCATCACCTGACCAGTTTTGTAGCCTCAGGCGCTCATGATAGCATGTGGTGACCCTTACCGCCTGCATCATAGGTACCTAGCTTATCATGAGGTTGACTGGTCATCAGATCGACCGGCCATGCATGGTCAAACGACCTTCGTGGAAAGACAGTTCTAATATTCCTTCCATTCTCTACGCAAGCTGCAGATAGGAGCTCGTTGGACTTCTGCAGTACGCATTTTGATGTGGAGAATCTTACAATTTGCTTGTCGTCTTTCTGTACCGTGCAGCAGACGCACCTGGGATTGCCTCTCGAATGGCCCGTGACTGATCTGGGCTCTCGGCAAATAAGTCGCTGCCATGTGCTGAAACTTACAGAAGATATACGCACCTACTTTTTTGATTCCATGTCTACACTTTTAGGATCAAGATGATGACATCGAATATCTTATCCCGGTTCCTTCCTCCGAACGGCTCACCGTCTGTATACGAGACGATTCGAAATCACGATGCGACATCAGATTCATCGGATTTGGAGGAGCGCGCGGGATTAACTTTGGAGGATCACACTGAAGAGCGGTATAGCGATCGTGAACTCGAGGACGCCATGGCCGACGCTGAGCGGAGCAGGCTGCCGGACCCGGACGATGCCTTCATAAGTAGGAAGAGCTCTCGGAAAGCGTCTGCAGGAGGGCCGTCCAAGTCAAGATCTCGTCATCGCCGGCCTAGCCGTCCGCGATGGGCACAATCTACTTCACCAGGTCACGACTTTGAGGATGGCGATGATGATGTTCCAGCTTCCCTTCTCGTAGAAGGGCATCAAGACGACGACGATCTTAAGTCTCGGTTGCCTCCACCTCCCACTTCCCACCTCCCTCGCGAAGATAGACAGCCCCCTCTCCCTGGACCTTCAACCCGCGATGATCGAGCTCGCTGGAGGACTGCCAGAGAACAACAGCCGCTACACGATGCCGACCGAAGGCGCGCCCCTGGTGTACGATGGTCGTTGGGGCAGCCCAACTTGAACACAGTGGATCCGAAAGAGAAGGCAATGTGGATGTGGGCAAATGTTGAAAATTTAGACAACTTCCTAAAGGATGTGTACACGTATTTCCTCGGGAACGGGATTTGGTCCATTCTGTTGAACCGAGTTTTGAGCCTGTTGTAAGTCGCTACATTCGCTCTCATCTGGTTATGTTATGCATTCTGACAGTGGACCGGTGCGCCATAGAACATTTGCATTCGTTATAGGATTCAGCACATTTCTCACGAATTGCATCGACTACCACAAGGTTCGCGGGAGCAAGACATTGAACGATATCTTGATCCCGCAATGTACTACCAAGATGTCACTGTCCTCCACCTTTCTGCTCTGGTTACTCACGCTATTCTGGATTGGAAAAGCCTTTCAGTGCTTGTTGGATATCAGAAGGCTGAAACACATGCATGACTTCTACTATTACTTGCTTGGAGTCTCTGATACCGACATCCAAACTATATCATGGCAAGAGGTTGTCAGTCGACTCATGACCCTCAGGGACGCCAATCCCGCGACGGCCGGTGCGGTGTCTGCGAGACATCGCAAATTCATGGGCAGTCAGTCTAAGCAGCGAATGGATGCTCACGACATTGCCAATCGACTGATGCGCAAGGAAAATTATCTTATCGCCTTGGTCAACAAGGACATATTAGACTTGACGCTTCCCATCCCATTTCTCAGAAACAAGCAACTGTTTTCTCAGACCCTGGAGTGGAATATCAACCTATGTATAATGGACTATGTCTTTAACGAACAAGGCCAAGTTCGGACTCTGTTCTTGAAGGACACTCATCGAAAGGCGCTGAGCGAGGGCCTGCGACGACGATTTATCTTCGCAGGCATTATGAATATATTCGTAGCGCCGTTTATTGTCGTCTATTTTATGATGCATTATTTCTTTCGTTACTTCAACGAATACAAGAAGAATCCATCTCAGATCGGCTCACGCCAATATACCCCGCTGGCAGAATGGAAGTTTCGCGAATTTAATGAACTCTGGCACCTCTTCGAACGCCGAATTAATATGTCCTATCCTTTTGCTAGTCGCTATGTGGACCAATTCCCCAAGGATAAGACGGTGCAGATCGCAGGTTTCGTGGCGTTTGTGTCGGGTGCACTGACGTCTGTGTTGGCTCTGGCATCGATCGTGGATCCGGAACTGTTTTTGGGATTCGAAATCACGCATGACCGAACAGTTCTTTTCTACCTTGGAGTGTTTGGGTCTGTCTGGGCTGTCGCCAGAGGCCTCGTGCCGGAAGAGACAACTGTCTTCGATCCGGAATATGCTTTACTTGAAGTGATCAACTACACCCATTATGCTCCAGGTCATTGGAAAGGGCGATTGCATAGTGACGAGGTCCGGAGGGAGTTCGCGGAGCTTTACCAGATGAAAATCGTGATCTTCCTGGAGGAGATCCTTAGCATGATATTCACGCCTTTTATTCTCTGGTTTAGCTTACCCAAATGCAGCGATCGTCTCATTGACTTCTTTCGGGAGTTCACCGTTCATGTGGATGGGATGGGGTACCTTTGTTCATTTGCTGTATTCGATTTCAAGAAGGGAACCAATGTGATCCACCAGGGAGATCGACGAGAACCGGCGAGGCAAGATCTCCGAGCCGATTATTTCTCTACCAAAGATGGCAAAATGTTGGCCTCATACTATGGATTTTTGGATAACTACGGTGCCAATCATCGCGGCAGCCATCCTTCTACTAGACGACAATTTCATCCGCCCCCCGCCTTTCCTACCCTTGGACCACCATCAGCGGGCGAAATGGGAACTATCGGCGACCGGCTCGATCAGACCCAGACTCGGCACGGTCTGGCAGGTCCTTTCATGGGCCAGCAATCTGTGTTTGGACCGTCTCGCTACGGTCCAATTGGTCTAGGTGATCATGGATCACCGGCGCCTTCAATACTCCTGGATCCGCATCACCAGCCATCAACTTCAGGGTTTCGAGGAACGAGCCGCGCAGCAGCCTTTCCACGGTACAGATCATCGCGGGCGCACCCT
The DNA here is from genome assembly GCA_022814375.1 of Aspergillus quadricinctus. Taxonomy (NCBI): domain Eukaryota; kingdom Fungi; phylum Ascomycota; class Eurotiomycetes; order Eurotiales; family Aspergillaceae; genus Aspergillus; species Aspergillus quadricinctus. The sequence continues at coordinate 365,212 of JAKLNT010000004.1, read as the reverse complement.
CCCGTATCAGGGACAATAGTGGATGGCGGCGAGTCACCGGTGGCGACGGGACGCAGCGACCAGTCAAGACCAGCTCCTAATGCCGCTGGAGGTTCAAGTGCGGGTGGTGGTGTAGGCACTAGTGACAGCAACCTAGGGGACTCGTGGCGGATGAACTTGACGGAGGACGCGGATGATGAGAATACAGGAGAGGGCGGAGAGAATGTTGACGCTATTGCTGGGGGTGCCGGCGTTTTGGGCTTGATTCAACAATTTCAGAGGGTAAACAAGGACAGTCGAGGACGCACAGCGGTTGGTTTATAGATGTTTGCCATGCGATTTGAGACTGGGTAGAATTCATGACTTATGTGGTTGTCAATGCTAGTGATGTTCTTCAACGTCTTAGATTTATCTGACTGGGATGGTTTGCAAAGAGGTCCGTCTGTAGTACTCGGTAGGCGGCAACATGCAATGAATGTGCAGTCAGTCATAGTCATATATCAGAAAAGGCAAGGCACCAAGTATGAGCCATACTGGCATCAATTATCAGCTACCTAGTATTATTCGGTCAGTGATCAATTGTTCAAGAAGTAGTCTAGTGTACTCCGTCGACGAGCTCTCTCTTGGACAGATATCCACAGACTCAATCCATGGATCAAATTGTCGCATGGTTTGATGCAAATTACCCCTGGATAAAAATAGAAATAGACGAATCATGAAGGACCGAAGGACCCATCAGTCAATCATCGTTACCGTATCTCTTTTCGGTAGTCGATGATGTCTTCTCTGTAAACTATCGGAACACAGCTTCGTTGCAGAGATGAATTATCAGCATATCTGTAAGTGTCCAGAGAATATGATGGACTTGATCATCATTTTATCTACCATCTATCTTGATGCTCTGTAGATTGTAAAACCATCACAATCATCGGATCTGGATCCATCCATTTTTTGTGCAGAATCCACAGGCTAATCTCGCCCTTTCCAATGAGGCCAAAAGTCTGGACTCCGACCGCTGATCTTTGGGTGCTGATCCGGGGTCTGTAAGTGTACGGAGTCCTCGCGACATGGGATCTCATATCACGGACAGCGTCCAAGGGTAGATAGATAGATGTTGAGGGAGAGCGAAAGCATTAAGGAGACCAAGTCTGCAAGTACTAGTAGAATAGATCAGATACTCTGAAGATTGGACATCTTTGCTCTAGATCTCCGTCAGTGTGCCTGGCTCGCCCTATGTTGGGCGAGTTCTTGGCTGCGGCATCCGTTGGTTTCGCTTCTTTTCCACCCTCCTTGCTTCCACTAAGCAGATAGTCTAGTCCAGTCTATCACTTTCTCGATTCTCTTAGGCGAGAGTTGATATTAGGAGGATTGTCATGACAGTTATTGATGTGATATGACCATTTCAACCCCGGCAGAGCCTGCTTACGGTTTCTATTCTGCTGTTCGGCCTCAGAGAGGAGTAGAATGAGTGACCTTTACGGCTCGGTTCCTCCAGCCTCTCGCTCAGTTTGTTGATTTGTTTATTCTTGTGAAATTTCTTATTCTTCTGGCTCCGGGGCCTGAGTGTCTCGTGATCGCTTCATTATTCCGGTCACTCTTTTATCCCTCTTGTCGAGACTTTGATTTTTCTTACCTTCGTTGCGTCTCACAGCTGGGGTCACCGTCGCTACCAGTCGCCTGCCATGTTTCGAGCCCGTCGCTATCGAATCTCGCTGGTTTTCGCGGTCATCTTCGTGCTGATCTTCATTCATTTCTCCCGATCCCGCGATACATCCGCGAGTACTTTGAGCGTCCCCGCGCCTGTCGATCAGCCCAAGACGTATCCTCAGAGTCCGCCCCCTGCTGCCCCCGACAACAAAAAGGAACCTGTCGCACCCGAATCTCCCTCCTCCCATGATGCCAACCCCGAGTCGGTTTCTACCCCGGCTCAGCAAGTCGAGAAGCCCGCTGCTCCCGACTCAAAACCCCCGCAGGATCTTGAGTCCGATGCCCATGGTCAAGCGTCGTCCAAGGATGGGTCGGCCGCCGGTCAGACCATAACATCACCCAGTGACGATGGACCTGACAAGGGAGACGGTTCAGAGGTTCCTCCATACGCATTGGACTATCACGGCCACGCACGAATTGAGGTGGACCTTCCCGAGACGAATCGACCTACCGTGCACTGGAAGCAGGTGCAGGAACATTATCCTCTGGCGCCCGAAGACCTCATCAAATTGCCGACCGGTAAATCCAAGGCGCTGCCGAAAGTGCAGGCTGTTTTCAAAGACGAGACGACCTCCGATAAGATACAGCGGGTGCAGCGGTTGTCGACCATCAAGGCGGCCTTTGAACATGCCTGGAATGGATACAAGACTTCCGCGATGGGACACGACGAGGTCAAACCTCTGCGAGGCGGGTTCAGAGACCCGTTCATGGGATGGGCAGCTACGCTTGTGGATTCGTTGGATACTCTTTGGATCATGGACCTTAAGGAAGAGTTCGCCATTGCTGTTGATCAGGTGAAGAAGATTGACTTCACAACCAGCAAGCGAGACGAGATTCCTATCTTTGAAACGGTAATCCGTTATCTTGGAGGATTGCTAGGCGCTTATGATATTTCGGGTCACAAATACGACGTACTCCTCGAGAAAGCCGTGGAGCTGGCGGACATCGTGATGGGTGCTTTTGATACGCCTAATCGCATGCCGACCATGTTCTACAAATGGACCCCGTAAGGCCTCATTTTGTTTTACTTAGGTGTATTGAAAGACTGACTGATAGGTGAAACAACAGGCAAGACGCCGCTAAACCTCACCTTGCTGATGTTGACACCACCCTTGCGGAAATAGGCTCTCTCTCTGTCGAGTTCACTCGACTGGCACAATTGACTAAGCAAGACAAGTACTATGATGCCATTGCACGGATCACCAACGAGCTCGAGAAACTGCAGGGTCAGACCATGCTCCCTGGTCTGTGGCCGCTCAAAATCGATGCTTCTGGTTGCAAGGCCGCCACTTCACAGCTCAATCACGAGGTCCCTCGCAATGATGCGGTTGATACCGAGACATCTGCCCTATCGCCTACGCTTCTGCAGTCGCCCGCATTCTCTTCTGCATCTCCATCCTCACCGTCTTCCGCACCATCTTCCGCGCCTCCTGTACCATCCTCCACGCTTACACCCTCCCTAGCGCAAAAAGAACGGCCGTTGCCAACAGACGCACAAAGCTATGCCAAATTCTTTCAGCGGCGCGATGGTGGTGGCTTACATATGGACGCTGAGCCGGTGAACTATGACAATGTCCCCGATGAAAGCGCGAATTCTGCGATTTCTGGTTACTCCGGTGATAAAGCCTGCAAAGGAGGCCTCGCCGCGCCGTCCTCGAAACAAAAGTTCGGGTTCGGGGCCCGCGGGGATTCAACCTATGAGTACCTTCCCAAGGAGTACATGATCTTGGGCGGTCTCAACGAGCAATACCCCGCAATGTACAAGAAAGCCATGGATACAGCGCGCGAACATCTCCTCTTTCAGCCCATGGTTAAAGACGAGCGTGATATCCGATTCTTGAGCACCATGACCCTGACGCACCCTATCGCGGAACAGGTCCCCAACAGTGTCAATGTGACTTACGAAGGGACTCATCTGGGCTGCTTTGCGGGTGGTATGTTCGCCCTCGGTGCTAAACTATTTGGTATTGAGGGGGACCTGGACCTCGCCACTAAACTGACCAATGCGTGTATTTGGGCCTATGGGGCTACCAAAACGGGTATCATGCCCGAACACTTCTTGCTTGTTCCCTGCAAAAAGGACGAGCCGTGTGTTTGGAGCGAGACCGCGTACTGGAATGCACTCGACCCTAACGAAGAACAGCGGATCGCGGACGCAGAAAAAGCCAAGGAGCAGGAATCGGAAGACAGCAGCTCGACTAGCTCGACTAAGCGGATTCGTAGGCGTGACTCGTCTGGAAAATGGCACGTCATCGCCGATTCGGCAACTACGGACGACCTGATCAACCATGACGAAGAGGAAATCAAGCAGCAAGATGCCAAAGATAAAGCCGTCCCTCATAATGTGTATGTCACCCAGCGAATCATGAACGAACGGCTACCGCCAGGAGTGACTCGCATTGTGAACCGCGCATATCTCCTTCGCCCGGAGGCCATCGAGTCCGTATTCTACATGTTCCGCATAACAGGAGACAACTACTGGCGAGAAAAGGGATGGGAGATGTTCCAAGCTGTCTCCAAGTACACCCGCACGGAAATCGCACATTCTGCTATCAACGACGTCACCCTTGAAAAATCCAGGATGCGGGATACCATGGAGTCATTCTGGCTTGCGGAAACGCTGAAATACTTCTATCTTCTCTTTGCCGACCCGAGCGTGGTCAGCCTTGACGACTATGTTCTGTGAGTACTCGCCAGCAACTCTTGCTAGAGGCATACCTGACTCTTCTCGTAGCAATACCGAAGCTCATCCTTTGAAACGTCCGGCCTATTAGCGGTTTTTTTTTTTCCTTATTAGGGTATATATTTCCCTTCGTATGAATCCTTTTTTGATGTAGAAGTATCGATACCATCTCCAAAGTACATGACGTTTCCTTTCCAGTGGCTGGCTTGTCACGCCTTGTTATCTTTTCTTCTTCGTCCACTACCGTTACTGCTCCAATTTCGTGTTTGACTTAATGTGTACATATACAGCTGGAAGACTGCAAATGAAAGAGATCACGAATCATGATGAGCTGGTGGCTCTGATACCCCTGTCAATGAGGAAAGCATGGAGGGAATGAGGATCGAAGTAGCCGTAATGAGCCTGAATTGCCAGCTTCTTCATACCTCTCATCGAAAGCTGTACAGAGTAGGATATACTGCATACCATGAAGTCGAGTAAAACATTCCGGCAAAGATAGCGGTGGATCGCCGCCGCGAATCACCCGCCGCCCGCCCTGTTCGACTCGCCTTGGCCACATTCGTCGTCATCAATATTATCGCTTGTCCCCCAGTTTCCCCTCGTGGTTTCCAGCCTCCTCGCACGGAGCAGCCCTCCCAACCAGAGGTTTCCGGGCACGAGACGGGATGAGTGCAGAGAGACGATTAGTCCGACGACGACGACGATCGAGCTGTGGGAAATGGAGTTTGAGGTCTCCCTGGAGAACGAGCAGCAGTTCTGGGACGGTGAGTTCGATAACTGGAGACTCTATACCTGTTTCTCATGATTTACTTTGCTTTCATTGTCTTAGAGGTTTTCCCAGTCGTATCTAACGTCTTTGTTTGGTAGAACTCCAAGAGATTGTTTCCACTCCTTGCAGCACCGAGGACCTCATCGATAATGCGCTCCGGTCTTATTTGAGTTTGGCTACCAAGTACAAAGGTGGGAGATTGTTCTTTGATTTTGATGGCTCCATGGATTGAAAATGAGCTTCCATGATTTCTGCGATTAGTCGAGGGCTGACCTGACTTTGGCCATCCGCAGATGAATACCTCAACTCGCCGTTCGAGGTCTCGCGCTGCTCGTATAAATTGCTCGCATCGAGTATCTTTACCGCGCATGCGGACTACGTTCGAAGACAGATGATATATGGCTTATTGCAGGTACGCGCCGGATGATTTCCGTCCTCCGAAGGGTTTCGTTTCTGCCTTGCAACCGGCCCGCTGACTTTCGCAGGAGGATGATCCGGACACGCTACACCTAATCGTTTCGTTCCTTCTGTTCGATGGCCGGCAGCATGAGGAGTCCTTTCGGATGATGAACGAAGAGGGTTGTTTCCCGCGATTGCTGGAGCTCTTGCAAGTGTACAAAATAAAGGATGGGGAGAATCAGGCTGCGCTTCATCGCATGCTGATGGACTTGCTGTATGAAATGTCGAGAATCCAGCGGATAAGAATTGAGGATCTTGGTGAGTGTTACAGGTGGCTTCGCGTTTGGAGGTAGTCGGCTAATACGCACCGCATTCTGGGTAGTACTCGTCGACGACGACTTTATCAAGGGACTTTTCGAGATTATCGAAGATCTCTCCTACGATGCCAGCGACCCCTACCATTATCCTGTGATTCGCGTTTTGGTGAGAATTTCTGGGCCAAGGGTTCAAATATGTTACTGACCGAATGGTAGTTGGTTTTCAACGAGCAGTTCATGATTTCAGCGCATGATCCCGTGGACGATAAGTCGTCGAGTCCGTTGACCAACAAGGTCATCAAGGTCTTGGCCATGCATGGGAATCTCTATAAGACATTCGGCGAGAACATCATTCTCCTCATCAACAGAGAAGGTACCAACCTGCGAACTTCGCCTCTGGAAGACAAATTTTCTAACGATCCTAGCGGAAACATCTCTTCAGCTTCTCACGCTCAAGCTTCTGTACCTCATATTTACAACCCCTAGCACCTATGAATACTTTTACACCAATGATCTTCATGTCCTGGTTGACATTCTTATTCGAAACCTCCTGGACTTGCCTGAAGAGGCGTCCGCCCTACGGCATACATACCTCCGCGTCCTCTACCCATTGCTCGCTCACACGCAGCTGAAGTATCCCCCCCACTACAAGCGCGAAGAACTCAAGAAAGTGCTCAATATTTTGGGCCGGGGCCAGCTGTCGAGCAGCGAGGGCGACCTCGAGAGAATATTGCACTTTGAAGAAGTCGACGAAACCACGAGGAGATTAGTCCTCCGATGCGCAACGGTTGACTGGTTGCGAGACGCGGAAGCCGAGTCACATAGAGAGAGCGTTGCCTCGTTTGACTCCACGACCGATGCCGTCCACACGGACGCGGAGTCTGGTACTCCCACCAGCACGGAAGGCAGCTCGCCTGGGGCTCTATCACCCACCCGGCTTGGTGGATCGGGATCTCCCAAGTTAGACGCGCATCGCAAGCCGAGCGCTGCGCAGCGCCTCGGAATGGACCTGGAGCCAGCTTCATGCTCGACTATCAGCGTGCAGGAAGTTGCAAGCCAGCACGAGAAACCCGGCGTCATCACCCCTAGTCGCAATGACGCCCATCCCACAGGGAATGCTTCAACTACGGACCCTATCAGCGCGTTCATCAAGCCAAAAATCAAGCCGGAGCCCCCCAAATCCCGACGCCGGCGCGGGAGACGCATCGCCGAGGAGGAAGACAATGCCGAGAGAATCCCCGAGGACGCAGCGTCAGCAGCATCGAGTCCAGTCATGGCCCCCGCATCTCTCACTCCTCCAGTCGATCGCAGAAACTCCACAAGCATGTCTGGTCTCGCTCCCCCGGTCCCCGCGCACTTACGTCGCTCCGCATCCAATCCTCCTCCAACCCTGCCGCCCCCCCGACGTTCGGCTCACCCGGCCGTCCAGGCCCATCCTCTTTCTGGCAACTGCACCCCTCTAAACAGTAGTCCTCTAAACAGCAGTCCTCTAAACGTTCCCTCCGTCAGCAAACACGGCCAGAAACCTGAGCCGCCGAAGACACGCCGCTGGGCGAGAGGGAAGCATGCACATGGTGACACCACGGACAGGTCCGGGAAGGATTTGCCAATGAATGGTGAAATATTGCCCGAGTCATCGGCCGAATCGAACGGTGCCGGACATGTTTGCCCGACAGTGAGTGTGGAGGAGGCGGTGCAAAAGGTGTCGCTGGAGTCTTGATCATTTCGAGAAACGAATTACATACAAGCATACTCTTTTGCATCGTGTATCAGTGCGCAGAGATACCTTTTTGTTTTTGTTATCCTTACACATACCCTTATGCAGCCGTCTGGTCTAGGCGAAGATTTGACGACCAGTACGATTCAATTAGCATTCCATAACTCATCATATGACTCCGCTATTCAGTATGTACCATAAATGTACATGACAAGAAAGTAGAGAAGTATCATAATCGCAGATCAACGCATCAATCAGATCGACCCATGAACTCATCAAAGTCAATAGTCAATAGCCAGCCCACGCCATCCACACGCAACGCTATGCAAAGCCATGCAGGTGCCATGCAGTGCAACGCAACGCAATGCAATAGAAACACCATCAGCTAAATCTCCCGCAAGCGCAAAGCGAAACAACGCCGCACAGCACAGCATAGAACCCTGATAAATCCTCACCCCCGCTCCTTACGCCCTATCCTGAATCCCCCAGAACCTCTCCGCGCCAAACGTCCACTGATTATCCGCCTTCCACAAGTCATCAAACGCAGTAAACAGCACCAAATCCGAATCGTTCGCAAACGCCCTCCTCAGACTCGCAATCGCCTTCTTCTGGTTCTCCGGCGACGGCACCGCCCGCCCATTCGGCTGGCCCGCATGAGGCCACCCAGACTCCGTGATGACCGTTTTCTTCCCGCCCGCCTTGTCGGAGATGCGCCGCGCTTGCTCGAGCGCGTACTCGCCCGCGGTCTCGGGGATCTGGTTGTTATCGAAGAAGGCGTGGCAGTTGGCGGCGCAGTAGTCGGACGCGGCGCAGAGTTCCGGGTGCTGCAGCATCACCGAGAAGGTATCGACCGTTACGACGGGGCCGGTGTACCCTGCGCCGCGGAGGATGGTGCGCGCGGTGTTGACGGCGTTGGCGACGTCGGCGGGGCTGTTCTGGCCTTTGTTGACGAGCTCGTTGCCGATGGCGATGGTGTGGAAGACGGACCAGTCCCCGGCGGCGGCGTCGCGGATGTAGTGCAGGCTGTCCGGGAAGTTTTGGAGGTCGAACACGCCTGCGAAGACTTTCAGGCCGTGTTGGCGAGCTGCGCGGGTGACGAGCTTGGTCTGGTCGCAGTCGATGCCGTAGATGCGGATGAAGGCGTAGTGGCGGAGGTGTTCGATGTCCTTGTTTATCTGGTCGGAGGTCTTGCAGGTGCCGTAGCTGGTGTAAGGCGAGTAGGAGATGCCGAAGCGAGGGTCTGAGTTCATGTTTGAATCAGGCGCTTTGATGGGGAGCTTGGGGAGGAGGTTGTCGGGGACGACATGATCGGTGTGTGGGAGAAGAGGCAGCTCGGTAGGCGACTGTCTCGATGTCAGTGGAGATTCAGGCACGTTATACATTGGATCAATTGCAGTAACACATACGTTCTTGGAGGTCGTAGTAGGGGTCTGGTGGTTATACTCAGTACTGATTGTGTGTCCAGCTTGATCGACCCAAACGATAACTTGCTCCTTGGGATTGATGTCGTGCTCGGCATTGCGACGATGGCCAACTGATAGGGTATCTACTAGTTAGCAATGTCTTCGACACTCAAGGCAGTTTTCTCAGGAAAAGTCTTACCATGAGGGTGCGCTGCAGCGTGGTAGGCCAACAACAGGGCCAGAAGGTTGACCTTGAATCTCATTGCAACGGTTAATCGCACTCCTCACGTCGATCTTCCTCAGCGCAATGCAAGAAACGGTAGAACTGAACAGAATGGATCCAGTCAGACTAATGAAGCAGTAGAAATTATGAGGCCGGTCCCGGACTGTGGGCTTAAAATCCCAGGCTGTAGATGTACATTCACTTTCAGAGAATCAGTCATAGAATCATCAGAGGCCTAGTGAATTAGTGTCCACTTACTCTAGATCTTAGAGGTGAATTCATCATGAATCAGCAACCAGTGAAGGCATGCTCTTAAGTACTAGTACTTCACTTGCTCCTGTGGAATGCAGGGCCATACCTTGCCAAGCACCTCGTTCAAGAAGAATGTGCTAGGACCCTGGTTTGATAGCATGTTCCTCAGGGGCTGTAACTGCAAGACATTAAGCATGACTGACATGCTCTGCCTTGATCCTACTCGTAGGGTCGTCGAAGCTCTTGGGGAAAATGAAAGGTAGTCCTGTTGTCTCAACCAGTATCAAGGGAGACTTCCCGGCATAACCCTTCGACACTCATTCTTGACCAACACAGGGAAGATGTATAACTAGATTTAAAACCATCTTAGACGATGCAGATGCAGGCTTTACAATTTGTTGACTTTAGTGACGTCAAGAAGGACAAGAAGGGCGAACTAGGGAGGTTGTACAGTGTGATTAGGTAGTTAGGTAGGAACCTGAGGCATCACCTTAACCACCCAGATAATAGTCCTAAGGGGTGCTATATGTCTTAATTCTATAAAAGCGTGTTGTCTTAAGCCAATAGTCATAATATGAGATTCTAAATTATGAATAATTTGCTATGAACTTGCTAGGAGCCAGTATCTTATGAGTTTAAGGCTATTCTTTCCTAGGGTCTCATCTTACCTCCATGTCATGGTGAATTATCATTAGAGAGAATACCATTTTGTTCCCCTGTATTAAAAGTATAAGTCTAAAAATGCTAAGATGTGAACACACAGCAAGGCCTAATTATAAACAATTGAGAGAGCCGTCTTCCATACACAAGAAGTGTCATTATGCCTGTTCCCCTCACATGTGGTTGACAAGAAGACGGTCCTACTTGTTCCAAAGCTGGTTCGACGAAGTGAAGTCGACGGCTGCTGCACACATTCATCATGATGGTGTACTGTACAGAAAGTTTTGAGAGCAGGAGTGTCAGTCAGGCGAAAAGACAACCGAGGAGTCACGGCGATGTAGGTCAATTAGGAAGCAAACGAGGTCATGACAGCATAAGCGTTTCGGATCGAGGCCATTGAGAAAGAGATCTGGGCGAAGAAGTCATCTACTTTCTCTTGCTCACAACTTTCGTGATAGCATGGCGAATTATCGTTCCGGCCTTCTCGATTTCCTTTCTCGTCAAGCCGATGGTGACACACACCTTGAGCGCTGGAGGAACAATTTGCTTCGGCTCAAAGTTATCGTCCAGAGACTTGAGACGGCTGATAAGGACACCATTCGCCAGGCACTAGCAGAAAGTCAGTTCTCATCGAATCCCATGACAACTTCAAAGCGCTCAGGTCCGAGATTGCATACCTCGTCAACCACATCCTGCAGTACGAACTGCTGGTCTTCCGCAGTAAGTCTCTTCGCGGCCACCACCTCGGGTTTGAGAACGAGGATCATGATGGGATTCTCAGGAGCGCTGGTACAGTACACCCAATCACTGCGAGGATCCAACTGTGCCCACATAGCTTTGGTATGCTCCCTGAGCTGTGATACTATTTCAGGGCCATTCTGAAGCAGGTTGATCGTTGCACTTGCTGTGGTCGATAGGAGGGCAGGTAATGCCGCTGAGAATGTATACGCAGCAGCAGAGATCCGTTGATGGTGGACGATTTCCTCAGAACCAGCACAGAAACCGCCTCCAGCGACGAGTGGGCCGGCCAGCGAGCCCACAATCATATCAACTTCTGCCGCATCGACGTTTTGGTGCTCGGTGACGCCTCGGCCAGTCCTTCCCAAGACGCCAAACGACCAAGTTTCGTCAAGGATGAGTCGGAATTTGTACTTGAGTTTCAGTTCAATCTTAGACTTTCTGTCAGACTGTGCCTTTATTTTCAAAGAAGGGAAGTATCACGTACGATTTTGGGAAGATCGACCATGTCACCATATGATTCAAAAAGGCCCTCGGTGATGATGAACCTTCTCGTAAGGGGCTTTCTCGCTTGCTCTTTGGTGACCTTCGCAAGAACTCTTTCCAAGTCTTCCATGTCATTATGCTCATACCACCGGACCATGCTGCGCGAAATCTGAATACCCTTGCGAATCGCGAAATTAACACCCTTGTCGGCGACAATGATGTCTCCACGTTTCGAAAACGCCGGGATGACGCTCGATATGGTAGAGAATGCCTGGGAGTAGATGATGCAAGCCGCTGTGCCGAGATAGGCAGCAACATCTGCTTCGGTCTTCATGTGTACGTCTTGAGTGCCGTAAAATCCGCGGGGACCACATGGGCCGACTCCATAATTGCGAAGGGTCTGGATTGCCTTTTCCTTGAGACTCTCGTTTGTATTGAAGTTGTAGAAGTTGAAAGAACCAAGATTCATCACCGTGCGACCGTTGGACAATTTGGACTTGGGGCCGATTGGACTGTAGACCGTCAAACGTCAGCACAGCAGAGACACTGAATGAGAGTGAGCATACCCAACAATCACCGTCCGCTTATCGACCTCCATTTCCTCCAGAGCGGTGGGCTGTCCCACAAGAGGCTCCGGAGTCCATTCGTCCACGAGGTCATCAATCTCATCCTCGGAAAGTTTGACGACTCCGGGCTTCGTTGAGTACTTTGGTGCGAGCAGATAGCGAACTGCGAATAGGAAAAGGAACAATTCGACGGCGGATCGGATCGGATCATTCTGATAGCTCGATTTCACGTATCGCAGGAAAATTGCAGATCCTGGTAGACGGTGAAACAGATTTGCGAGCTCATGGAGGTATTCCGAAAGAAGACGTTGGGTCTCCTGGATATCCATAATGAACGGAAAGAACGCGGCCTTCAGGGCGCAAGGCCAAAGTGTGATCTTCAGGAAACGTAGATTGATGTAATCATTCACTTGCAGAGAGCAATAATAATACTGTCGGCAGACGAGGGACTATCTGGGGAAACGCAACGAAAGATGAGCCTTCGGTTTGGGATATCCAGACTCAGGGACGATCGGCGAGACACGTCGCGCACGTGATGTACCTAAATGTTTCTTCTCAGGCAACAACGACACAAATGACACTACCTATGGTAACTAAAGTCCTATTATTTCCAGATGCTGAAAACCAAGAAATGTATCTCGAAGTACCAGCATATGATATTTCTGTTGTTATCTTTGACGATGATCACCACGTGAGGCGGTTTCTTGCAATGACCCCCTTCAAGCGTGAGAATCCGCGCCTCGGGAAAGCATGCCTTTACATGGTGGAAAATGTCCTCCAGGGTATATCGTGTTGATTGCTAAATGAATATCATGCATGATACCTCAGATCAGAGTACTACCTCGATAATGCAGATTATGATGAATCCTCTGTATTGATTTCAGGGTCCTCGAAAACAACTAGACAGTAAACAAATTGAACGATGAAAAACAGCGACTTTATGCGGCTCAGCAGCGACTTCGAGGCGCTGGATACTTTATACAGCTCGTGTTCATGATGCCATTTCTGCAAAAAAAAAGAGAATTTAAAAAACAGGCAAACAGAGAGGGTCGAGAATTAAAAAAAATTACAGCGCTTCTACCTCGTTGCAGTGGCCACGCTTGAGGCGCTCTCGACTGGCTCAAAACCAGGGGGAATATTGTTGCCGGTGTATGTGTTCATAGTGTCGTTGTTGTTCGTGTCAAGAGGCTGGAGCAAGCTGTAGGGAATGCTGGGAGTTTTAACCAGATTCATGGAGCGAACAACAAGTGGAGCAATGAGAAGGACAAGGAACAGAATGAGCATCGCGAAGTAGAGAATAGCAAAGCGGATGACTCTTCTCTTCCTGAGCTTCGATTGCTTCAGTGAGTAGATTGGAGGGCGGATTTGGCGACTAGAGCAGTGTTAGACGAGATGCCATCAAATATTGTGGTGAAGAGTGTTCCTTACCTTGGCCGCAGCCAGAAGAGCATGACCGAGTGGAATTTGTCAATGAACGGGACGCAGAGGGCGGGCAGCATAGCGAACAAGAGTATGTGACCCAAAACGAAGTCTGCAGAGAAGTATCCCAACTCCGTAATCTTACATAGGAACTCACGGCCAGGTTGAGATAGGGAGTGCCAACCCATGCTGTACCACTTGCCTGTCCACCATGCGATATTAGACTGGTCATGCTTGAACTCGCGGGTCAATGCAAGGGCAATGATGAGCTTGTAGATGAAACGCTGAATGGCCGCTGCTGCAATCATGCCCATGAGCATTCTCGGCCAGGACCAGGACTCAAGGAAGAACATGACTTCGAAGATGGCGAGCAATATGATGACAGCTATAGCGTGCGCAATGGCGGCGAGAACAGCACCGAATTTCTTGCAGCACATGCTGAAGATGGGCCCCATACAGCAGGCCATGCCGAAGAAAGCACCAGCAACACCTGCGTTGATGGCGATTGGTCCAGCGGCAACAATGGCGATTCGCATGATGGCATCCATAGGTGGCGGGTTACCGGATACTCCAGTCCTGGAGTTGATGTAGAGATAGGGAATCAGCGTCACAGCAACAAGTACCAGGGGTGCAATAATCTCGCTGAAGAAAATGTTGGTGATACGAGCCCTAGGAACATCGCCGGAGCCCTTCTCGGATGGCACACCCAGAAGCTTGCGCTTGTAACCCGTGATCCGAGTACGAGACAGACGACAGAATCCGATCCAAGAAGAAGCGTGCGAGCGCGAATTACCACGTGAAAGCCACCTGAGATAATCACGGTAATCAATGAAGAAATCATTCCAGGCGAACTGGTGAGGGTTGAACAAGAACGGCGAGATGCAGAGGGCAAGCAGAGAGACCCAGAACCAAATGAGAGCCGCCGTCCAGACGGTGGACGTCGCGAACAGAAGCATAAGCAGCGAACGCGCGCCAGCGTAGATGGAGGGACCAGCAAAACGCGAGTATAGGACACCAAAAGGAATGCGGGCAGTGGCAAAACCTCGACCAGTACCGATGTATCGCGCACCGCCGAAAGAAAGGTTCTGGTGGACAGAGTTGGCATAGATCTGGCAGACGAACACCTCGAACATGAAGGAGACGGAACCGAAGTGTTTGGCTAGACGCATGGCCATCCGCCAGACTCCCCTCTCTGTCAGTTCCTGGACAGCCAGTGGGACAAAAGAGATGAAGAAGACGATGAAAATCGAGATGATACAACGGTTGACCCAGTCGACGATCGGGGTGAGGTTGGCACAGTAAGTGGGTCGGAGAGGATCGGTGATCGGCACGTCAGGGTTATAACGGCAAGTGATGGTCTCGTGCTTCAGAGCTCCCAGGTTGATTAGGACAATCATGAACATCTGCACCGACAACATGATGAACATGTTGTTAATGTGGAAGCCAGGGTGAGCATAGTAAAAAGACAGGAAGCGGTCGAGAGGCAGTTGAGTGCCGAGATAGTAGTACTCTCTGGACAACATCTGTTCCCCCATACCCGTACCGATCTTGGTTGTGAAGTTCAGAATGGAGCCAAAACCAAGATCACGACCTTTACCACACTGGTAGTACTCGCAATGCTTGATGCGACCACCACGGATCATGGCAGTCATACCGGCATAGATATCCTCATTGAGATGCAGACCCTTTTGAGCTTTCGAGATACCGCCACGAGTCGTCATGAAGACGCCGTTCAGGAAATCGGGGTGACCATAGTGAAGCTTACCACCGATCTGAGCCAGCGTACGAGCAAAAAGAGTACCGAAAGTCTGTTCCTTTCCAGCCGCGACGTCACCCAGAACACCGATATTCTCGGAGAAAATGTATTCACGGGCACCGAGAATGGCCACGGGGTTGGTGTTCGTAGAGGGAATGCCGGGCGTGTAGGGCGAAACGTTGTCAGTAGTCAATTCCTCGAACTCGGCGAGGACACTACGGATCTTGAGACACTCTTCGAGATAGTTGTCCTGATTGGCATCGATCACTTGAATATACTCGCCACGGTAGAAGATGATTGAGTGATTCTGGTTGTCAGACTTGCCATCACCTAAGATTGGGTTTCCAGAAAGCTGAATCCTGAACTTCGGCTTCCGCATACCGTTCTCCAGCAGCTCGCAGTGTCCATCAATAAGGGCAGAGTACAGACGGGGCTCCTCGCCTTCATTGACGGGGGGTTCCTCGTCCAGGTAGGCGATTTGGAGATCTGGGTAAGCCCTGAGGAGGAACTCGGCATTCTCACGCTCTTCCTTGTTGAACTTGGCATAGCGTTGCATAGAAACGACGATCTTGAACTTGCGGCGCGCCATCCTCTCAAGCTCGCGTTCGAGCTTCTCGGAATTGCCACCGAACATCTGAACGACCTCTGGATTCTCAACCCGATACAGGAGCTTGATCGCCCTGCTGTAATTCATGAAACCAGAAACGGTGCGGTAGAGTGTCTGTGAACGCAATGAGGACCAGATACGAGTCCGAAGGGTGTACTCTGGAGCGGCAGATTTGAAACCAATGCAATAGAAAGGAAGGTCATCAATCTTGCTCTTAGCAGCATCCTTTTCGCTCTTCTCGGCTTCGCCGTTGAACTGGGAAGTTTCATCGGCCAGAATCTTGGTGTCCTTGACGAAGCAGTCCCACTCGTGAGGATGAAGTTGTTTGAGGTATTCCAGCAGCGTCACGCGGGAGTAAGGCTCATCCTCACGGATAATCTCACGGAGGGAGAGGAGGATCTTCTCGCTATAGTGGGGGATCAAAACCGTGAATGTAGGCATATTGTCCACAGGAAGGGGCTCGGGCATGGGGGTAGAGAGTGATTGCGCGAAGAACGAAATCCGACGCTCAGCTTCACTACCGGGCGGGAAGAACTCGGTCTTGAAAGATTGATCCTCCTGAGACACAAAGAAAGTGGGCGCACGCAGGGTTCGTTTGCCTTCTTGCTCAGAGGGAACCTGGTGGTAGAGAAGCTTCTGGACATGGTCAATAGCCAGCAAATGCTCCCGGTACATTGAGATGATGATGGCATTCCAAACTTGAGAAATCAATACTTTAGGCTTGTACTTGATTTCCATGTCGGTGGTGGCGAGAACCTTCGAGTAAATACGCTTGGGGAGTCGAGAGAAGATGTTTCTCCAGGGCGACCAGATCGACACACCTAGGTAGAACGATCTTGCAACAGAGAAGACAGTGTTGCAAATAATGTACCAAAGATAACTGTCCAAGAAGAAGAGTGTCAAGTCCATGAAGAACATCAAGCCGAGAAGAATTTGCGGCTGTTTGTGGCACAGAACATTCCCAATGTATTTCACACCCGCACACTGGTGTATTTGCATTGGTGAGAGAATTCGAATCGGATCCTTGAAAGACAGGGTCAGGAAGAAGTATGATTCCGCCAATTTAGCACCGAAAACGCAGACCCATAGGCCGTACGACATCCACATATCGTTGCCGTGCAGGCGTGGGAAGCTTGCGGTGAATGTCTGGCTAGCCACGTACTGACGGCCATGCTTCTTTAGGTAACTCCCAAATAGTCCACCAAGCGGCATGACAGAGAAGAAGACGAAAGTTGCCAGTGCAACGAAAAAGTGGACAATACCAACAATCAAAGGGATGGTGGCGCTGATGCCCATGCTCTTGCTGTATGCGAAGACAAACACCCCAGGGGCGAGATTGATGATGAAAACCAGGAGGAGGAACATCAATCGCTTGGTGAGGTGCTGAGCACCTGCCCAGCGCCTAGGCACGTACATCCATTCACAGATAGTAGCCGCAATCTGGATGAAAGATACCAGGGCACCACCGAAACCAACAGCGGACCAAATCCTATAACCAGGGGGCGAATTGTTCACTTGCTGTTGATAATTGTTGGTGTAGAGCGATTGTGCGTTGAAAGCAGTAAAGAACCAGAAAGCACCCAGATGGATGACCCAAATACGGTTGAAGTTGGTGATCAAGTGGAACCAAGATCTTGTTTCCTTGTAGGTCTTGAAGAAAGCCTTCTTCCAGACGACGTCCTTCAGCTTTGTCCATCGCTCAGCCGGTGGGACGTCAACCAGGCGCGTCTTGTCCTCGAAAACAATCCGTTCGATACCTTCTGGGTACCAGAAAAGCTGGTTCATATCATCGTAACCAATGATCTGGTTATGATCGCGCTCACGACGTACGTATTTCCCATCCACGATTTCATAGCCCTGATCACGGCAATATTGGTAAAGTGGCGTGATGATCTCGTTAAGATAGGTGAATTCTTCAACAGGCTCAACGCGGTTCTGACACTCGGGCGAATTGTAGTAGTCGTCGGCGCATTTGAAGATGAAGCAAAGACACTCGGGCAGGAACCGGACTTGGTTGGCTTCACCCCAGCACAGCAAGAACAGCGCCAGTTGGCGAACTCTGTCATGCTGAGACATCTTGTTCATCCGAGTTTTCCATCTGTACTCGGCGGCTTCCAGGCTATTGTCGCCCTCCAGGGCTTCCAAGGTCTCCTCAACGTTCTCCGGGTTCTGCTGGGCGGCTTTCTTGGCTGCTTTCCGCGCTTTCCTTGTCTTGCGGTCGGCTTTCCCTAGCTTCATGTTGGCGAAACCCACGGCATCGTCCAAGTCCAGGTGGGCAGCGAAATACCAACGTCGGTAGTTGGCATTGTCACCTCCAATGTAGTCGGCGTGCAGGGAAAGAAGCGCCTGGTTGGGCGTCATCCGGGAAGCGCGCGAATCCAGCATCGTCATCAAGTGATCATACATGTTGCGCATGCTGTCTCGTTGGAAACCGAACTTATTCACTAGATCGAGGAAAATGTCTTCTATCTCTTCCTTGGAAACCGGGACCTGGCCGTCTGATGCCCACGCAGGGTAAGGCTCTCGAGATCGCTGACCGGCAGGCAGAGCGTTGCCGTAGTCCATGCCGTACACTGGGGTTGATGCTCCGGATGACCTATTTGCCCCATATGAGATCTGGGACGACGGTGGGCGGTACCCGTACCCACGTCCACCATACTGGCTATCGGCGTAGCTGTTGTAACGCTCGTCACCGCGACCATAATAGTCCATGTCGGCCGCACGAGCAGTTTCAGATCTCATGGTGAAGTCACTAAATGTCTCGGAGTCTTCTTCTGAATCACCTCGGCGCCCTCCCCGGTTATCGTAGCCCTGCTGGCCATTGCCCTGGTGGCCATTGCCCTGGTCGTAGTATTGGTCACCGTAGTAATCATCGTGCGGCTGACCAGCGTCATAGTATCCGCCTTCATACTGATTGTGGCCGGCCTCCGCACCATAGTGCCCGCTATGACTGGTCAGCAAGTGTCGACAAGTCCAAAGCTAGAGACATACGCTCTGTCGTAGTAGCCATCACCATAGTCATGGTCATAGTAGGCCTGCCCATGTTCATCTTGATAGTAGGAGTCACCATGTTCCTGATGGCCATAGCCATCGTTGTAATGGCCTCCTCCTTGTTGATATCCCGACATGCTGAATGAAACTGTTGACAGCTCTGTGGCGGACGGTGAATCTTAGCTTCTGGTGTACTTTCGCAAAAGAAACGGCAGGTGCAATGGAACCTTACATCAAGGACTACCCATTAAATGATTAGAAGTTAAAGACCAATCGTTCCACAATATCAGAGCATCGATCGATAACAGCTCAGCCGTTTCCAAGGGTTGAATCTCGAGTCGCAGTAAACCAGACGCGTCGTGATGTATTTTGAGGATTCACCAGTTCCGGACTGCCCAGTCGTGTGGTTGATGATGGAACAGTGGACTATCCTTCAACCCAAGCAATGAACCAGATGACCGTTATCGACAAAGGTGATTAACGAGCGGATGTGGAAACAGAGAGGGAAGATAAGAAAAGCGAAAGAGGTGAAATGGCAAAAAAAAAAAAAAGTCTAGGACGATTCTGAGAAAAAAGAGACGTAATCTGTTGCAGAATCGACACTGCAGAGTTAGTCTCAAATGCAACAGCCAGGCCGCAGCAAACAGGCTCCCTCTTCTTTCCTCAAAACGAAAGCAAGAAAGAGGGAAGGGAGCGGTGGCCGAAGTTGTCACCAGAAAAACTTCTGCTTTCCTTCCTCTGGCAGTAACAATATTAAAGAGCGAACTGAAACGTCAAAACGAAAGTGGTCAGAACAGAAGGAAAATGACCAAGAGATGGACGGAGGTAGGGAGGGAAGACTTGAGTTGGACAGTAGTGAGGAAAAGGAAAAGGATTGACGACCAACTCAGGGAAAATGCTGGCACTACGGGCAATTGTGGTTATTTTGGGATCTGGATCTGCCAACTTACGGGCAACAGTCAACCTACCTAGCACATGAGGGTGGTACCTTTTCCTTTACTGCTATTTGGCCTAAGTGTACACAAATGTATGTATGGTAAGCACGAAGTTGGTGGGGACGGTACTAGACCGGTATGGTATGGTAACTCTAGCTATTGCGCTGTACATAGGTAATGCAGGCATGGCACCATCCATGTTTAGAAAGGTGTTGTATGGTTACCTAGATTTGTATCAGGCACTATCCTGACCTAAATACAATAAATACATCGGCTTAGATGTTGCTCATCCCTTTATAATTTAGAGAGGTTGGCGGGAATCAACTGTTCATAAAGCCATCTTTCACATAGAAGAACTGGAGAGGTAGCTAAACAGCTTTGTACTGTCAGAGTCAGTAAAGTTTTCATTTTGTGTTTATCTCTTCTCAATCCCACTACGTTTAAATTGTCAAATAATAATGCCTTGGCCTTCCAAGTTTTAAGCCACGGCCTTCTTTTCAAGCACATCAAGCAGGTTGAGATTCGAAGATTAGACAAGCTAAAGTGCAGTGGTGGATTCACAGTAGCAAATAACCAGCCACCGTCAAGTCCGGAACCCATGGAAGCTGATGGCGCCGGGCGGCCCCTGAAACCAGACCCACTGCTGTCTTTGAGACGTAATTATCCAACATAACCTGGAATACATGGACTGTATTTTACGCAGGAACCAGGTAAATTACAGCAACTTGTGGTGGACAGCTTGTTCTGAACTTCGGTATGCAGGGATGTACCTCGTCCATTCCTGTCAATGGGTCTTAGGAAACCTCTGCTCTGCGCCAGCATATATCGGAGTGGCAACCTCATGAATGCGTCGCTATGCAGTTGTAATTGGGACCGAAGAAGAAAGAGCTTTGTTTATCATCATTAATGCTCTTATGGTTATCACTGGATGGATTGTATGGAGACTCTCGGATATCAGTTACTTACCATGGACAAAATTATGCTTTCAACCACAACTCAGCAACTGTGTCTCCGCTGATCAGGTCCAAATTACTGCAAAATTGCTGTTGCTTATGCTTCGTGGTCGATCGCATTGATATTGCAGTAAGTCTGAATACAAGTCATCTTTTGTTATATTAAAGGCTATCTATATGAATACGACCTGCATTGAATTTTTTTCGTCAAGGTCCGCCGCCCCATCAAACCCATCCGACTCTGCGAATGCTATGGGTATTTGGTCCATAGTAAGATGCAAACGACAAACTACGATGTCACAAACATAGTACCTAGTAGCTGAATGTGGCCATGAATAGAGTGCAGTTCGCCACTCTCAACAGTACGGACCTTGAGAGATATATGGCAAAGATTTTATGCTTGGCAGATCTGTATGGTCTACGAAGTATGGAGTGCGCAATAATAATCCTATTATTATCAAGATTGGCAGAAGAAGCAAGATCACACGGTGACACTACCTAGGTCTTAAACTATGGTACCACAGGAATAAGAGTCCGCAGATCTTAATGGTCCGGCGTCAGGATGGCGTCCTCCATTTTAATTTGATAAGGCATCACCGAATCCGCTGCCATCTCTCTTGCGATTCAGAGAGTACAAGTTCAGATATCCTAATATCGAAGCTCGAATGTTGCGCCCGCTGTTGCCTGACAGATCGATATTTTTGACAACACACCACAGGCAACTTCTCCAAGTTCGTAGTCCGTCCAAGACCAATAAGTAGTATAGAGAGGTACAGAGACACGAAGCACATAAAGCTTTGAGTAACATAATCATGATGCAACTGTACTATCACTAACCTCGCATTGTGCCTCTCGTGGAACAACACCAGTCCACCGTCAACCGCCATGCTTTTCTTTCAGCGACTGCACCTGGGTACTGCTAATCCATTATCCACCACTTGTACGTACTCCGTAGTAAGGACTTAATAATTCAGACCAAACTATCATGGCTTCTAGAATCTTGCAAGTGCAATTTCATATTGCTAGTTACCCTCCCCAGTCCCCACAGAGTATGGTTAAGCGGAAATGTGTTTCCAAAAATATCCTAATCTCAATTGGACGATCATTGTAACTTGGTATCCTAACATCCATGGAACCGATTACCCAGCATGGACGTTAATTACCAGTACCACCATATTTCTCCTCTCATGTCCATGGTACTCTTGCCCGTGTAGATAAGGTAGGTATGTTTGAACAAACTCCTTGATAATGTATGTAGTACACAGATCTCACGAGGTTTGTACAAAGTACTCTGTAGGTAGGTTTGATTTGGGTAATTTCAGGCATACAGGTTAGCTACAGCGCTGGATGGCAGATAAGGTAAGTGTGCATAATGCATTATCTATCTTTCAGGCAAATGAAGTATGCAAGATCCAGGTATCTAATTCTGTGTTATATACTCCGTACAGCTCCGTCAATAGGTAGTCCGCCACAGCCCACAAATACCTTACCCTGTGGCGACCGAGGAAGGTAAGCCAGGAGCTGTCGAACAAAAGCAGATTATCTCAACCATTGCAGTGCTCCCCTTGCAGAAGTTGTGCATTATCACCATCTCTATCTACTCAAAGAGGACCAGACGTCCTTTGCCATTTCAAAGATATGATCTCGAATATTCCTTAATCCAGAGGAGGATATTACGCTGGAAAATTTTTCAGAACGTGAAGAGGACTTTTAGTGTACCTTAATCCGCGCCAGACGTAATTACACCTACACTGTGGCTCAATTAGCCAGTTTCAGTGTGTTGGCGTTGATAGTAGGTGCCTTTTGAGCCAATCTTCAATGTTGAAAATTAAAGTGGCTGTGAGTTATGGATCGCAAAATTGGCGCGGTGGGGCAGGAGCTGATACATCAAGGCCAATCAAATAATACAGTCCCGCACGGCGCCAACGGTGGCAATTTAATTAGATGATGGTGATTGAACGGTCGAACCTGGACAAGAAAAGGGGGTTTCACCTCTTGATTGTCATCATTCAGCTTTCATCAGGGATTTGTGGTCCGCAGAGGCCAGCCCTCATAACTGTCATTATTTATTGCTTTGGGAGTACAATCGAGATTACACAAATACACAGGAAGCCGCCGGTGTCTTTAGCTGTTATTACCTGTAATTGCCTTAATTCCGCTGACTAGTCCAGTCCCAATATGTTCAAGACTCAAGCTAGGCGCGACACAAGGCGTTTGTGGCGATATAAGCTTATATGGTTCCTTCATGTCGATAGCCGAGTTTATATGTATCACAGCAGGTAGAATTCTGCTAAGGAATAAGTTCAAGAGCGAAAACGGTGGCTCTGGCAGGTGTGAGTATGAGGTTTCTAATCCATCGCATTGATGATCTTCAACTCTGTGAGCATCCAGAGAGCCAGCTCTGTCTGGAGTATATTGTCACAAGTAGCCCATAGCCACAGACCAGCACTAGATGCAGCTCACTGTCCCATCAGAGGTCACGACGCAATACAGGCACCGAATGCAAACACTTCATCGCTTCCTTCACATCACAAATTTGGACAGGATCTATGAGCTGACGATGCGTACGGGGCCATCTCTGGAGAAGGATGCTCTCCTCTGCGTTGGATATTGATGGTACACCTGCACAGAGGTCACAGCAAGGTGTTGATCGGTCCTTCAGAGGCCATCTAAACCTAGAGGATGATTCGCTGAGTGGAACTTCAGCTTTGTCTTGATTCCCACCTTCAGATTCTCCCTCGGCGTATCCCTATCCATCCATCGACATCAAGCAAGCCATTTCTTGAGCAGCAACAAGTGAGCAATTCAGGCTAGGTCACACATTGCTGATTGAACGATCGAATAAGCTTTTTTGTTGTCCGTCTCCTATCTGGATTTCATGGGTTTTGGACCCCTGATCGTCTGGGGTGTGGACCTGCATTGCGTGTTGTGGATGCCCTCCGAATTGACATCTCCCGCAGCAATGACACTACCATATGCTTCTGAGCACATAACAACCCGCGAGACTGGAAGATCACCGATAATCACTTGCGATCAACAGTGGATAATCTGAACATCACCCCCCTCCAGGATTTCCTGGGCTCCAGCCGAGCGGGATGGTGGTGGGCCGTTGCATTGTATTCTTGAGTCCCTGAGGCCTTTGGAGTAGGGTCCGCTTGTTGCATAGAAGAGGACGAATTTCCTTGAGCTGGAGTGCTCATGTTGTCTTTCTCTCGTGTATACATCCACCTGTAAGAGTGTCGCTTGTCTTTGGCCCGTGTGCTTGTTCTTTCTTTGCTCGGTCTTTGTTACCACTGTCGTTCTCTGAGATCTTCTTTCCGTTGCCATCTACCATCATTCTCTCGTTTTGTCGACTAAGACCCTCGTTTTCTATAACCTCTTCCTAATAGAATCCCGCATTGGGAGTACCATTCTTTTGTACTCGGCACTCGACCTGACTCTGACTATTCCGTGATCTAAACCCTGTCTGCTTCCTTGAAGTATCAACATGAGGTTCAGCAGTATCATCGCAGGCGCTATACTGTTTGCCAGCAGTGCTAGCGCTGTCGATGTAGACCCTATCATCATCAAGGGGTCCAAATTCTTCTACAAGAGCAATGACACCCAGTTTTATATCCGGGGCGTTGCCTATCAGCAGGACTATTCCGGCAGCCAGTCTTCCTCGAACGGCTTCAAGGATCCTCTAGCCGATGCCGATGCCTGTAAGCGGGACGTTCCATACCTCGAGAAGCTTGGTACCAACACAGTTCGTGTCTATGCCGTCGACCCGACCGCCGACCATACGACCTGCATGGACCTTCTCAGCCAGGCCGGTATCTATGTGATTGCGGATCTCTCATCCCCGGGAGAATCTATTATTCGCAATGACCCAAAGTGGAACAGCGATCTTTTTAACCGATACGTCACCGTGGTAGACGCTCTGGCCAAATATACCAACGTCATCGGGTTCTTTGCTGGAAACGAGGTGTCTAATACGAAGCAGACAACGGGTGCCAGTGCTTTCGTCAAGGCTGCAGTGAGAGACATGAAGGCATACATCAAAGCAAAGAACTACCGACCCATGGGAGTTGGCTATGCTACCAATGACGATTCGTCAATCCGTGAGAAGATGGCCGACTATTTCAACTGTGACAATGCGGAGGAGAGCATTGATTTTTGGGGCTACAACATCTACTCCTGGTGTGGAGACTCTAACTACGAGGAGTCCGGTTACTCGACTCGTACTGATGAGTTCCGCGACTACTCGGTCCCTGTTTTCTTCGCTGAGTATGGTTGCAATGCGGTTGAGCCTCGCAAGTTCACTGAAGTCTCCGCGCTCTATGGACCGAAGATGGCTGATGTCTGGTCCGGTGGTATTGTTTATATGTACTTCCAGGAGGCCAACAACTACGGTGCGTCTGTGTGGTTCTATCTGTTTTGCGTTCTGCGACTAACAATCCGCAGGGTTGGTCAGCATTGATGGCGACAAGGTAAACACTAGAGCCGACTACAGCTATCTTTCCCAGCAGCTAGCTAGTGCTACTCCCTCTGGTACCAAGAAGAGCGAATACACCCCGACAAACAGTGCTCTTCAGTCATGCCCACCGGTCAACGGCGACTGGCTTGCAACTGCGAGTCCTCTTCCACCCTCTCCGAACGGCGATCTTTGCTCATGCATGGAGGACAGCTTAAGCTGCGCATTGAAGGACACTGTGTCGGACGACCAGATCGAGAAGCTCTTCGGGACCGTCTGCGGCTATGATGTCTGCGAGGGTGTGACTACCAACGCAACCACCGGCAAGTACGGCGCGTACAGTGTCTGCAGTCCCAAGCAGCAGCTGTCTTACGTTATGAATCTCTACTATGAGCAACAGTCCGCCAAGGGCAAGGCACAGTCTGCTTGTGATTTCAACGGCGCTGCGTCCACCCGGACTTCCAGCAGTCCTAGTGGCACTTGCTCTGCGCTTTTGAACGAGGCTGGTAATTCCGGTACAGGCACTGTTACTAGCTCCCCGACTGGGGTTGCGGGTGCGGCTGCGTCCTCTGGAGGCTCCGGTAGTGCTTCGGCGTCGACCTCTAAGGGTGCTGCATACATGAATACTCCCGGTGGAGTCACCGTTGGTATCTGGCAGCTCGGTCTGTATGTGGTTGCTGCCATTGCCGCCGGTGCCGGGATGATTCTGCTGTAGATTTTGAATTAGTCTACCTTAGGGATGCGGTGGCTACAGTCCCAACAGCATGTCAATAGAGAATCCGCCATGGGTTCCTTACTTGTGGTTGTCGCTGAATGTTCATGCTGTAAATCTGCGCGACGTTCAGGACTTGCGGACAATATCGTGGTCCAAGAACATATATTCTTAATAAGCAGGCAGTGTTTATAGCTCCGTATGAATTTCCGTGTAATCAATTGGAAGTACTGAGTCCTGTCGAGAAGTGGACTGTATAATGAATTAATGGGATGTCTGGGAACCATGGCCTCAATTGACCAGGCTCCTGGAATTTTATGTTGTCGGAGATCCTGGTATAAATATGTCACCAATGCCATCATGACAAGACAAGTTCACAAGTACCGTCCCGGCTGGTTCAATATGATGAATTCTTATACTAGATGCCGGTAAGTCCTCCTTATAGGTAGACCCAGTAAACAGACAGTTAGTAGCAGAGGCGACATACACACAACCTAGGTAAGAGAGCAACTGACTCAAGACATCCTCTAATCATATGGCGTCTGTTGAGCCCTGTTGTCCTGACTAACATAGCAAATGGACTGAGGCTCTTCAACAATAAGGCCCGGGTGGTCTAGTGGTATGATTCTCGCTTAGGGATAAACCCAAGCATATCTGCGAGAGGTCCCGCGTTCGATCCGCGGCTCGGGCCCTGACACCTTCTTTTTGTTGGTTAGTAGTTAACTACTACCATGGTACCGACATCTGTTTATTTTGCTGCGCATAATTCAAAGATTGCAGGCTCGCTATGCTCACCAGTAGAAAGTAAACGCACACATGCTGACCGCCGAATAACGCGTGTTGTAAACGATTATCAGATCATCATGATCGTTTCGGCAGCGCTGGTCACCTGGATGCGGTTGCCATGTCAACCACCCAACTTCCAACTTTATGCTCGATTTATCAACAAGAGACCATCTTCCCAACAATCCAATGTATATCTATACATTATTCTCGCCCACGACCAAGAAAGCAAAGTGAAAGAGACCACTATCGTCGTCGCTGCTGTAACTTGTCTCTCGCAGGCAACCGGAGACGCGGGACAAGCTGCACCCCACCCAGAGGGAAGCCGCAGGACGTAACGAATCATGGCAAGACTCAACGCAGCGCCCGCGAAGCAGACCACCGTTCGGAAGTTGACGAAGTTATCCGAGAAGAAGGAAGCAAACACTTCTGTCCGCCACGTATTCAAAGAGTGGTCACCGACGACAGATGCAGAAGAAGACAGGGAGGCCGAGGAACAATGGAGAATAGCAACGGATGCATGGGCCAAAGAGCAATCGTATGGATTTGGAGGAAGACCACCTCTGGGTAGAAGCCGATCGCAACGGGAGAAGAAGACGACTCTTGCAGCGAACTTCGACATACTCCCCGATAGTGACGGGTCGAGCGACGTGGACCAGGACTATAGATCCTCTACGAGCTCTGCCCGCGAGGAGACAATCAAGACAACAGTCCCGCTGAAGCAAGCACACGTCAACTCACTCCTGCTCCCACTGTCGCAACAACCGCGAAACCGACCAACTCCAAAACTGGAAACGTATGACTATGCGAAGGAGAACGACCCCATCGACGGCGACGAAGAGGAAAATGCACCGACAATATCCAGGCATTCATCCAACGCCTCTTCGCGATATTCGCCAACGAGGAGGAATGCCCGTCAGGACCTGGAGGAGAAGGAGGGAAACCTCCGATTTCTCAGTTATCGCCAGTCACAAGAAACTGTTTCAGAAGACGAAGACAGAGACAACAGCTTTAGTTCTCTGGATGATTTCATAGTCAGTGACAATGAGGAGCTGAGCTACCATGAGACATCTGCAGACGAAATAGAGGAGAAAGAGACCCTGAAAAGCATTTCTCCCCCCAGACCACGGCGAAGGTTGTTAAGAGGCAGACGACCAAACCCAGAAGCAAGGCTGAAGGAGGCTTTGGCGAGCCCTTTATACGAAGATGACTTCCGCTTAGAACCATCTCTGCCACCTACGATGACGGTACCATCCCCCCAGCTGCAACCGAAACACGTTAAATCACACGTGAAAAGTCCCAAGATCACCAAAGACATGAAAATCCTGAACCTGGAGGACTCTGATTCTGACTCCCAGCTTCAAAGAAACAGGTGAGTGGGTTTCAGGTGACCTTTAGGGCATTCTTTCAGCCCCTTATCTGTTGCACGTTGCTAATATCCGACAAGCACTGCAGCGGATACTGATACACCCACAAAGAGATCAGAAGCGTCTCAGGCTGTTCTAGAAACACCACCTCCCAGTCCCTCTAAAAGCGTTCTCCGGTCACCAACGAAGGGCAGGATCTGCATACCGCCAACCCCATATCGCGAGAGCGTTGATGCTTTCTGGAGCCAAGAGGCCACTGATCACTGGATCGACCAACATTCTCCGCACAAGGGAGAAACGAATTTAGAGCAGTTTCTACGAGAATTTGACGAGTCAGACGGTGATTCCAGCTCCGAAAATATGCGAAGACGCCGTGGAAGGCATACAGAGCCCAAAACTCCAAGCAAGACGGCATTGAAGAGAGCGGAAACGGAGAAGAAGAAAGCTGCTCTGGCACGCAAGAAGTCGTTTGACAATAAGAAGGCCGAAGTCGCAAATGAATTTCTCAAGGTTCTAGATGACGCCGTTTCTGGAGGCCAGGTCCAAAAGCTGGCAGAAGAAACGGGCGGCGTCCAGATCATTTGGAGCAAAAACCTGTTGACTACCGCCGGACGTGCTAGATGGAAACGCGAGAAGATCGGAAAAGAGTCGTCTCGAGCATCAGAAAGCGGATCTGAATCATCAACTATGATCAAGCAGCATGCTACGATTGAGCTTGCAGAGCGCATCATTGACAATGAGGACCGATTGATCAACACAATGGCACATGAATACTGCCACCTGGCGAACTACATGATTTCGAATGTCCACAACAATCCCCATGGGGCAAGCTTTAAGCAATGGGGTCGCAAATGTAAAGACGCCTTGAAAGATCACCCCGTGTACGGCGGAAGAGTCGAAGTGACGACGAAGCACCGCTACCAGATCGATTACAAATATGTCTGGAGCTGCGTTGACTGTGGTCAGACCTATGGCCGGCATTCCAAGAGCATTGACACAGCCAAATCTCGCTGCGGTGCGTGCAGAGGCCTTTTGCAGCAGATCAAGCCGAAGCCGAGAAACGTCTCACCCAGGAAGAAGCAACCGACTCCCCCGTCTGAGCGGTGCGAAAAGAAATCGGTGGAGGATATGGCGAAAGTGTTTGGCGAAGTCAGTTTGTACAGTTAGAGAACAGAAGTGGAGGCTTGACTGGCCTGCCGGCTGTCCTTGGAAATGTTTGTCTCTCCTTCAGAGTTACAGGATCTGTCATTTCTCCAACATCTACAACGCTCCTTATGATGACATGATGATTTTTCTCATATCTACTGACGATTTGGATATTTTCTTTCTTCCTACCTCCAGGGACCTACGTATTTCTTGAAAACCGGTAAAAACAAGCGACTTCATTTCGATGGTGGTAATGTAGAGGCAGAATTTGACGTTGTACATACATCGTTCCCATATATTTCCAAACAATGTTTATATGTTTTCATTTCTCAGTTATAGATCTACCCGCACGTTGCCAGGAAGTACACTGTTTTGTTTTCAGTCCATCATCTCCGCATACTTTTCCAGATATCGTCCCTCTGAACCCGCACCCCATTTCGTGCACCAGAATGTTACAGATCTTCGGGATAATGGTGTCACCAGGACACTCTGATTTTCTTTCCCGGGGCCCGAGTGCTGAGGCATTGACATCTCAGGCACAATTACTTAGTCAACAATCCAGAAGTCAACTAGGCCTGTTGACCAGGCGTGACGCGGACGCGGACCGTTACTTGCGCGATGCGTCCTCTGCAGATGTTCGCACGTACTTGCATCAACTCACAGCGATTCTCCAAACAGGCATGCGTCTTTCCCTTGAATCAATTTCACGTCCGAAAGACACCATGGATGTACACGTTCACCTCCCTGAGATCAGATGGGATGCGCTGGGATAAAGCTGGTTCCAGCGAATCTCGTACATCGAGCACAAGATCTGACAAGACTCAGTATCGGCTTATTGAAGACGTCGAAGACCTGGATAGATACCGCCCCGAAGGGTACCATCCTCTACAAATCGGGGATGAGTTGGATTGTGGCCGCTATCGACTGGTTCACAAGCTTGGGTATGGAGGATACTCGACTATATGGCTAGCCCGTGATCTACGAAGGGCCAGATATGTGGCTGTGAAGGTCATTACCGCTGATACCAGTGATTGCTCCCCTGAGGTTAGGTTTCTATATTCTCTTGGAAACTCGCCATCCAGACCGGGGAGAGAGATTATCCCACCCCTCATCGACGACTTCTGCATCACTGGTCCCAACGGGAAGCACAGATGTATCGTGACTTCGCCCGCGCAGATGAGCTTGTTCGACGCCAAAGAGGCTTCGACGTTCGGGATTTTTCGGCCCAAGGTCGCGCAGTCGATTATTGCGCAGCTCATTCGTGGAGTCGCATTCCTTCACCAGGAGAACATTGTTCATGGCGGTATGTGATACTTCGATGTGTCCGGCTGAATGTCCCGGCTGACACCATTTCCAAGATCTTCATCTTGGCAACATTCTAATCCAGTTTCCTGGTGTGATCGATCACTTCTCCACATCCGAGCTGTATGAGAGATTCGGCGAGCCAGAGTCAGAAGCCGTCGTTTGTCTCGACGGCAAGCCGTTGCTGGATGGCGTACCCGCTCGCGTATTCATCCCCGGTTGGTTCGGCGTCCCCAGCGACGAGATTGTTCTTGGTGATGAGAAGATCATCCTTAGCGATTTCGGAGGATCTTTCAACCCAGACAAAGAGCTCAGATTCTCCTCGAAGACCCTTCCTCCCCAGCAACCACCGGAGGCCAGATTCTCGGACCAGCCGCTCTCTTTTCCTTCAGACATCTGGACACTTGCCTGTACCGTCTGGGAAACTTTCGGCCAGCGACCTTTGTTTGAAGCTTTCTTCCCGTCTGCGGACCGCGTTACCATGGAGCAAGTCGAAGCCCTAGGCATCTTACCTCCGGAGTGGTGGAGAAAGTGGAGCAGAAGACTGGAATGGTTCAACGAAGAGGGCGAATTGGATCTGAAGCCAAAGACGTCTAGTGGCCACGACGGCGTGCGCAGGACCTTGGACAAGAGGTTTGACTACTGCATACAGGAGCCTCGGGCTGAGGCGGGCCTGGAGACCGTGACGGAGGAAGAAAGGAGAGCGTTTGAGGGGATGCTCCGGTCGATGTTGGCCTTCCGGCCAGAGGAAAGAGCGACAGCGCAACAGGTGTTGCACTCGGAATGGATGAAGGGCTGGGGACTACCGGCTCTGTTCCAGAGCCGGAGGACGTTTGATTCTCATGAAAGCTAAACACAAGGTACAAGCTTGAGTCCTGAACCAGCTTTAAGAAAGGGGAAAGATGCGCCTGTGAATTAAATTATATTGATATTCTGTAACTATTCTTGATGTAAAACTAGTTCTTCTTCGTAATAGGGTCCCTGAAGCAATCAAAGTATCTAGGTGCTGACACCAGTTTCCAGAAAATCTGTAAGCGTTGCCCAGCCCTTCTTCAAACAAAGACCAGTCCCTGCTCATCCCATCAAAGCCCCTAAGCGAACAATCCCCAATCCTTAACCTCCAAAGTCTGCACCAACCGATCAATAGCCTCAGTAGCCACCTCCTCCTCCTTCGACAAACCCCGCGGATCCCCCGACAAATCAAACTCATCATGCGGCACATTAAAGAAAACAAGCAGATCCGACTCCTGCGCCTCCAGCCGCACAAGCAGATAATGCACCGTCACCCGCGACGTCTGCGGCCCATCCGCACTGGACCCCGCCGCGGCACCCCCGACGGAAACAGGAATCCGCCCTGTATTGGTATCCCTCCGCTGCCGCTTGGGTGTCGTCATCTGCACGACGCCCTTGTATGCACGCGCGCGCGCAGACGCAGGGATCTTGGATAGGGTTACCGCTGCTGGGGGAATGATCACCTGCAGGGTGTCGTCTTCGTCGCAGAGATCGCGGAGGTGGTATGTGACGGCTGCTTTGTCGATTGTCTCGGGGGTGGCGGGGATGCCGCCGCGGACGGCGGCCTGGGCGTCTACTGTTGATAGGGCCTGTTCTTGTGTGACGCGCTGGTTGACTTCGATGATGAGGCTGGAGAGGGTGGTTGGGGAGAGGAAGAGTTCTTGGTGGTCTGGGATCTCGCGGAGGGAGCTGTTTGCGGGAAATGTATATGTTAGCTTGGGGGTCTTGAAGTAAGCATCCATGTGTGATGTACTGACCTTCCGTCTACCCAGCCTTCGGGGATGATGCCCTGAATCGCGCCGCCGTAGAAGGACTGCTCAGTAAAGGTAGCCATGTCGTCTTGTTGCACGTAATGATTTTTCTTTCTTCAACGCGGGGAAGCTATCGGAGATAATCGAAGATCGCGGGACAACGCAATATTCAAAGGGCGAGGAGAAGGTGGTCTGGGTGAGCAGAGTTAGCCAATGTAAGTGTATGGGAAGCTACCTCAGAGCTATTTATCATCCCATTTCTCAGTGTATCTATTGTTTCGAAGCTGTTGACTGCGGTCGACGGTATTCCGCCGCAGAAATGACGTCCGCCTTCGGTCGTGCCTGGAGGGGTTCCCGTTCGTCTGATTGGTCGGATTTGACTTCTATGGATGCTTTCTGCGGGAATCAATGTTTACATAGGTATGCTTAGTTGAGGACTGTTCCCCTGAAGCACAGCTGGAGCCTACATGTGGTAGATAGTTGCCTACCTTACTAGTGCGCAAGACAACTATAGAAAGACGGTTGTCGGTGCTCCGGTTGCTGCCTCCAAGCTCGCGGATTGCTTGGCGCTGAAGATGCAGATAGAAAGCGACGTGCATGGGATAACCCAAACACATATCATTTCTTCACATGTCTAAGAGCTCTTCATTGAACTCATCCAATGCAATAAATCTAAACTGCTTCCCCCACTTTGCACGAAATTCCTTTCGGCGATAGGCGAAGCTCGTCACTTGCGAGAAACTCACGAGCTCGACGTTCCATCCTCGCTGTAGTGCTCGCTCCACCATCTTCATGAAGCCTCCTGAAAACTCAGCTTCCGCCGCGTCTCCTGTGGCTAGAACAATAGTCGCCGGTTCATCGGTATCCACCAGACTTTCTAGGATCTTCAGGTGCAGAATTTCGTCCACTCCCTGTTCAACCCATCGCTCCTCCGGCGCATCGTTCGTTTCAGAACCGCTGCCTCCTTCCTGAGAGCTGACTCGGGGATTCTTCCGATACTTCAACTGACGACGAGTCAAATGTTTCACCTTGTGAACCCGATCCAATATATTGGCCTCGTAGCCGAGCTTTTGACTTTCGTCAATGGCTGCAAATCGATCAGAGCCAACTAAGACTCTCTTGGCAGCGGGGCGACCACGCTCGAGAATCAAAGAGAAGTTCTGAAACGAAAGGGGTAGACGCCGAATGCGAGTCTTCACAGGTATGTTGCGAGCTAACTTCACAGAGTCATGAAAGCCAACCATAATCTGTCAAATGCGAAGTTAGTAACGATCATCAAATGACGGTGTACCTAATACTCACGTTGGACATATCAACAAAGACATGGATGGGACGAGATGCCTGATCGTTCGGTTTAGTGCTTGGAGACCGGCCAACTTGAGCCACGGCTTCCGCGTACTCGGGAAATTTCTTCAGGAGTTTGGTAAGAAGACCAACTCTTCGGTCTGCTGCTGATTTATAGGCAATGGGCTGCACGCGAATAGGACCAGTAGGTAAGCTCTTGATAGTTTCAGCTGTCAGGGAGCCTTCCAACTCATCAAAAGAGGACGGCGGAGTGTCGCACAGCTCAGCATTGGACGCGGGCGTGCAGACTTGAGAGGGGATGAAGGACACAGCACCCCGTTTTTTCAACAGGGGTGGGTCAAAGACACTGAAGTTGCCGTCGGATTCTGCTTCCGCACTACTCTCGGACGAGCTGACCTCGGAAACTTTCGATTGAGGGTTCTGACAAGCTGTGCTGTTTTCTGCTACAGCCTTCTTTTGGGGGACTGCTTTAGAGGCATTTGAACGAAGTATCGGCTTAGGGGCAGCCCGAGAGTTCTGTTCGATGGTACCTTCGGCGAATTTTGCCGTGGCTATAGGTCTCTTGAGAATCTGAACCGGCTTGCATTTCTGAAGCTCTTCAGCACAAGTAGCCCTAGGCGCATGAGACTGTTCTGTTTTCACGCCTGGTGAACTACCGCGGCCAAGGAGATCCCAGAGAGGGCCAAAATCACCTAGCCTCGGATAGCTACCGCTCGAATCGTTGGCAGTTTTCTCAGTGTCCTCTTTCTCAAAGGTAGGAGGCGGGTTGGTGTGGCCGACCCGAGGGGATTGCTCACGCCCTTTGTACGCAGGGGAATGGAGCAGATTCAACACCGGAGTGAAATCCCAGCTCGAAGCTGTCTCAGCAGACGATGGCATTGACAAGTAACACGGTTTTGAGTTGATGTATATGCTTGAAGTTGTTGAAGTGTCAAGGCGCTCTTCAGATAAGGCGGGGTCTTGTACGGATAACAAGAACGGTAAACTAAACTGGAGCGATAATAGGATAAAAAATGACTAGAGATGACAAGGTGATAAAGAGAAACACAATGTAAAGGTGGAGCAGGTCAACATGGTTGTCGACAGAATCGCACAAAACAAAGTTGCTGCCAGAGCATTGAAGGGAAACGAAGATGATGAGAAGGCAGATCAGGCATACTCCCATGAGCCTTGCAGATGACTCGATGGGTGGCGAGTATTCTGTCGGTTCCCACCGCCTTCTCTTTGGTCACAATTAAAAGCTCTTTCCCATAAACGGTATAGCCTCCTCGGAGGCCGCAATGACAGATAATCCGTTGCAAACATTGCTGCAAAACTGCCAAGAACTTTTAAACCACATATGGTTAGCCGTTGATCATCCGCACGTCATACCTAGTTCTCATAGTCTCATAGATCTGGTTCAACCATGTTACCTGCTCTGATGGTTGTGGCTTACAATTCAACGTCAGAGCTACAAGCCTCATGATGGCTGCGCACGAGTCATTGCACGAGTCAGGGAGCGGTTTCGTAATGGTGACGTTGAATCGATCAGATGTCAGTCATGGCCAAGGCCCAGGGTTCGGCGACGGCCAGTTGTGGGGTATGGTTGGTTGCAGGTGAATATGACAGGCATGGTACCTGGGCTGGTCGCAATCCTGGTTACAGATCTCGCAAGATACAGGTTGCTCAACGACGTCATTGAAGCTGTCAAGTTTCAGAATCCAGAAATGGCAGGCAGAGAAAGATATAAAGGTCTCGTTCGACCAGCGTAGAGCTCCTTCATCATCAACAACAATCACAACTATCCCAACAATCCACAAGCAAAGCAAACACTTTTCGATTTCAAACAATCTTACTTTCTCCTTATCAAACCATCTTCAAAATGTCTGACGCCGGTCGCAAGGATTTCTCTACCAGTATGTGATATGCACTCCATACCTTGCAACCATTGTTACGGTTCACTAACACAGACGTGCAGAGGCCAAGGAGGAGATCACTCCTGACTCCACCAAGTCCACCCAGCAGAAGATCAAGGAGGGCGTGACTGACACCGGTGACCGTGTCGCTCGTGGTCTGCAGACCGACGAGAGCAAGTCCGGCACCCAGGAGGCTTTCGACAAGACTCAGCGTTCCCATGACAACCACGCCCACGGCGGTGCCACCGGATCCATGTGAGTATCCTTCAAACAGACCGATCTTGCAGCTAGTTCTGACTTGTCTTCGTGCAGTGGTGACAAGGTCAAGCACGCCGTCGGCCTGGGCAACCACTAGATATGTTGTGTTGGAAGCGAATGGATAGCTTGCGGCAGCTTGATATCATGATTCCATTATGAGTTCACGATACCACTTCGGAAACCATGTCTTCATACCCTTTGTCATTATTAGTTACGAATGATAGTCTTGATAATTGAAACTCGCTCACATGTGCCTCTTATCCGTATTTCATCTCTTCTCCACTAAACTCTCAAACATCGAGTCCCGTCGCTCAATGAGCTGGTTCAATTCTCGCTCGAGCTGCCTGTATTGTGCCCGAGCGCCCTGAATGTCCTTTGGCAGATCATGGAACATTTTTAATCGGTGTTCCAGACTCTGGATAACGCCTTTGAGTTGGCTTATTTGCTTCTCTTCTGTGACCAAGTCTTCAATCGTAGGACCTTTGCTGCTGTTTCTTCCCAACGTTGCTAACCTATCTTGGTATTCACTGAGTTTTGCAGTGAGCATTTTGGTACTCCTCGACCACTCCGCGGTCAGAGCTGGGAGGTCTGCAGGTACTTCGAATGCAGGGTCGGACTTGAGTTGATCAAGTTGTTCCCGTAGAGCGGCCAGTTCTTTTTCCAGATATCTTTGCAGCGTGTCAACCTTAGAGACTTCCTCCTGAGCATCAAACTCCTCCACCGTGAGCTCAATGATCGACTGACCAAGGTCTCTGGTCCCTGTGCGTAGAGACCCCAGGACAGCAGTAGTCTCCGCCAAATCGTCGAGATCTCGTTTTCCATTCTCACCGAGACAAAGCTCCAGCTCATCCAGTAGTTCTTTCTTCTGTTTATCTTCAGCTTCCTCCCGCGCTTTGAATTCCCGGATCGCTTCCTCGCGCGCACGGTGGAGCAATGCGGCCTCTTCGTCCGCTGCGTCGTTAGCAGCAGCAAGAGCTAAAAGTGTACGCAAAGTGTCTTCATTTCGTTCAAAATTCGGTACCGGATTCGGTGAGTATTGGCGACTTAGCCAGGAATTCACATATGCCCAGTCTTTGGCCTGAATGGCTGCTTGACGTGCCTTTGCGGGGGAAAGGAGCGGGCTGTCCATCGAAAATGTGGTGCAAGTAAACTCCTGATTGGTATGTAGAGAAGCAAAATTGTAAACGGGACTGCGCGATCAATTCTCGCGTTATGATACCCGTGTTCCCATAGATCGACTCGAGTTGTCTATGCGACGGTCGATGTTGAACTGAAATCGGGACGCGGGGATTGTTGTGATCCGACTTCCCGCTTTCGCTGTAGTGACCAGCTGGATACATCCTCCTCCGACAGCTCGCCCGTCTGACCATTAGTCGGATAGCCCACCATGGAAAGCTACTTTCCTCCGGGAGCTACAGCTAGCCATTCGTCCATACGCGCTTCTTCACCAGCCTCCACTCCATTGTCGCCGCCTACACAGCGATCGAATGCCTTGTCAAACCGACTGACCAGTGTACTGTCGGCCTCCTATGCGGACTCCGATATACGCGATGCGCTGGAGACACTCAGTCTTCGGGGCGTGCACAACACTCCAGAGACACGAAGGCAGCTGCGCTTAGATGTGCAAAAGGAAGTGGTGGAATGCAATGCAGAAATCGTGCGGGATTTTGGCAAGGTCGCGGAGGTGAGCATCTTCGGCGGCACGAGAGCGACATTTGAGGCGGGTGCTAACATAGTCCACACTGGTAGCAATTGCAAAGGATCGGAACCGTGATCTCAAGCCTGAATCAAACCTGTGAAGAAATGCGGCAGCACATTGTCCGAGCCAAGCAGGACACGACACCAGTCATCGAGGAAGCATCTGCACTGATGAACCAGAAGAAGGAATCGGAGACCAAACAACAACTTCTCGATGCGTTCGTGAAACACTTCGTCATTTCGGACGATGAGTTACTGGCCCTCACCTCGGCAGAGGAGCCAATTGACGACCGCTTTTTCAATGTTCTTGATCGGGTAAAGCAGGTGCACCGTGACTGCGAAGTCCTACTGGGAGGGGAGAACCAAAGACTGGGCTTGGAATTGATGGAGAAGAGCTCCAAAAATTTGAATTCGGCATACCAGAAACTCTTCAGATGGATACAGAAGGAGTTCAAGTCCTTGAATCTCGAAGATCCGCGAATCAGCAGTTCAATCAGGCGCGCTCTGCGCGTCCTGGCCGAACGACCAAGCCTGTTTCATAGCTGCTTGGACTTCTTCGCCGACGCACGAGATTATGTTTTGTCTGACGCCTTTCATTATGCGCTAACCGATGCCGTCTCCAGCACTGGGGGTGACCGCAACGTGAAACCGATTGAATTTTCTGCTCATGACCCTTTGCGGTACATCGGCGATATGCTGGCATGGGTTCATTCTACGACTGTATCAGAGAGAGAGGCTTTGGAAGCTTTGTTCGTAGCAGATGGAGAGGAAATCGCCAAAGGGATCCAGGCTGGCCTGAGCAGCGAACCCTGGTCTCGTATTGATGAGGGAGAAGAGGTTTCCTTTGATGGTCAGAAAGCCCTTAGCGACCTCGTGAATCGTGATCTAGTCGGAGTGTCTCGAGCTTTACGGCAGCGGGTTGAATTGGTGATTCAGGGCCACGACGAGCCTGTCACTTGCTACAAAGTCGTTCACTTGCTTTCGTTCTACCGAGCAACCTTTTCCAGACTGCTGGGAACGAAATCCAATCTGGCGGACTTGATTCAGACACTAGAGAACTTCACATTTGCCCGCTTCGAAAGTATTATGCGCGAGCAAGTCAGCATACTTTCTAACGATCATTCTGCCTTGACTCCCCCGGACGACCTTTCCGCACCGGAGTTCTTCCTTGATGCCTTGGAAGAATTGACCTCCCTCATGAAGACCCATGACGCTTCACTCGGGGCAGACGATGCGGAATCCGAAAGCACAGCGGATAACAAATTCACCCCCGTCCTGCGTGTCGCGTTTGACCCTTTCCTGGAACTGGCCAAATCTTCAGCGACCGAGCTCCCCGACGCAACAGCTCGAGCTATCTACACCACCAACATTCTCCTAACAGCGCGTTCAACAATCTCTGCCTTCCCATTCGCAAGTGCAACACATCTGAATCCTATCTCTACGGCACTGTCTAGCCTGCGGATGGAATTGCTTGAAATCCAACACCGCTATCTGCTCGATGCTTCAGGCCTGGGCATATTGTTGGCTGCCCTCGAGCCATTCTCACCATCCCCGACAACTCTCAAACCGGAATCTGAAGGAAAAGACGGCCACCCGCCGCCACCGGCTGAAAAGCAGCCCACGGACATCGCCGAGATAGCCGACCTGCCCGCCTTCCAGCCAGAAGCCCTCATCGCCATCAGCCAACAACTCGATGACTTCCTTCCCTCGGCCCTGATGGACGCTACGGATAACTTGAAGCACCTGCAGAGCGCCAGTTTCGTTCAGAGTGTCACGGAAGAAGCGGTCGAGGCTTTCTGTCGTGACTTTGAATTCGTGGAGGGCATGATTATCGGCGCGGACGAAGCTAGAGGTAGAGTCGATATTAAACCGACGGAGGATGGCAGTGACGCTGGTGCTGAGGATGAGGTTGTCACTGAGAGCGGAAAGGGACTTGATGGTGACGAGCAGGAATCGGGGCTTAGGAGGCTCTTCCCTCGTACTACGGGCGAGATCAGGGTGTTACTGAGCTGATCGCTATGAGACCACTTTCGTCATGGCTTATGGTGGTAGATCGTGTATATAGGTCCTTCATCTAGATGTTTATCTGCTCGAGACTAGTTCTTGATGACGAAGTTTGCTTCGCCTCTGCTAGTGCTAAGGGCAAGGGCACATTACACCGGCGGCAATATACATACTTCATTGCGATGTTGAAGAGATTACGCCCGTCGGATCATAATACCGTAGGGGTCCCGATCGCGTTCACTTACGTCGACAGCACAACTAGGGTCTCTGTAGACCTCCTCATAGCTCCCGATCACACTTGGTCCTCCTTCCTTAAAAATCTCCTCTAAAGCGTTCAGCCCTTCTTGGCGCTGAGCCTCCCATTCCTCCTTGAGGGTATCGGCTAGCTTCTGACGCATGACGGCATGCAAGTACCCCCTTTCGGTATTAGAATGCGCGAGCGCAATGACAACTGACCCGCGCTCAATGGCCGACAGCGCTTCATGGTGACTCAACTCGCCTGTGAACAGAAGATCTGGCAGGCTGCCGGAACTCATAAGAATACTGGATCCAGACCCCGGACAGATACCGATGGTGCGGATCTTGATGGAATCGACCGGCACAGTCTGTGGGATCGCGATCGGGATACCGCCCGGGTGACCGACGCCTTGTGCTATGCGGTCGACGATGGTGGTGAGGGGCTGGGGAGTCTCGAAGGTGACGAGACGGCCCATTCCGGCTGATTCCATGCCTTCAGGGACGGGTGTTGGAGATGGATGGATCGTGCTTCGGACGTGGGGGGCTGCGGAGGAGGGGGAGATGGATGCTGGCTGAGGTTGGGGATATGTTGGCTGAGAGTAGTGCTGGGAGGAGGACGCGGACAGAGAGGGAGAGGAGTCGGTAGATGGAGCAATTGCGCCGGTAACGACGTCGCAAAGCCAGTCTGCCATTCCGCCGGGGGTAGCGTCCACAGCTGTATGCGGGGAGTACACACTGATGCCCTCCGAGGCGAGCCGCAAGAGTGTCTGTTGCTGTGCGTCTTTGAGAGTAAGAGACTTTAGTCCTCGAAAGATGATGGGGTCTGCGGTGCCGAAAATTGGTTAGCAAATATGCTGGTAGCCCGTGGACGATGCCAGGCACAATGCATACGGTAGGCCACAACCACTGAATCCTTCCGCTTGATAGCTTCATCTGCCACAGCCTTTGTGAGGTCAATGGTCAGAAGCACGGAATTCTTCTGCCGCCGAGTAGGGTGGAAGGGAGCTTCGAGAAGCACTGCGTGAGGATTGTATGAGCACTTGGAACACTATGACATATACAGGCAATCTCACAGCCAGTGTTGTCAAAGCTCTTGTCTGCTAATGACTCCGGATAGCTGTAGCAGAGTCAGCGAAGACGCAATTGAGAATAAATCGCCAGTGATGGTAGGATGAAGTAAGTGCAAGCATACAGCTTCTTCATAGAGCTCACAACCGCCCGAGTGAAAGGTGACGAGGTGGTCGACATTGTTGAGAGCCGGCGCAGTGCAACTCGGGACAGAGAACTCATGAAAGGTTGCAATTATCCTCAGCGAATGACGTTGCGCAATAGCATATGTATTCGAAAGAAGATTATAGCAGAAGGTCTCAGGCCGTATCGAAAACCCCAAGTGATAAGAGAGGGGATAGCTTGCGCCACACAAATAGCTACCACACCAGCCACATCATGCAGGTGATCAGATAAAACCAAACGGGTAGTCAAGCCACATACTGTAATTTACGCCGTCACACTCTCCCGTCCGGACCAAATCTAACCAACTGGATTAGTTACAGATTCCGTCATCCATCTTCCGCGGGATTGATAATATCTGATTGACTACTTCAGTATCACTTATCACTTTTTTTTTTTTTTAAATATATTAGTTACACGCATCAACGCCTTGGCTTGCGTATTAAAGGAAGACCCTCGCTGACCCCTCTATTACTTGACGCTTGACAGCCACGCTTGATGTACTCCCGCACCACCACTTTGTTAAGCAGAAGCTGCCGGTACCTTCTCCGCACCCCCGTTCGCCAGCACTCGCCCTTTTCGATCACTGCACGCTCCTTCGCGGCTATAAACGCAGCAATGGCGGACGCAACGTCGAGTGTGACACCGGAGTTGCTGAAGAGTAAATTGGTTGAACAACTTCAGGCGCAGGTTGTGGAGATTGAGGATTTGTCTGGTGCGTGAAGTCTGCGACCATGGTCTATAGTATGGACATGCTTGACCTAGGGGTGTCTAACTACTTTCTTTCCCTGTCATAGGTGGCTGCGGACAGGCTTTCCAGGCGATTATTGTTTCTCCGCAGTTTGAGAAGAAGAACATGCTTGCGCGCCATCGGTTGGTGAACTCGGTCTTGAAGTCGGAGATTGCTGCTATTCACGCCTGGACGCCCAAGTGTTACACCCCCGAGCAATGGCAGGCCCTGCAGCAAGGAAACGCTTGAATCGGCAATATACCAAGATTATGACTATGTCGCTTGGACTAGGGCGAGTCAGGTCATGAAACGTTGTATATTTCAGATGCCCTTATCGCACTTGGGTATCGAACAATCAGGCGCTAGGAGGATTCCTGGTATACAGCGCCTCCGACTATAGACTACATATGATGGGAGTTACCATTGCATTATCAACATGATTTTCCAAAATCACAGTGTGAATCTTTGATACCTATCGTTGTTTAGCCCAACACCTTCTCGGCCGCCGAGACTACATTCCATGTGTCAGTAGATTTCTGGCAGTTAAGAAAATAGTAGGAAAGACGCATACCGTTGACACCAGTGTTATCGGGCTCGATATAAGCCTCCTTGACCTTTCCATCCTCAACGACGAGCGCATAGCGCTTGCTTCTCTGGTTCCCAAAGATTGAGCTGCTGTCGAAGGTGACATCGAGCGCCTCCGAGAACTTGCCGGTCGGGTCGCCCAGAAAGCGGATCTATCCTGCTCTTTAGCATCCATTGGTTTGTAGATTCGCAGCATCGTGGGCGAGACTTACCCCACTCTTGCCGGTGGCATCAAGGGAAACGCCCCAGGCCTTCATCCTGTTATGTCATCGTAAGCTGAGGTCATTGAAACCCCAAAGATTTGGAGGCCCTTGATGATGGACTAGTGGCGACTTACACAAAGGGGTCATTGACTGAGACCACAAAGACCTGGCCGGCTTCCTTGAGTTTGGGGTGGTTGATATATCCCGGTACGTGGGAGCTAGAGCAAGCGGGGCCTTTCATTCAAGTCAATTAGCATTTGATATTTCCCACTCATTGAACC
Source organism: Aspergillus quadricinctus (assembly GCA_022814375.1). Taxonomy (NCBI): domain Eukaryota; kingdom Fungi; phylum Ascomycota; class Eurotiomycetes; order Eurotiales; family Aspergillaceae; genus Aspergillus; species Aspergillus quadricinctus. The sequence continues at coordinate 322,700 of JAKLNT010000004.1, read as the reverse complement.
CACGCCGTATTGGATGCTTATGAGACCTAGGGCTTCAAAGCTGGGGCACGCAAACGTACTGAAAGCAGCAGGGACACCGAGAATGATCCCCTTTCCCTTGAGCTCCTTCGCAAGGTTGACTTTGTTTCCAGGTGAATTCTCGACCAGCACGTCAAGATCTGGAATGGCGTCTCCTTTTTGGACGAAGGCTGGCGCGGTGCTGTGAAACAGCGCCCTCTGGGACATGGCGCGAGGGACGCTGGTAGCGAGGCGACGGGCAGCGAACATTTTGTGAGAAAGATGAACTGTTAAGCTCGGAATGTGGTTAGCAGCTATGGATATGAAAATATGACAATTTCAATTGAGAGATATGATACCTGAGGTAGAGGATGAAGTGATGGATGTGCAAGGTTTGTGTACCTGGCGTGTTGTTGGGGTTACCTTACCTTAGATAGCATGGCCGAGGCGGCTGTACTACTGGACGAATTTCGTCATGGTCTCCTCTCTGCTGGTGTGGCAGCATGGGGAGCCACCTAAGTTCTCAATCAACATTTTGTTTTTGATACGAATTGCAGTCGGTGACTGTGATAAAGATTCAGTGCATCTGCTTGCTTTTTCCTACTACTGTATAGTCAAGTCATGAGGAGATTCCGGGGGTTCCAGGGTCTAGGTTAATGTATGGTCAAAGACGGCCTAGGTCCGCAATACATTCCATTATGACATAACCTGATCTAATTTCTATCTAGGTACAGACAGATAAGTCAACTGTCTGTCATAAGTCGCTCAATCATTGATACTCCGAACTGGCTGGTTGGTGCTAGGGTTACTTAGTAGCTAAGTGTTGACAGCTGAGGGGAAGAAAAACATGAACCTCTAAATAGGCGTCCGTGGACCAATTGCTCGAACAATAAAGAAGACCAGGGACTCGACTATGCGGGCGAACCCAATAGATAAATCGTCGAGTATTTTTGTTCCTCCTACGGATACAGAGACATAGCTTTATATAGTAACACGCAGCTTTTGAAAGAAAGGGATTCAGGCTTCAGCCCCCTGAACATACCCAGTCCTCCAAATTGTTCTCCCCGAACGCCAGCTTCTTAGTTCTAGGGTGATCTGCTGATGTGGCGCACAGCTCCCTGAAAACCGGGTCTGACCGAACCTCATGTAGAGGAACATACAGAAGATATGGAGGAATCATATGAGTACTCTTAACAGAAAATGAAAGGTGAACATTCCAAGGATTCTTAGACATTTCATCTCTCCTGCCCCAAAGAGGTCTCCAGCGATTGTTCCCCGTTCCATGAGGGATCTGCATGAAACCACATTCATTCATTAACGTTGAGATTTGAACGGATATTGGTGCGGGTAGAATATCCGCTATGTGTCTAATCCTCGACAGTTTGCCTGGAGAATTATCCACCTGCCTTATGACACTCTGTGTACTACTACATAACTCAGGTCTTCCTACATACTTTTGTAGACCGCAAGAAAAATATCTGCAGCAAGTTACAATTTATACCTTCAAGTGGATGAATGAGGGTAAAAAAGTATCTCATATCTGATTGACCACTTCCTCACGCTGTCGAAGAGGGTCAGGAGTCAGGACTCAGGCCGTTAGGATGATCATAATGCATTAGGCTTCCCCTCCACATCCGCCTATCTCATCAATACTCCAGAGTCATAACGTCTTCCCCTCCATTATTATCTTTCTATCTGCATCTAAATGCGCACTGACGTTACTAACTTCCATAATTCTACATATTGTAGAGAGGTAGTCAGTGCTGTGGTTTAATAATACTGTGACTCTTGTAAGAGACACACAGTATCCAACAAATAATACTAACTCACGGGACTCCATACTTGGAAATGTTATGTTGCTTTGCATAAGTATGTGCGCCTTCTCTTCACTACTGTGGATTTTTGATTTTCCATACCTGCTTTGGTCATTTTCCCCCCCTTCCTCAGTGTACTTCTTGGGTCCCCACTACTACTATCCCCAAGGACCGGTACTTGCCCTCTCTGTTCTTATCCCCTCATTGCTGTCTCTCCTTGCATTTATCAGTTTTAGGGAAAAGAGAAGCCTAAGCAGACAGTTCACTGATCATGTTGATTAAATGTTCTACCTATTAATCAGAAGTAAATAATAAAATCATCTTAGAGGAGGACCTGGGACTCACTAGTTAGAATGAAGACCACGAAAAGTGGTTCCCACAGCTCTTTGTGCACGAACCGCGGAAGAACAGTTATTCAAACTCCTCCAACAACTCACCTAATCGTCCCACTTATCACCACGAACCAACTAATCAATTTATTCCTACCTAAAACTATGCTGCTGCTAAATGCTAACACCACCACCTTTTTCAACTACTAAACTACCTACCATTCGACTAACTCGACCTCATCCAATTCCCTGAACAAATTCTTCTTCTTCCTCTCCTCTATTATTTTCCAGCAACATCGCTCTATTTGCATCTCGGGGCATATTGTAGCGCGATCTTCATTATCTCCAGCCCGTTCTTCTCAAAAAGCTGCGACTTGGTGAGCTTGTTGCTTGTTCGATCGGTCGCGACCCATCTAGCCCACGATGGAGGGTGGCCAGACCACGACCAACACCGCCCCCGCTGGTAACTCCAGCGATTTTGTAAGTGTTGACCCTGGAAGGATGAAGCTTTCCTTGCTAGAAAATATCTGAGCTGCATGATAATTACCTCTGCTGTTCTGAAGCTGACAAGATGTACTACAGGTGCGGAAACTGTACAAGTGAGTTCTCCTTTTTGATTCTTTGGAGGAAAATCTAGTGCTCTGCCTTTTCTCTCTCCTCCCCCTCCCTTTGTCTCGACTGCGACCGGTTAATCACCAAAATGGATCGTATACCTTGTGGAATGTCTCTAACTAGTTCATTCGTTGTACAAGAATGTTGGAAGACCCTTCGTACTCGGAAATCGTTCGCTGGGGAGACGAAGGGGATAGTTTCGTGGTCCTCGAGGTCGGTTGCTTCCTCCGCCTGTTCCCGTACAATCCGTCGGTGTGTCCGCTATCGAAATTTCCAAGCTGACCGTGTTGCCTTAACGCAGTGCGAGAAATTCACCAAGACCATCCTTCCAAAACACTTCAAACACAGCAATTTTGCCAGTTTTGTGCGGCAGTTGAATAAATACGACTTCCATAAGGTCCGACAAAACAACGAAGAAAATGGACAATCGCCGTACGGACAAAATGTAAGGCTTCATTGCTCGATGTTGCGCCTGGATCTGTCAAGAGGAACAATTCTGACAACAGATAGGCATGGGAGTTCAAACATCCGGAATTCAGAGCGAACAGCAAGGAATCACTTGATAATATCCGACGGAAGGCGCCGGCGCCTCGAAAGCAGACTCAGACCACCGACGACTCAGTTCCGACACAACAGATCGATCTTCTGAACCAGCAGATCGTAGCGCAGCAGCAGCAGATCCAACACCTTTCCGATCGATACGCGCAGTTGACGGTTGATCATCAGCTCATGTTGCAGGAGCTGATGAGGGTTCAGAAGACGGTTTTGAACCATGAAAATGTCATTCACCAGGTGATGAATTATTTGCTATCAGTAGATGCTCGCCAAAGGCGCGATAGCAAAGCGGCAGCAGCCTTCCAAGCTCAAGGGCAAGGCGGTTCGAACGTGAATGGGGGACAGGTAGACGATGTGCCTTCCTCTCCCTTGCAGCATGCGTCGAAGCTACTGAGTAACATGAACGCGGAAGTTCAATTCAATTTGGCCGGCATGGAGTCGGTGGGCGAACCTTCGAAATCTGCTCCTGTTGTTTCCACTCCTGCACTAGAGGCTGGGCCGCGCAATGGGGTACTGCGTCCGCCTACAGCGGCAGGTGCAAATCCTACCAACCTGTTATATCCAAAGATGAACGGCGAGATCGAACCCGTTGTCTACCCTGTGGGTGCTACCAATGGAATCGATCCAATGTACAGTGAGCATGTGAACAATGTGCCGTATCCTATGCCTCCAAAACAGGAAGTGGACGACACTCGCCGACAAGTTCCCGACAATCGAAAGAAGAGCACAAATGTTGATCCTGGATGGGTACGCAGCCCACACATTCTACTGGTGGAAGATGATGCAACATGTCGCCAAATTGGTGGTAAATTTCTCTACTCTTTCTCTTGTGTTATTGACACAGCGGTCGGTTCCCTTTCTCTCACCGTATGGATGCAAAGCAACTGACAGTCTTACAGTTTGACGGACTGGAAGCGGTGAATAAGATTCAGGATGGATCAAAATACGACCTGATTCTAATGGATATCATCATGCCAAATCTTGATGGGGTCTCTGCATGTCACCTTATTCGCCAATTTGACCGGACACCTATCATCGCTATGACCTCCAACATTAGAAGCGATGATATTCAGCTCTACTTCCAACATGGTACGTAATCCTTTAATCCCAAGGACTCTGGCGCTTGTTTACTAACGCGCACTAGGCATGGACGATGTGCTACCGAAGCCTTTCACACGAAAGAGCCTCTTGGACATGCTTGAGAAGCATTTGGTTCATTTGAAGACCATTCCGCAAGGCATGGAGACTTCGCAACCCACGGCACCAGTCACAATGGCTGCCCAGACCTCGGCAGCCCACTCCGTCAAGGAAGACAGCTCCCCTGGCCAATCACCAGCCACGTCAATGAATAATTGGCAGTCGCCTGGCCAGTTCCCAGGCCTCCTTCAACAGGTTCAACCCCAATATGTCCCTGCGACAGCGGCCCCAGCCGCCTACGCCGTGGACCAGAATGGAGTGCAATACCCGGCGCCTCCAGTGGCACTCAATGCCGCTGCTGCGGCCGCGCGGCCGCCACATCGACGGCAGATATCTGAACTGTCCAGCGCCGCGGATAATTCAAATTTTGCGAAGCGACCGCGGATGTACGCTCATCAATCGCAGCCGATGATCAACCCGGCTCAGGCTACCCGGACTGGCTAAGCCGAGAACAGTCGGTCACTTCAACTGAACACTCGTCGATTTATGCCAACTTTATCTCACCTCCACTCCTCTCACCTCTGCTCAACCATACAGCGGATCGGTCCTCTTTTCTGCCGCTTTCTGTGCGCTACAAATAACAACTCATCGTGGAAAGTGCTCTTGTATGACGATCATTGCCTCGGTATTTGTGCTTTTTTTGTGTCCTTTGTTGATTGGCGACTACGGCGTTTGCGGAGTTTAGAGTCCTTTGCATTGATTGCAAACACTATAATAGGCGCATCCATCACTGTCGGAGCTCTTACGGAGGTGGAAGTTGACGGGCGCTGTGTAGTATCAGCTGTCCTCTCGTCATCGTTGTATTACTTTTACCTTCACATGTTTATACTTGGTCCTCTAATGTCTTTCTCTATCATAATCTCTTGTTTTGCATGGAAGGGTGAGATGCGATTTTCTGGCCAGGAATGCTCTATGATCATCCCAGGACTTTTGCTAAGGTATTGAGCCTGCCTGGCAACATTCCTTCATCATGTCATCTATCTGCATCGGGAACAGCTTATTAGAAGATACACACACATTAAAATGATTTCAATACGCTCAAACCTTGTTCATATTATTAAGAGTACTGGTGCTCTCAGTAATTAAGATTCCCGCTAAGTCGAAATCTCCGATAAAGTCAACAGTCAAAACGGCTACGTCCGCTTCACAAGATCGCGGGTTCATCAGCCGTCACACCTTCTTTGCCCTATCTAAACTGTATCTCTTGCATTCTCCACGTTGACGCAATCAATTTACATGGTTCTAGACCGCTGACCCTTGACAGGGGCATCTGCTCGAGTCCAGGAGGGCCCAGGCCTTTGGGATTGAGTTCTGGACTTTTCGAGGCTGGGAGCACAAAAAGATGTGGCTCGTGAGATCACTAAGAGAAGTCACGTGAATCCAAACAGTACAAACATGGTCGCTGACACTGACCGCCCGGGGTGGAAAGTGGGATGGGGATGACTCCTCGCATCGGGCTTGGCACAATTTTTGTGGACGAAAGCTTGCAGGGCGGTACTTGTGAGCTCTGGGCACGGCCGTTGACAGAGAAAACTTGATAGCCCTTAACTTGATCTGCATTTTGACTAGCTGCTTCACACTGGCTCTAGTCTCGGTGATTCAAAGCCTGGGCTATTCGGCGATTTTCTTTATTCTGAAAGCGGGGTGCAGATTAAGCTGAATTATCAATGTGAGTGCGGAATGCTTCAGATTGCGCGCAGCTGGCTCTGACCACGTTCTTCTGCCAGATGGGTCCCAAAAAAGGCGGTGGTGGCCAAGCGAAGCAGAGGGGCAATGCGACCGAGGAGGTTGAGGAGACATTGCAGGCTGTGGTATGTTCATTGTATGCAAGGCAGCCAGCGCACTGGCACTGCCGTTGGCTAGACAATGGGACGACGATGGCTGATTTTGTGTGCTTCCGCGCTCTCTAGGTTCTTGCCGATACTTTCGAAACCAGATTCGAGCCCTTTACCCTTGAGAAGCCTCGTGTATGTTTGTCCGTGATTGAAGCATTTAGCGAAGGAGGATGTACCAGACGGTCTTTTCCCTCTTGCTGACGTGGAGTACGATAGTGCCTCTTGCCGCTTGCGAATACGCCGTTAATTGAGTACACGTTAGAGTTTTTGGCCAATGCCGGCGTTGAGGAGGTTTTTCTTTACGGAGGGGCTCATTCAGATCAATTAGAGAGATACATCAAGTACGTTGATATCGGTTTTGATTGAAGGAGATTGACTGATCCGGATCCACTGAAGTGACTCGAAATGGAGAAGCAAATCGTCGCCATTCAAGCAATTGACTTTCCTCAAATCAACGTCGACATCAGTTGGAGATGTTATGCGTGATCTTGATGGCAAACACCTCATCACCGGCGACTTCATTGTTGTCAGCGGTGACGTGATCAGTAACCTGCCCATTGAGGGCGCACTGACGACTCACCGTGCTCGCCGCCAAGCAGACAAGAATGCAATCATGACTATGATCTTGCGCGAGGCTGGTCGCAACCATCGCACAAAGTCGTCCTCCGTGTCCCCTGTGTTCGTGCTCGATCCCACCAAAGATCGTTGTTTACACTATGAGGAAATTGATTATCATGCCGACGAGTCATCTCGCCTGACTATCGACACCGAGCTTATTTCATCTCATGCGGAGATCGACATTCGACAGGATCTGATTGACTGCAATATTGATATTTGTACGCCTGATGTGTTGAGTTTGTGGTCTGATAGTTTCGATTATCAGTCTCCGCGAAAGCATTTCTTATTCGGTGTGCTCAAAGATTATGAGCTCAACGGCAAAACCATCCACACGCACATCATTAAAGATCACTATGCAGCTCGAGTGAGGAATCTGAAAGCATACGACGCAGTGAGTAAGGATATTATCTCCAGATGGACGTATCCACTATGCCCGGACACAAACTTGCTTCCCGGACACACCTACGATCTCCGCAAGGGCAATCTATATGCAGAACAGGGCGTTACTTTGGCGCGCTCATGTGTCGTTGGGCGCCGAACAGTCATCGGAAAAGGCACAAGTATTGGTGACAAGACGACAGTCAAGAACACAGTCCTTGGAAGGAACTGCAAGATCGGAAAGAATGTTACTTTGGACGGTGCCTATATTTGGGATGGCGTGGTGATCGGCGACGGCACGACGGTTCGGCAGGCTATTATTGCTGATAAGGTTGTGGTCGGCAATAATTGCAGCGTAGAGCCTGGCGCTCTTCTCTCATATGAAGTCAAAATCGCTGATGGCGTGACCGTGAGCGAAGGCAGAAGAATCACAAAGGCCTCGAGAGAGGAAGACGGGGGTCTACCAGCGAATGATCCGGGTGTGGTCGGTGAAGGAGGCGAAGGTCACGAATATTTCCATGAGGAAGACGAGGACGAAGACGACACTGTATCCAATGCTTCGTCAGGACTGGGTACGTACCTTCCCTTACACTGTTCAGGCTCCTCCTCATCACCACCTTCAAATGGGTATCGAGTACTAATATCTTTTCAGTGTACAACATGGCGCAGCTCTCTCTTTCTACCGAATCTATCTCTACCCTGTCCTCTGAGATTTCTCATTTTGGCGGATCTCGATCCGAGAGCTTTGGTACTTCGTACTCTGAAGACGAGGATTCGGACCATTTCGTCCATGACGCTGCAGCGAGTGTCTTCGACAGCTTGAAAGATGGTGTCACATCGGACGTCGTGCAGTTGGAATTGGTCAGTTTGCGGATGACTGCGAATGCCTCCGACCACCAGGTCCGACGAGCTGTCGTCACGGCCTTCATGAAGCGAACCCAACAACTGATCGAAGGAGGCAAAGGTGCTGGTGAAGCGGTTCGTGACATTTTCGGCACATATCGCGAGGTCGTCGAACGGTGTATGTTCGATCGAGACAGCGACCAGAAGACCGACCAGGTTGACTTCTTACTCCTGCTCCAACAGGACCTTGTACATCGACCTCGCGGCGAGACAGTTCTACTATTCACCGCTAAGGAGCTGTACGATTTGGAGCTCTTCGAGGAAGAAGCCTATGAGCAATGGTGGGCCGATGAGCGGTCCAGTGCCAGCGAAGAGATGAGGCAGGTGCGGAGTCAGGCTCAACAGTTTGTGGACTGGCTAGCGAATGCTGAGGAAGAGGAGAGTGAGGAAGAGAGCGATGAGGAGTGAAGCCGAAGTCAGGCACTACGTAGTATGCCCTTGGAAAAGAGGGGGCCAGCAGGAACGAGTTTTGCGTTATCAGGGAGTATATCAACATAGACGAGCAAGTTATGATATCCGTTGATGGCTATATATAATCTCATGATCAAGATTCGATGCGTTGTCATGTATCGATCTCCTATCTACATAGTTGATTTCGAATTGAGCATCGTTGCCTGGCTGCCTAAGACTAGTAGCCTTAACATGGCTCCAAGGTGTCTATTTAAGTACCAAGTTACTTAGCACCAGTCGAAGAACCTGCAACATACATTTCTCTTTGCATCGAAAATTGACAGTCACTCTCTTCATGCTCTAATAACTTCTTCTATCTCTCACTGGTTCTACCCATACGTGAAGCTGTCTGTACTGAGCCTTTCGCGGATGAACTGACATCATTGCTTTTCCCATTCTCGCGTACCTAGTCAGCCGGGCGTCGGGTGTCTAAGCAGGCGCTGCAAGATATACTGGGAATACTCAAGGAGTCCCAGAGAATCCGATGGTAGCAGAGTTGAAACCTCAAAGGATATCAAAGGTAGGCTAATTGTTGAGCCCATTGAGGCGTACTTCTGATTCCTCCCCACTGGTGGTGGGCCTTTGCGCGATTTCTAGCGGAGTCATCCGAACAAGATTTCCTTCCCTTGTGACTGGGAGGCTTGCTGATCTTTCGGATCGTACATATCACCAAGAACATCACTTGTTTTCAACACCTTAACTCATACTACTCCACATACTCCTGCACGCTTCCCCTTGACACTATCAGTCAGCTGAACCATTAGTGATCGATGCCTTCAGTGGTAACAGTGCATGCTTGCTTCTGAACGTTTAGACGCCCCACACCCGTGACGTCCAGCGGCCATACGTGATAACTAATCACCCCTCGCTCTCTCCCTTGACGCTGAAACTCGATAAGCGACGCAACGACCCGGTTTGGTGCTAGTGCTGCATAGTCCCGTGTACCCTTTCATCGCTGTCGTCGCTGTCGACACCAACTTCGCTTCCCCTGGACTGAAAGTAGTTATCCACTTTTTTGGTAAGCTGCGACTTGTGTTGTCCCGGAAAAGAAGAAGGCTTCGAGCTACAACGTCGAGGCCTACTTCTTTTCTAGTCAGCACATACCGGCTTGCCACGAGAATAGATCTTCACCACGCCTCCTCTAACGAGGAAAAGGAAGGCGGCCGAGGCGGCGATTACAGACCAGGAAACATCCATAGCCGCCACCGGGGTTTCCGTCGCTGATTCGCGAACCGCCACCGGGAAAACTTCGTCAAATAAGAGGACTACTGTCAGAAAGGATAAGCTCGCGGACCAAGATCCTGACACAGATTTGATATCGGTGGCGTCTGAAAGCATCCCTGTTCAAAACAAGCAAAAGGCAACTGATCTGGTCACGCCGGCTTCCACCAGCATGGATTCAGACGATGATTTTATGACGGATGCGTCCAGTGCCGATGACTTCTTGGATACACAGGGAAGCGAGGATGAGAGTCTAGGAGAAGGTATGTTGCGGCAATCTTCCGTTCGTACTGTGCTGACGCGATCTTTCTGCGGTTGCTAGAGTTCGGTGACGAGTTCGACGGCGGATTCTCTCAAGATAAGGATCTACTAGGAAACACAAAGAAGCCATATGAAGTCGACTTCAGAGTTCTGAGCCCGGAGGATATCGATCGGGAGCAGAGTCAGCAGGTCAACGAGGTCTCGCAGATTTTGGGCCTGCCACCAGAGTCGTCCTCTATCCTGTTACGGTTTGGGAGATGGAACCGAGAAAAGCTCATAGAGTCCTACATGGATCATCCGGAGGAGACACTCGAGGAAGCTGGTCTTGGGACGAACTTTGATGGGACACCGAAGACAGAGGTTGTACCAGGGTTCATGTGTGACATTTGCTGTGAGGATGGCGACGATTTGGAGACATATGCTATGCGCTGCGGACATCGCTTCTGCGTCGGCTGCTACCGACATTACCTCGCGCAGAAAATCCGTGAGGAGGGTGAAGCTGCCAGGATAGAATGTCCCGGGGACGGCTGCCATATGATTGTAGATTCAAAGTCCCTGAGTCTTCTCGTCACCGATGATCTCAAAGAGAGGTAAGTCTTCAGCACGAGGCTCGTCGTTTTTGGATCCCGATTGACGCTGGCCTTGCAGGTACCAAACGCTGCTGATGCGGACTTACGTTGACGACAAGGAGAATCTCAAGTGGTGCCCGGCCCCAAACTGTGAGTACGCGATCGACTGTCCCGTCAAGCAGCGCGATCTCAACCGGATCGTGCCCACGGTGCAATGTGCCTGTAAGCATTTATTTTGCTTCGGCTGCACGCTGAACGATCATCTACCGTCTCCCTGCACGTTGGTCAAGATGTGGCTCAAGAAGTGTGAAGACGACTCGGAGACCGCCAACTGGATCTCGGCCAACACGAAGGAGTGTCCCAAGTGTCATTCAACGATTGAGAAGAACGGGGGTTGCAACCATATGACGTGCCGCAAATGCAAGCACGAGTTCTGCTGGATGTGCATGGGCCTCTGGTCTGAACACGGCACCAGCTGGTACAACTGTAATCGCTACGAAGAGAAATCCGGATCGGAAGCTCGCTCGGCGCAGGCGAAATCTCGAGCATCTCTCGAAAGATATTTGCATTACTACAACAGATACGCTAACCACGAGCAGTCTGCGAAGCTCGATAAAGACCTCTACCTCAAGACAGAAAAGAAGATGACAAGCCTACAATCTCAATCTGGTCTATCATGGATTGAGGTCCAGTTCCTTGATACTGCGTCTCAGGCGCTTCAGCAGTGCCGACAGACTTTGAAGTGGACTTATGCCTTTGCATATTATCTTGCTCGAAACAACCTGACGGAAATCTTCGAGGACAACCAGAAAGATTTAGAGCTTGCGGTGGAGAGCCTTAGCGAAATGTTCGAGAAGCCCGTGCCGGAATTGGCCAATCTGAAAGTTGATATCTTGGACAAAACGGCTTATTGCAACAAACGCCGGGTGATTCTCCTTAGCGACACTGCCCAGAAATTGAAACAAGGTAAGCTCTCATTCATTACATGATGTTGATGTTGCGATATGAGACTGATGCTGGCATCTCTCCAGGGGTATGGTCATTCAATGTTGAATGGTAGACTATATAGAGTCGACGGACACCGAGCTGTTCCCGATGTTGATATTTCCGTCAAAAGTGGCAAACAGGCCAAATGTGAATGGGATTTCTCACGACGTGAATGATGACAGCGCATATGATTTCTATTTCTGATTCATACTAAGATCATTACATTATCTGTTTACACCTGGTGTGACTGTCTTTACTGGAGTTAGCGAGGCGGTGACCCACCATTTCACTGTATCAGTTAGCAATAAATGCATTATTCTCATCTCTCTTCGACTGATCAATTGGACGACGGGTAGGGAGGGAGTTAACTAAGCGTTTAAATCTACATCTGTGTGAATTGAGACAGAGTCAATAGATATTAGGGAAGTAGAAGTATAGCAATTACGTGCAATGGTTTTGTAGTTCCTCGGAGGCTAGCTAGTTAGGTAACGTCGGTGGTTACTGATCACTTGACTCAGGGTAGGAGTTCAGAATCTGATTAGTCTAATGGGATCAGATAAGGGCGGCAGCGCTGAAGCCTGAAGCTAAAAGGTAACCAAGCGCTTTAGTTGTTTGGTTCCCTCCGGACTCGGAGGGTCCCATTGATGATTTGATAAGATATCTGGTTCTGGGTGGCGGACAGGACAGGTTTAGCAGATTCTGGACGGGCAAAAGTTGACAAGGCTTTCCGGAAGAGAAAACGCGCTGACTGCATGGAATAGATTCAGCTGCTTCTGTCATTGTATCTTTGCCTGTGCTTCTCGGATAGGATATCGAGGTTTATTTGAGTAGAGAGATAGTGAAGAGAGCAACTCTCCGTCATCGGAACCTCGGAGTAGTAGTCTGGCCTTGATGGATGATTAAGCAGCGCCACGACCTCATTATTAGCAACTAAGCACGATGGTGCTACTGGCAACAGTATATCTGCCAGAGTATGTAATGCTAGATCTAGAGTGAAATGTCCTACACTTCGTCTTACCATCTTCGACTTTTAAGAAGTCAGTACGTCTCCATCGGTCGATTGGTTTGGTCGAGTAGTTGCCTCACGTTCAATCCACCGGTGGAAATACGTAGTGACTCTAGCTCCGCGGCATTCGACTTTAGCGCAGCAAACGAAAAAGAACAATAATTTCCCCAACCTGGATTTTCCAGAAAGATTGGCACCTCCCGATCGGTCTGGTCCTATACACATCCAGTCCTCTCCTTTGCCTTCCGCATTGGAATTTATCACATATTGCTCCCGTTGATTGGATTCTACGTGTGGTCCATATCCGTTCCTCCTATCGTCGTCGTCTCATTTTTGCGCCCAGCTCGCTGCTCTTTGCCGCAGGCTCTATCCAACCGAGAATCGTCGCTACTACCAAAGCTCACTATCGGCATATTGGAAAGAACCTTCGGACAAGCTTGAAGCACCTGTCTTCCTGGTCTCTCCTCTCCTCCTCTCAACCTTTTTCAATTCTTTGCGGCTCCGGCTGCGTCCGGAGCTATTAGAGCTCAATGGCGGTCCCCGAGCAGATCCCAGGGCAGGAATATGAGTATGTGGCTATATTCAGCACAGGCTTCACCACTCCATATTGGCAGCATTGTCGGTATCGCGAGGAGAAGGCATTCTAAAGCTTACTTCTCGCGAGTCGACTTCCTCACTCCCAATCGCACTGCAGGTTTTCAACGACGCTCTGCTAACCTCTATTCGACAACAGGTACGAAGCCCTTCCGTCCAATTATGGCCTCGGCCGGAACATGTTGGCTGGTGCCTTTGCGGGGATAATGGTATGTTGCCGTTGGAAGAAATTTGGGACTCTTGCGATTTCTATGGGGCGTTACTGACCGGAAGAAAGGAACACGCTGTCATGTACCCGGTAGACTTATTGAAGGTATGTTCGGTCCGACGACAGTCATTCTCCTACATCTCCTTTCGGACGCGTAACTAATATCGTGGTGGCTACGGACAGACGCGCATGCAAGTTATACATCCTACAACCGGAGGTCTCTACACAGGCTTGACCAATGCGGTCTCCACAATTTATCGGATAGAGGGTTGGCGGACGTTATGGAAGGGAGTCTCGAGTGTGATTGTCGGTGCTGGTAAGGATACACATGCCACTGACATGTTTTGGGGATGAGGAAAGGCTGACAATCTTGATTCGGCAGGTCCGGCGCATGCCGTATACTTTGGTACTTATGAGGTTGTCAAGGAAATGGCCGGTGGAAATGTCGACGACGGCCACCATCCGCTTGCTGCCGGTAAGTGCACTCATTCATAAATCCTGTCAACGCAGGACAGATACTGACATTTCCAAGCCGCTAGTGGAGCGGCGGCCACCATTGCCAGCGATGCTTTGATGAATCCTTTCGATGGTAAGTCGTCTTCGATCGCCTGGCCCATTTGACTCGTTTGACACCCGGGAATAGTCATCAAGCAACGGATGCAAGTACACGGCTCTGTACATAAGAGTCTTTTAGAATGCGCCAGGTCCGTTTACCGCGCTGAAGGCCTGCATGCATTCTACGTCTCATACCCCACTACACTCTGCATGACGGTGCCTTTTACGGCTACTCAATTTGTGGCGTACGAGTCGATCTCGAAAGTGATGAACCCGTCCCAGGAATATGACCCCTTCACCCACTGCATCGCTGGCGGTCTCGCTGGTGCCTTCGCTGCGGGTCTTACTACTCCTTTGGATGTTGTGAAGACACTTCTCCAGACACGTGGGTTGGCGCAGAATGAGGAGATTCGATCGGCAAAGGGCCTTTTCAATGCGGCGGCCATCATCAAGCGCCAGTTTGGCTGGAGGGGCTTCCTACGTGGCGCTCGTCCCCGCATTATCTCCACGATGCCCAGTACCGCGATTTGCTGGTACGTTGTTATCCGCTTATGAACATGGCTTCAGAACTGACATCGGCATACAGGACATCATACGAGATGGCCAAGGCCTACTTCAAACGCCAGGAGTGAGATTTTCGAGTTCCTACCCGTAACGGCCCCGTCACATAGATGCAACTATACCTAACATTCCTCCGACTTGAATCGATTCCCATCGGCGAGCATTCGGCAAGCATGAAAAGTTAGTAGGATTTCGGACCTTCACAATACTCCAAAAAAATGATAATTTTCAAAAGCTATATTTCAAAAGCATCTTGCACAAGAGAAGGGATACCGGAAGAACTTGGAGAGAGCAAACCCGCAGGTTGGGTATGTTCTGTCCGAGCCGATCACAGATTGCTTTACGATGTGTTTCCTATATTTCCACCATATTCCTCCTTCTCCTGACATGTCTTCTCGTCTTCCTCCGACCTGATTATCACCTCATCTGCCTTTTTGCTTTGCGCAGCCCTTACCGAGGCGGTTCTGGACTTCAGGCACCCCCCGATGTTTGGACCACCTCGTGAAGGATACATGTCTTTGATTCATGTTTATCCGTTCGGATAATGTGTGCATAAGTTCTCTTTGGGGCGGGTGTTGTGGGTTTGATATAGACGGGTTTCTTTCTTCATTGGGAATCATACTTGAGGCGGCTCCTCCGATGAAATTTCCAAGGACAATGGGGGCTCCTAATTTAGAGTGGTCTACTGCTTGATCGATGTATCTTATATCCTACTGGCGTTGGGCATGCAGGGAAGTTTTTCTCTGCGGGTTTGATTTGGGATCTTCACTTGATCCAGGACCTGGTTGAACATGTACTCAATAGACGGAACGATTGGCCTAAGCTCAGAAGACGACTACTATGAATTGATAGAAGAAGACCAAGGAATTAAGTAGACTAAATCATTACACTCTTATCGCAATCGATGACAATGACAGTCGCCGTATCACCGTGGGGTAGTGTCTCTCCTCGATCCGGCGGAAACGACGTCACGCGAGGAGCTTTCTGATGGAAACGAGAGGAAAAATCAAATCAGCAATCCATCAAACTTCCTGCAACCCTCCTGCTCCTCTGTTCCTCTGTTCCTCTCCAGACTCACTGGTCTTCGACCATCGATTCCATCTTCCCTACCATCTGTCCATCCAATTCTTCGACCCTTCAGTCCCTACTCTGCCACGCCACCCGTACCATCTCTCGACATCCCGACATCGCCCCCCTCCGTTTCCTGACAACCTTACGAGTTCGCCTCCGCATCCAATTGTGGTCGATCGCATGGCTGGTGCGGGCGGGTCCTGCATTTCCGCCGGCGTGAATGATGCGCTCCAAACCTGCTGCGTCTTCGCTGCAGAAGACGTACGATGAGTGCTATCTCTCGTGCTCCACCGCCGTATACTTTGAGGGGCAGGTTTGTCATCACTCCCTTTCCTATCTCAGATTTACTCGTTCGGTGTCAATTGTCTTTGGTTTGAGTACTAATCTGCTCTGATATTCTAGAGCAATGAAGATGAAGCTTTGAGAGCATGGCGCTCTGCTCTAGACACAATTTCTTACCACAACGCCTACCGACTCTCGTCGACTTATACACCCAAGAACGAAACGGAAAAAGCGCTCCAAGATTCGATCCGCCAGTTAGAACTCCAGTGCCGGGAGCGAGTCGATCTCTTGGAAGCCCTTCGTGAAAGCAGAAAAGAAGCACAGGAGAAGGACAGTCCCACCACGAGCGGTGTCAGCCACCGATTCTTCAAAGGCAAATCGGCCTCCAAGGCACCTGCTTCGAGCACACCCGGTTGGATTGGAGACGGGACAGTACCTCCGGTGGATTATACGGACTTGTCTCGACCGCCGCCGATCCCAGGTCGTCCAGCACCGGTGACGCAGGCGAGCTCAGAGTCGGTCATCCAGGACAGCACCGTTGCGTCTTCGACTAGCTTACCGGCATTTCGTATTCCATCGCATTCGTCCGGCAAAAACCAGTCTCGCAACTCGAGCCCCGAGAAACGGAAGACGATGCCTACCACTCTGCGCAAGTCGGACGGGCACAAGAAGCACAGCAAGAACAAGGATATTCCCCGGCGGAAGGAATTGCGGCCGGCTGCGTCTCAGGCTGCGGGTTTAGCCTGGGGGAACATCTACCGGTCTCCGTCGACATCAGGGAATCTAGCAAGTGACGCCGCGATAACGTCCTCGCGGCAAAGCATCTCCAGTGACTCTGGGTTCCGGAAAGATTCCGGTCAGTTCAGGTCCCACTCCGGGGATGAGCTTATATCGAAGAGAAGTGCGGCAGATGACTCTGATGGCCGGGAGCCCCGACCTGTCCGGTCGTCTGCGCGACGCACACACAGTAACACAACACCCGTGCCGACGTTAACACTAACTCATCACTCTCCTGCTGGTGAGGTTCAGCAGCCGTCGGACAGTCGGAGCAGGAAGCTCACCCAGCCATCATCGGAGCCTGTTGACATCCCTCGGAGTAGTCCTAGGCCCTCGGTGAGACCCAAGCCTGTTGCGCTCAGAGTTTCACCTCAGGGTCCACAATCGAGCAATACTGGCCCAACCTCATCTCCTGTCAGAAAAGCGAGACCCCGGGCCACAACGAGCATATCGGACGAGCCACAAAGCAAGGCCACATCAAGGCCTCGGATCAACTCCGCGTCGACAGGAAAGCCTGGCTCACGAACCCAAGCTGAAGATTTGAGTCCTGCCATGAGTCATTTGGAGGTATCCGACAATTCTATTCGACGCAAACCACAGCGTGCGCATACAGTTACACCGCCCTCAAGCGATCAAGAATCAACGGGCCCGAAGTCGGTAGACGCAGACGAGGAACTAGAGGACGAAGACGAAGACGAGGACAGATCTATTACGGACATCATGAACAAACTACCAAAGGGTATTGACACTAATGCAGCCCGGCAGATCCTCAATGATATCGTCGTTCGAGGAGACGAAGTCCACTGGGATGACATTGCCGGACTGGAGGCCGCCAAGAAAGCGCTCAAAGAAGCCGTCGTCTACCCGTTCCTTCGCCCGGATCTCTTCTCTGGGCTTCGCGAACCGGCTCGAGGGATGCTCTTGTTCGGCCCACCAGGAACAGGTAAGACGATGCTCGCTCGAGCGGTAGCCACGGAGTCGAAGTCGACCTTCTTCTCTGTCTCCGCGTCGACATTGACATCCAAGTGGCACGGCGAGAGCGAGAAGCTCGTTCGGGCGCTGTTTGGGCTCGCGAAAGCATTGGCTCCATCCATCATCTTCGTCGACGAGATCGACTCGCTCCTTTCGTCGCGCTCCTCCGGAACAGAACACGAAGCCTCGCGGCGATCGAAGACGGAGTTCCTAATCCAGTGGTCGGACCTACAACGAGCAGCAGCCGGTCGCGAGCCATCCACAAAGAGAAGCGGGGGGGACCCCAGTCGGGTGCTCGTCCTGGCAGCGACCAACATGCCTTGGGATATAGACGAGGCAGCTCGTCGACGGTTCGTCCGCAGACAGTACATCCCCCTGCCTGAGCACCATGTCCGCGACCAACAGATCCGCAAGCTCCTGAGCCATCAGAAGCACGAACTGGACGACGAGGACATTGAAGTTCTCGTCCATGTCACAGAGGGTAATCATTCACTACCCCCATTCCCTTGTCTACCATTACTCACAAGATCAACAAAAAATCACAGGCTTCTCCGGCTCCGACATCACCGCCCTCGCCAAAGACGCCGCCATGGGTCCCCTCCGCAACCTCGGCGAAGCCCTCCTCCACACCCCCATGGACCAAATCCGCCCCATCCGCTTCCAAGACTTCGAAGCCAGTCTCAAATCCATCAGACCCAGCGTCAGCCGGGACGGCCTACGCGAGTACGAGGACTGGGCCACGAAATTCGGCGAACGCGGCGGCTGATTTTCTCCTCTGCAACTCACCCAACATCCGATTTTTTCGCAGGTCGTCGTAGGCAGGAATCGAAGCAATCGGCCGGTTGCGCGGCTAGCTGATCAGTTCCATCATCGTCGCCTTCTCTTCATCTTCGAGTCCATTGTACACGTTCCTCGGTCTTTGATATTTTCGCGCTGTTTGTTTCAGCACGGTCTATTCGGGTGGTTACATGTCATGCTATGGTTGATTGTTTTGGTGTGAAGGCTTCCTGGTGTATAGGTACATACATAGTATTGGTGGCACCGGATGAGCGGGCGCTTTCTTGAAAATGACTTGACTTTATAGTATCCCTGTTGTCGGTGTCCATGGTTCAACTTGGTGATCTCCCCGTGGTGTCTATGTTAGAGGCATTGATAAAGGGAGGATCGGAATCTCAGTGCTCGTCGTTTTGCAGCTTCTATGTTCAACCTTCGATATCTAGCGATACTCTGTGACCTTGACGCCACAAGGTACTAGTACTTACTTATACTTACTAAAGGTAGATACAAAACGATGTTCCACCCAGCTAGGTTCAGAGCAATCTTGGACAAGTCATCTCAGTGGAGAGATCATTTCATTGACAATAGGAAGAAATAGGTATGTAAGCGGTAGTAGGTATGGCGATAAAGACAAGTACATCACAAAGGGAAATGGTAGGCCAGAGACGGACAGTAGAGAACAGGGTAGGCCAGGTCGAGGAATCACGGAGTTGACAAGACCATAAGCGGTGGATCTTGACGATGAGAGACGAGCAAGATAGAAAGCCAAGAGGGAATGAGTAGGGGGCATCTCTTGTATATTCACAATGCCATCAGTAAAAAAAAACAACAACCCGGCCGAAGAAAAGAAGATCAGTAAGCAGCGAAGGATGCTAAATATGAAGGGAGAAAAACAACCGTGGTATCCCAATCGATAAACATTTCCTCACACCCAGAGTTGATGGAAAAAAATAATCACTTATCAACTGTGACGCGCTTTACAAGTCAATCAGGCTGCTACCGGCCTGAGACTGCTGCTGGTAAGGCCGCTGAGTCGCCCAAGGGTTGTTCGAGGATTGAGCGAAGCCTGTCGACTGTGGGACAAATTGCTGCTGGTTATAGAAGGGGTTGTTGCCTGTGTGAGTGGCTCGTAGACGATCCAAACCCTGACCGGCAGAGTTGACGAAAGTGCCTGGGGCAGTATGCTGGGCCGGGATACGTAGATCGCCGACGTTGCCGAAAGTGTCCTGCCCCTCGCCGGTGGCTAGAAGAGCATTGAGACGGGCGTGGTGAGGATTGCTCATTTGTGGCGGTGTGCTCTTGGGAGGTGCTGGGGCCTGGAAATTGGCAATAGGGTTAGTAGACGAAGTAAACTGATTGGTTGCTCTTTCTTCCGCGAGTGTGTTGAGGGTTGGAGGTCCCGTCGACGTATGGGGCCGAGTCTGGAATTGAGTGCGGGCAGCAAACGGATTGTTGGACCCGGTAGGCATGGGCTGCAAGGCATTCGCTGTCGGGCCACCGCTCTGGGCCCATGGGTTGTTGCTACCTGCCGGCGAAACATTCTCCTGTGCTTGCTGTTGCTGCTGGTACTGCTGCTGCTGCTGGGAGAATATGTCGGTGCCATACGGATTGTTCGTGGTAAAAGCCGTTTGCTGAGGCTGGAGAGTCGCCTGTGGCTGCAAGAAGTTGTTCTGAAGCTGGCCGTACGGATTCTGGTCGAACGCAGTTGGCTGATTTTGGAATCCATTCGTGTATCCGGTGGGCATTCCAGTGACCTGGTTCTGAAATCCGGTTGGTTGCGCGTATTGGTTGTTCAAGTAACCGGTAGACAGAGGCTGTTGGGCGTTGATGGGGTTGCCAAACCAGTCGACGGCTCCTTGTTGTTGGTATCCCTGGTTGTACCCAGTGGGCTGGGGTTGGGGCACAGGAGTATCGTCAAAAAGCGATTGGGCGTTGCTTTCCTCCAGCTCCCGCTTGCGCAGTTCCTCTTCTTCCTTGCTCAACTTGATCGCCTTGGCCAGATCCTCATCTTCTTCTCCCATCATGTTTTGCTTTTCCCGTCGTCTCCGCTCTTCCTCGGCTTCTGCCTTGCTGGCCTCGATAGCCAGGCGATACTCTATATCTTCGTCGTCGGCCGGTCGGCGACGCTCCCGTCGGTCAGATCGGCGTGAGGGCTCGGGCCCATGGCTCTGGTATTCGTCCAGTCCATTCACCCGAGATTTCCAGAGCTTGCGGTCGGATCGTTCACTGCGCAAACGGTCCTCGTCGAGGATGAGAGTGGTAAGTTCCTTGGCCGCAACACGAACTGTATGAGTCCGGAGACCAATCGTTAGTATAGGGTTACCTGGTCGCGCAAACACTCATCGCAGTATCACCTACCATTCTGGCCAACATCCCTCCCGTCCTCATCCACGTATTGGAACTCGCGCAGCGTCTTGATGATGTAGACATTTTTTCGGGCCCACGTAACAACCAACTCGGATCCTTCATGAAGGCAATAATCTAATACCTTCAGCGACTTGAGAACATGGCGCCAATTCTTGCCCTTGTCGTTCAGTCGCTTATCGAGCATGTCCATAATCTCGTAGAAATCTGTCGGACTAGTCGTATCCGTCAGCTCGAATCCGGGTTATCCTGGAAGAGAAGGGAACCGTACCTGCTGAAAGTCATGGCAGCAATCTCCGCCATTTCGGTGCCCGTCGGGCCCCAAGGATCATTGCTCGTCGCTGAATCAGGTCAGTACGAGGAGCTTAAATGAAAAAGTACAAACATGCCATGACGAAAGGGGCGATGGCAACGTTATGGCCGCCCCTCCAGACCTGATGGAGGAGAAGAGGCGAAAAGAGGGAAAGCAAGAAAAAGGAGTAAACGAGTAAGACATACCATTTCGAACTTTGACTTGTACTGACGAGTAACCCTTAGTTACGTTCTTCACGCTGCGGACAACTTTCGACATCTTGAATGGTGACTATGTATGAGAGTGAGTTTAGTTCTAGAGATTCAACACGGGCGCTGTCTCGATTCTTGCGGGGAAACGAGGCGCCGGAATCGCGAATCGCTCGCCTTTCTGTTGGTCGGGGGAGAACGATTTGATGTCGTATGATGAAGATCAAGACGATATTGGAATGTCTTGGGAGCGTGGCCAAATAGTTGTCCTTGGATAGCTCGTAGAGATAGTTGGAGTGGTCGTCGTCGTCTTCTCCTTAGTCCTTATCGCACGGCCCAAGCAGGACAAGCGGTGGTGTATGTAAGCCGCGTGCGGGATTCCAGTCAATGCGCCGCTATTCTTCCGGCAGGCGGAGAGGAAGCGATCGGGTGGTTGAGGAAGTTCGTCTGAAGATATATTATTTGGACCTCCAGCGCCTGCGGACGAAGCAGAAAGAAAATAGATAGATATCTAGACGAGGAACGTGGAGGAGAGTGAAGAGGAGAGAGGGGAGTCAAAGCCGGGCGGGTCAGCAAGTTTGGGCCTTTGAGTTTGCTTCCGGCAAGATTCTGATGATGACGAATTGGGCGGCGGTGGCAGTGGCCTCTAGATAGACTAGACTATGCACCGCAGGATAATGAACTTTTTCGAGAATGTTATCAATGAGAGGAATTGGTTCTGAATGGTGTCAATGGAATAATCATTCTTTCATCAAAGAAAGGTGTGGCTGTTACCTTGTGAGGCTTTGGGCCAAGACATATAAGTACCATCAATTGCAGCACAACAATAGGAGAACCAGAAAGGAGGCAATTGATTAACGATTTCAAACCCTGCGAGAGTTGAAAGAAAAGGTGAAGGACCCAAAGAAGCAAAGACTACTGTATAGACGAGGTGAAGCACAGTTCATATACCAGTTTGAAGGCAGCAGCACGGAAGTGCGGAGTAAGACCGGGCAGTGGCCACTGGCCAGAGGGACTAATTAATATATAATGGCTAGTTTAGACGAGATAAAGGCAGTGAGATTGACCTTGATTACTCTCTCCAACTGCCTAGGTTCGTACTATTATTGATGAATCCAGTATGGTCCTACCCAAGCAGTGGCTGGTCAATATCATCAGTCACTCTCACTCCGTATATCCAAGATCACCAGAGCACAACTTCTATCCTCTGCTCAGTCCAGCAATTCATCATAGGCTTTACCCAGCCACATCGCATAGTACGTACCCCGTAGACAAAGACAGATCACATCCGTCAACTCCGAGACTGCCATACTTCTCGTGGCGAAGGCCGCGTACGTCTTGGACTTGGCATCCAGTCAATGAAGAACCATGAGCCATAGCTGATGCAGTATTCTACCTTGGTCCAAATCCTTATTGAATATGTGGCGGTGCTTCTCATCGTCCATGATTGTGAAATGAAAGCGAAGACGCCTAAAAATCTCCATTTACGTCATTGTAGGCCGTGTCGGTTTAGTTCCTGGATTCTGGAACACTTCCTAACTTATATCTAGTTATGATGCTGGAAACCTCGGCATATTTCCGCGGTAGAACTATCAATATCACAGAGACAATATGCACTAACATGCTTGAAATGATCAAATGTATCTACCAATTCATTATACCCGTCTACCTCTAGTAATCTCAATTTTGATTAACCCTAGAACACCCCTCTTCCTACGCCTGCTCGCTCAAATATATGTTCTCGGCACCCTTGATGCACTGGATGTTGGCACCCAGCTTGTTCAGCGTCTCGACGTACTCATCATACGGATCCGAGTCGAAGACAATGCCACCGCCGGCTTGCAGATAGGCAACTCCATCCTTGACAAGCATCGTCCGGAGTGCGATGCACGTGTCCATTGCCCCAGGCACCAGGTTCGCCCCGTCAGCACTCGCGCTGTCGAATCCAAAGTAGCCCACCGCGCCCGCGTAGACCCCCCGCTTCTCGCCCTCAAGCTCAGCGATCAACTGCATCGCTCGAACCTTGGGGGCACCGGACACAGTTCCCGCAGGGAAGATGGACCGGAACGCATCGAAGCGCGTCTTGTCCGGACGTAGGATCCCCGACACTTGCGACACAAGATGCTGGACATGCGAGAATTTCTCCACCACCATCAGTCGGTCGACCTGAGTTGTCGTAGGATCACAGACCCGGTTGACATCGTTGCGCGCCAAGTCAACCAGCATGACGTGCTCGGCACGGTCCTTCAGACTGCCCCTCAACTCGGCGGCCAGAGCATCGTCCTCCTCGGGCGACCTGCCGCGTTTTACCGTTCCCGCAATGGGGTGGGTGATGATCCTGCCTTTCTCCTCCTTTGCGAGGAGCTCCGGACTCGCTCCGACAAGCTGGAATTCTTCGCAGTCGATATAGAACAGATAAGGGGATGGATTGACGGTGCGCAAATGACGGAAGAGGTTGAAAGGATGCAAGGAAGTGGGACGCGACAGACGCTGCGACGGCACGGTCTGGAAGATGTCTCCCTTGGCGATATGTTCTTTGAGCCTGGTCACATGCCGCTCATATCCTTCCCGACCGATGTTGGATGTGTATTCTTGGTTCGGAATGATCGGACCCTGAGGGGGGAGAGGACATTCTGGCCTCAACAACAAGTCGATGGTCCGCTGGAGCGTCTCTTGGCCTTTACGGTATTCCGCTTCAAGTTCCGAATCGGTGCCCGGAATAGGAATATATGTTACGACCTTGATGACCTGGAAGAAATGGTCGAAGGCGACAATGGTGTTGAACATCATAAAAAGCGACTCCGGAATCCCCAGCACGTCCTTAAGTGGCCGAGCTGTCTTGGGCTCAAAGTATCGAACACAGTCATACCCCACATATCCGATGGCTCCTCCGGTGAGCGGTGGGAGTATCAACCCGGGGACTGTCGCAACACGAAACTGCGAGAGCTCTTTTTCAAGGATGGGGAGAGGATCGCACTCGGGGCCATGGCCGGGCCCGGTCTTGAGAACTTTGTAGGGATCTGCGAAGGAACGGCACCCACACCGGTTAGCGAAACGGTCCAGCCTCTTGGAAGGTCTCAGGGAAATAATCCCGTACCTGCGCCCACAAAACTATATCTTCCAATTGTCTCGGTAGTAGCAGCACTCTCGTAGAGAAATGATAATTTCGATCTACATCAATCAGTCCGCGCTCTCCGCTGCACCAAAACGGCCCTGACGATGCGCGACTCACTTTTCAGCAATCTTCAAATAAGCCAATGTGGGCGTAAGCAGATCAGCCGGTATACTAGCGGTCAACGGAAGCAGATTTGGAGGAAATTTGGCAGTTCTCGAGTTGTTGATCACATCTCTGGCTGTCTCAAGGGACGGCACAATGGTAGTCTGAGTCACCGGAGAGTCGTTAGCAATCGGCACCGACCGGGATCGCAAATAGGGAGAAAAGAAAACAAGTTCAAGGAAGCTAGTCTGAACAATATATACTCACTAATGGCGCCATCCTCTCTGAGATAGTTCTGATGGGATTGCGAAAGGAAAAAGCTCTCTGCGGGGATTTACAAGGGCAGACGAGGGGGAAAATAATGCGCGCGGAGTTAATCAAGGTTCCGCCGATAGAGGTGGATGAGAATGATGAGTAACATGAAGTATGCCAACAATAGCACTTTTCGACAGCTAACACAGATTAATTGGAGGGCCAGAGAGGTGAGAAAAAAAAAGACAATTGAAACCTTTCAATGAGTAGATAGGCCTATCCCTACTTAAATCCAACTTCTCAGCAGTCTCGAAAACTAGTCAGTAGCACAAAACAGCGTGCTTAGTGACCGAGAGTGGTCTAGCGTCCACGCACAGAGTGTTATTTATGTAGCTGGTGCTAGATAACTACCTAAGACTACTTACTGACGATTTAGATACTGACCGTCTATTTCTTCCTGCACTTCACATGATCGGCCATATTCTAATTTCCCCTCACTGCGAACTCCTTTTGTTTCCCATGGAGCTCAACTACGTCTGAATTTCTCCAAGTTCGATTTTTGGCAATACTTGTCAAGTCTCTGCTTCGCACCGCATAGCATCTCAAGCATTGCAAGCTGACCTTTCTGTCCAGATCAGCGGGCTTGATTCAGGGTGTCGATCGGCTTCAAGTGTCATTGCATTGCCCTTGCGTTTTTGTACGAGAGATCTAGCAACTGGATTGGACCAACGGCAAATACGTATTCCCCTATGTACGTCTAGACAACAAAGTACATGCATACAAACAGCGAATCATAATGCCATGGAGATGTCACACTCGATTCCCGATGTCGACGAGTGTGATCCGTATTTGACAGTGAATCACAATCACACCCTTAGTCCCAAGCTTGCGGGAGAGTTCCCTGCAGAAGGATTGACGCCGGTTTCAGACCGCCTGGCAAGATTGGCTTTCTTATCGGAAAATGCGCACTTGTCAGAAGAGCAAAATATTGCTCTGAGCTGCTGCCTCGACAGCATTGAATCCATTTTCGATCCGCGCCCAGGGCTGACTCAAGAAATTGCCAAATGCTGTCCCAAAAGTGTCTACACGGAAAACGCGAAAGTCGTTACTTCCAATGTTCCAAGCATTCGCCATGATGATACCGATGTTGGCACTTCCAGCACCAAAATGGCATCTATCAAGGAGCTGACGAGCGTCCTCGGTGAAATCATTGAACTCGGTGGCGAGTTCAATAAACGCAGAAAAGAGTCGCTGCAAATTTATGATCTTTGTAACCGGGAAATTCGAAGAATGACATGGACGATATCTGTACTGGAACACGACGTGCGTGAATTGTGAGCAGTATCTGACCCGAAAGTTTTGTCGTACGCCCCGAATTGACCATTCTAATTCCCTTGCAGACAGAAGGAACTCTGGGAAGAGACGGCAGAGCTTGAAGGGCTTCAAGGTACAGTTAATGGCTTGGTCGGCTGGGTTGAAGCTTGGCAGGAACAGCATGATCAGGTAACCGCGTCCAGGTCGCAGAAAAGTGGGCGAAGGCAATGGACACGACGTAAGATTGAAAAATGCAACGAGGAGACCATCGGGGCACTTCTCGATGGTATACGCGCTTGGACGCGTGGATGGAGAGATGTCGAAGAAGCATATCGTATACGAGAAAGAGAGCGCAGGTTGAGAATGGAAGGTAGACAAAGACAGCAGCGGGCAGACATCCAAGAGCACGGCACCTCTGGAACCCTCTGAGATCGAAGTTCGCGAAGACAAATTTACCTGCGTTGGAAGAGGAAAAGAATAAGCCGCGCCCAGTGCGCCAACCACCTTAAGATTTGCCACATAATCCGAAGGAAAACGCTGAGCCACCATGCACCATATAGTTCATGCTATCAGGGTATAAGTGTAAAATAGATGATTCACAAAGGGTGAAGTAGATACTCGGAAATTGTCGCCAGCGGTCAAGTTTGAAATTATGGCAGCCAGACGTGTTCATACGGCGAACTGCGTGGTTGTCTTAGACTTTCAAAAGGGTCGTAAACAAAGAGGGCGTACCCAGTGGGAGGCCACCCTATCCTCACTGATTGCCGGATGTGGCAGCAAGCTCATCAACCTGCAATCGTCACCATCGGACACTGAAGATATGCTATCATGAGCTGTATGTTCGGGTCGAAATAAGTCTTGCGGACGTCGAGCCACGAAGTCTCTTCGCACGTTGACAAAGGACGGTCAATTCAACGTTGTAGATTGATCAGTGCCAACTGTTTTAACATCTTGAGCATGCGGTTCAGCAATTGACAAGAGATAAGAGGCATACCTGTTTTGCGAAACCGAATGCAAGCTTCTTACCATCGGTATCCCAAGAAAGGGAGCGATCTGGCAGCGACTCTATGCTCCCGTTTTGACCGTTGACAGTATGATCGGCTTCTCCTCCTGACTTTGCTTTATCGGAGCCGGGTACGACCCAAGTAGCCATGGCGGTACCTCCTCTCTCTGCATTCCAGATAAACAAACTGTCGCGACTGGCAGCAGCAACGGCGTAACCGTCAGGTGAGAAACAGGCAGCCAGAGCTGGCATTGACTGTCCGAGGACCAGGCGATGAAGACAGATAAACCGTTTGGCTTCTAGGTCAATCTGCCAGATCTTGACTGTACCGTCGGTGGATGCGGAGGCAAGAACGACAGACTGACCAAGCTGGATCTTTTCAGATGACTCGGGATGAGGACGCATCTCAATGGACGTGATATCTCCTTGGTGCGCGTCATCGAGATGCATATCATGCGTTGGCACCCAGAATGCAGCAGTATCAGAGGATGCAGCCACTGCCACAGGCGAGGAGCCCGCATTGGCACAGCGAACGAAGGACCAAACTCTGTCTGATTCACCCCATGAGAAAGTTTTGGCGATACGAATGCTGGAGTCCACATCGCACTCGTAAACTACGCCTTGACCGCTGGCATAGGCCTGTTTGTGCCCCAGCCAGCAGAGATCGTAGATTGAACCATCAACCACCTGAGGAGAAGGAAACTCATCTGGTCGCAATGAGTCATCCCAAATTGCAAGCTCGGATATCTTGCTATCCGATGCTACCACAATCAAATGAGAGCTGTTGTCGGCCCAGTGAAGACCAGTGATCATGCGTGGTACTTCTGGAAGGAGGTCAACGGCGTTTCCAGCCACATCGTACATGGTAATGGAGCCTCTCATGTCGTTGTAGGTGGCTACAGCAAACTTGTGGCCCTTGGGGTGCCACGCAACGGCCGAGACGCAATTGCCGTCCCCTCTGCTTTCGACCACCTTCTCCTGTACTGGACCGGAAGAGGTAGATTGTAACCTCCACAAACTGCAGAACGTATCCCCAGCTGCAAGGACAGTGGTGGGATCATTGGGCCGCCACAATGAGCGAGTCACGTGATCGTCTCCAGCCACATCCAGGATGGTGGTGTTCGGGCTGAGGTCAGCGGCCTTGGCGGGACTGATCTGGACACCCACGCTGTGGCCCGTTGTGAGTGTGAAGGTTGGCGCCGCGGCTGCTTCCTGCTCCTGCAGGTCTGGTTGTACATCCATGTTCACGTCACCATCGCCATCCACGTTCATCTCGGCAGGCGATGGCGACGCGACGACAGTCGGTTTTTTTTCTGTCCCCACGCCATTAGTGTCTAAATCCATAAGGATTTCATCCCCGTTGACTTCTCCGCGATCGCTTTTTCGAGCATTTTTCACAGTAGCGGGCGGTACTTGGGGGCCACCGGCCTCGGCCGTCGGGTGACCATTACTCACGCCGCCTTCTCGCGCGGCTTTGCTTGTAGACAAGACAGGCGCTTGGTCAGTGCCAGTAGCCGCCTCTTCTGGACCAACTTGGCCTTTTTGTGTTTCTAGCTCTAGCGACACCGGTCCGAAGAAATATTTTGAAGGTGTGAATGGTGTTGGATTCCCATCCTGTAAGCAAGATTAGAGATCTTCAACATTAAATCTAAAAAAAAGATGTAAAAAGGGCGGAATGATTTCAACAGTAGAAACATGCCTTGTCAATGGACTGTTCGAGTTCGTAATATTGAAGACCCTTTTGAACTAGAGATACCAGTGCGTGCGTTCGGATGTAGGGAGCAAACGGCAAGCTCTGCGGATCATGGTTCCATGCGCGCTGCAGCGTCACTGCAGCTTCACCATGGCCTGGATACGAAGTTAGATCAAGATATTTGCATATGAATTCGCCTTTTGCGAGATATCTGATTTATTGGCGAGAGAGCGAAGACTAAAAGCTGCAAACACCAACCTGATTCTTGAAGATACCTAATGCATGTTAGTGACCTGGCAATGGGAGAAATCCGCCGTCATGGTAGGATTTCATGGCCGTAGAGAATGAGAAACAAAGGTCGGCAAGGGTAATCAGCACATACCTCCATATTAGGTAATTGACGTGATGTGATGTGAGGTCGGGTTGTTCCATTGTTACATGCGAAGCAACTAGATGCAGAATCCGCTCGCATGCCAGGACTGAGAATATCCAGAATAAAAAAGGTCCGCAACTGGAGAAGAAGGAGAGGATCAAAAGATAGCGCGGTATATGGGCTTGAGAGATTCAAGATCCGCAGGATTGACTGGGTGGGCCAGTAAAACAAAAAGAAGGTTCCTTAGGTTCCTTCGCCGATTTGCCTACCCTGGCGAACTTAAGGTGGGAGACGCGGAGGCTTTTTTGGGGGTCAAGAGGGGAGGCTCGATTGGGACAGATGCAGCCAAGACTGTGACAAGGGAGAAATAATAATCAGGAAGAAGACGAAGGGAAATAAGAATGAGTTTCAGGAACAACGCCAATAGAAGTAATGAGGAAGGGGCTCGTGAATGAAGATGTAAGGAACCAATAGTAAGTAATAGATACCAGATGTTCCTCCTCAACTTGTACCTAGACAAGCTAATGCGAGTGTTAGCAAAGAGCAGAGATGTGGGCAAAGTGTAACTTTCTTCTTCAGTGAAACAACAGTAGGAACTAGGAAGTAATAATGATTAAGGAAAATAAGAATGAATAATGATGGGAGTCGTGAGACGGAACAGGATTGAGAGAGTAACGTGTGGCTCAAGAATTGCAGACCCGCTAGTAGCGTACTGCAGAGGTTGGGACTGCGCACTGTGGAGGAACTTCGGTCGAGAAAGAAGCTGGATCCAGATTCCGGATGGTTGCCGACTTTCCACTAAGACAAAGATTGCAAACTGCAAAAGGACAAACGTCTTTGTGTGAAGAAGAAGAGGAAAAGGAAGATTGGGTAGATCGTGGTAGATAGGTATTTGCCTACCTAGGCGGCTCTGAGTCTGGGGACTTGCTGCTTAAACTTTCAACTTCCAGCCAGACTGCCAGTAGTGGTAAGGTCACTGATTATTTAGGCTAACCCGCCAGTTAACGACAAGATATCCAAAGTTTGGAGTCAAAAGTCAAGAAATTATTCAAAAGGCATGGACTTGGAGACATGATGGGCTTGTCTCTCATTGTCTCGTTGTGGCGTCTAGCCCACAATCCGGCACCATCTGCCTTAGGCTAGGACCAGACAGACTAGCGCATAGCGTGCAGTCGGAAAACCCACCGGCCCCTTGGGACTTTAGTAAAGTCACTTTACGCTTCTGGGTATGTAGCTAAGGTAACTAAGTAAACTTCTGACGGCCAAATGATCGTCCAGGGCGTCCTTTCTTTTTTCCTTCCTTTTTTGTTAGTTTGTCCATTAATATTGGGCCTCTAGTCTAGGGTCAGCGCCTCCAGCCTAAGCCTTTCCTTCACCTGGATACGGGTATCTATGTAAAATTTACTGCCCGCAATATATTTCCTCACTGTTGCTGCTTCTGCTGGATATTATTGTATTGATATATGCTATGGAGTACATTCTGCAAGTCGTATACTAAGTACTGGGAACGATCCATTTCGTGTGGGGTGCCCTTCCAGAGGTGCTCATTTCGGTGCTCTTGTTGAAGCTCTGGAAAACTTCCTCTGGTATTAGACTTGATGTGCTGCTAAAATAGATTGTAAAGTGCAGCTCTGCAGCCTGACAAAGTCAAGTGGGGTTCATGCTCACAGTTTCCCATGAAGATAAAGCATCACGTCAATAATAGTACTCATCTTGAGGAAAGACGGCTAGCTGTGAACGGTAATCGATGAGCTGATCCATTCGACAAGAAGTAGATGACAATAAGGGTTGGTCCTTCAAATACATCTCTACGATCGCAAAGGACGTCATGTATGGACCAGCAAAGGTGGATGGATGGTGCTGTTGGAATCGGCAGTTCATTCAAGCTCCTGTTTCCTAGGTCATTGTGCCGGTACGACGATGATGAACACCTTCAGACCAGATGCATCTATTTTTCTGTCCACTCCTCGTCATAGATTATTATTCTAGATGCCACAATTATCTGTATTGAAACTAACTGTCCACCAATTTTGAGAGATAGAAGTCAGGTTTACTCAAGCTAAATCCACTTCCTTGCTCCAGTCATTAAACGCGATCCTAAGGAGATCGATCTTCCAGTCCGCCGCGCACTTGTCCGATCTCCGCCTCTCTTGTAAAGTCCTGCGGCTCTGCCTACGGTCCAACATCTCCTATATCTCTAAATCCCTTGGGGCTTTCGTCAACAGCCTGCGGTCTGCGCTCTAAATGAGCAGCCGTGAGTGCTCTGCTCGTCAAGATGCCTCACCGAATTAATATTCCTCCTGCGACCCGTACTTGTCTCGTCAGCCTTATCACGCTCTCCTTGCTGTACAACATCGCCCGATGGCGACAAATTGACACGACGGGGAAAACACCCACAGCGACACCTATTGCTCCCTACTTGACCCTTGTCCCATCGCAATTCTTCTTTTACCCGTGGACCCTACTTACGGCCACTTTCGTGGAGCAGAACATCTTTACAGTACTCCTTAACGCCGCTACTCTGTTCTATGGTGGGAAATACCTGGAGCGCGCTTGGGGTTCCAGAGAGTTCGCGAAATTTATCGTCGTTATTGCAGTCATTCCCAACGTGGTGGTAGCCCTGGTATACCTGCTATGCGCCGCCATCGGGGCGAGTTCAGTGAGCGGGTACGAGATCTCCTAGCACAACCGCTTGGGCTTTACAATGCTGACTCCCATCTCTAAGCCTAACGCAAATATGTGGTGGCATATCGATTCAGTCGTCCTTCCTCGTCGCCTTCAAACAACTCGTTCCGGAGCATACGGTCACGATCTTCAAGGGCCTGGTCAAGATGCGCGTGAAACATTTCCCCGCACTGTTTCTGTTGCTCAATACAATTAGCGGGTTGGTTTTCGGAACCCAAGTCGCAGCGCTCCTCGCGTGGCTAGGCCTGTTGGCCAGCTGGTCCTACCTGCGATTCTACAAGAGGCAACCGGACCTCACGGGCACGTCGACAGACGGGCGAGGAATCAAGGGTGATGCAAGCGAGACTTTCGCATTCGCTTGCCTCTTCCCGGACGTTATGCAGCCGCCAATTGCGTTTGTTTCTGATCAGATATACTTGCTCCTCGTGGCACTCAAAATTTGCACGCCATTCTCGGAAGAAGACATTGCATCCGGGAACCAACAGGTCCTTGCGAGAGGTGAGGCCGGTCTACCCAGCCTGCTCAGCAACCAAAGAGGCGGAGGAGCCCGTGGTATAGGGAAACGTGAAGAGGCTGAACGAAGACGGGCGCTGGCACTCAAAGCCTTGGACCAGAGGCTCCAAGCCGCCGCCGCAGGAAGAGCTCCATCCCAGTCGTCTACATTGAATCAGGCCGGACCCAGCCAGGCTCGCCCAGCGACACCGACTGTCTCGACGGGACAGAGTATGCTGGGGGAAACAAACTACACGCCTGATCATGCGTGAACCCTACGTTCGTCGTTTTGCATGCCTCTGGAGATTCCAATCTCCCATGGGCTGTTGATAAATCAAATTGGGGATTAATGAGCTTTTATTTTGCTCGACCATCTCACCGTTACAAGCACTTGGCTTCTGCAATTTTCCCTATGTAGTGAAACCGGATTTTCACGGAGGGGACTAATACTGCTTTCTTCGGGGCTGCCGGGTCCTCCCGTACTATGTTCTTGTTTATGTTGTCACTTGTTGGACCTGGTGATATGATGTATATGGCGTGGGCGCAACGAGCCTGAGACAAGTTGATATGCAACTGAGGTAATTTACGAGTATGAGTCTTGAAATTTCTCTCATCCTCAAATGGAAGCAACCGCACATCCAAATATTCCCAAGACAATATTGTAAAAAGAGTTTCCCAAAACTACAGGATCAGAAATAAAAGAAAGGCTATGTTACAATTGATCATGCCGATGTCGTTTTCCCACAGTCAGAACCGATCTGAAAAACAAAGCTATGTACCCAGAGACATGAGAATGCGAAGAAAAACATTCTACAAAAGCAAACACCCAAAGACCGATATCTTACAACTGCCTCAGTTTCTCCACCTCGCCTCTCGCCTCCTGTAACATCCGCTCTTGATCCTTCTTCGCCTGCCGCATAGCACTCACCCGCGCGCGGTCCTTATCCGACTTCTGACGCATCTGCTCCAGCTTCTTCAGTTCCGCTTCCTCCTCAGCACTCGCCTGCAGCTCCTCCGCCCCCGTCATCATCTTAACCTTATTCCAGATCTCCTTGTAGTCGAGGTTCTTGAGGTCGAGGACAGCCGTCTTCTCTGTCTCCGATGGCGCAGGGGCGTACTTGTCCTGAACCTGGGAGGCGTTCAGCGCCGCGGCTTTGCTGGCTTGCTCGGCGAAGTATATCGTTAACGCGGCGGGTCCTTCCTGCTCGTCGGTTTGCTTGACGGTCATCCGGATCCCCGGGTTATAGTACTTGAGTCGGGGCAGGCAGTTGCGCCAGAAATGTCGTGCGCCCTGGTGGCCGCCGTAGATCTTGCGGGCGTATGTGAGGTGCAGGCGGGTGATGGCTGGGAAATCTGCGGTTGCTTTTGAGGCAGCTGGGAGGATTGCAGCGCCCGTTCCGACGCGGACGTTGAGGATCTGGACAATCGAATTGAGTTAGCGAATGGTGTATTCGATCCAAGGAAGGTGGGCTTGTTATATTGAAGGGAACGCAGCTGAGCTAGAATTGAAACCAGCTCGCGAGCCGAAGGACATCGCAATGAGTGTATTTAGGAGAATGTAGCGGGACATACCCTCTAGAAATTCTGGTCAGCAAAATGATTCAATGAGCAGACATAGTGAGGTGGCCGGGCAACGTACAGTCTTCAACTTCCGCATCCGCTTGAACAGGTTCACCATCTTGAGATTTGTGGGAGCGCACAAGGACCGGGTCCTTGTGACAAGTAGGATGAGATAGAGAAATTGACAAGACCAATGATAAATTAACAAACAACTTTCAACTATTACTCCGTACCAGCGGGACTGAAGGGCAGTTCGGGCTCAAAGCTTAACTTCAATTTCTGGAAACACGGCGGAAAGAAAACGCCGCAATATATACTCACGTGACTTCTATAGATAGCCTACGGTGTTTAACTTCATACAGGAATCGATGCTGTCTTGTCAAGCATGGGCCGTCTAAGTCAAGAAACTCTCAGGTAGCAGAAGAAGGCTCTCCACTTGCAGACCTCATTTGACTCACATCAATCCATGCTCGCTCCTTGCTATCCTGGAGGCGTCTTTGCTGTGGACTCAGCCTCGTTCACGGGGGTAGTCCGACCAGTGACTCAACGCAGAAACCCCCAGCTTTTCCAAGAATATTCATGGATTACGATTTTTCGAATAAGCTGCAGGAGAACATCCATTTGATTCATACTACTCCGTACTATACCGCTGTTACCTGTATAGCTAGAATCAATCTGACCTGATGTTCTAACCTCCAGACTCCACCTAAAGCGGACAGATGGCACGTGCACGAAAAATACAACTAGTGTCACCACCATTACAAACACCGTTTTGACTCACAAACGGCCCGCGAGAATTTCGTTCGATAGAGCCAAACCCCGCGGTGGATAAATAGTGATTGACCTCCACAACTACGCCTCACGGCTCTCCCATTTTCTGTTTGCATCACAGCAGACTTCAACATTGAGAGCCATGGCAGCCGCTGCTGCATCCGCTGCTGCGCTCGACCCGGGCAACAGCACCAAGAATACTCTTAAGCTCGAAAATGTTCGTACAACCTATTACCCCTCCCCCTCATTGAGCATTTCCGTGTGTATTCAAAGCTAATTGCTTGTTGTCGATCTAGACCGAGAAGAGAGACACTCTTATCGCCATCGAGAAGAAATACCAGGCACAATGGAAAGAGAAGAAAGTGTTCCAGGTCGATGCCCCGTCTATCTCGGAGGTTCCTCCCAGCGCCATGTCTGCCGCAGAGCTCCGTGAGAAGTACCCAAAGTTCTTCGGAACCATGGCATATCCCTACATGAACGGTACTCTTCACGCTGGTCACAGTTTCACGGCCAGTAAAATCGAATTCATGACCGGCGTTGCCCGCATGGAGGGTAAGAGGGCTCTTTTCCCTCTTGGATTCCACTGCACGGGTATGCCCATCAAGGCCTGCGCCGACAAGCTTGCCGACGAAGTCCAGAAGTTCGGCAAGAACTTTGAACGCTACAGCGAAGAGAGCGAGGAGCAGGACCCCACTGCAGTTGCAGCCCCTACACAGGAAGTCAGGGCGGAGCAAGAGAAGTTCTCCGGAAAGAAGAGTAAGGCCGCCGCGAAGACCGTGAAGATGAAGTATCAGTTCCAGATCATGTTGGCCATCGGCATGCCTCTTGAGGAGATTCACAAGTTCGCCGACGCCGACCATTGGCTTCACCACTTCCCACCCCTTGCCATTCGTGACCTCGACAGTCTCGGGGCTAGAATTGATTGGCGCAGAGAGATGGTCACGACCGACGCCAATCCTTACTACGACTCTTTCGTGCGCTGGCAGATGAACCGCCTCCACGAGCTCGGCAAGATCCTGTACGGCAACCGCTATACTATCTACTCGCCGAAGGATGGCCAGCCTTGCATGGACCATGACCGCACCGAGGGTGAGGGAATCGGTCCGCAGGAATACACCGCGATGAAGTTGCAAGTGAAGGAGTGGGCCCCAGAAATTTCCGAGCTGGTCAAGGGAAAGATTGAGGATGATGCCAAGGTTTACTTCGTGCCTGCCACTCTGCGTCCAGAGACAATGTACGGACAGACTTGCTGCTTCCTTGGTCCCAAGATCAAGTACGGAATTTTCAGGGTCAAGGAGAAGGAATACTACGTCGTGACCAAGAGAGCGGCCTGGAACATGGCCTTCCAGGGAATTTTCTTCGATAGCGAGCACTTCCCCAAGTCGCAGGACCAGCTGCCACTCGTCCTAGAAGCGCCTGGTTCTGCCTTTGTGGGTACCCTTGTTAACGCCCCACTGTCGTTCCACACCGCGGGTGTTCGCATTCTGCCTATGGAGGGTGTCTCTGCCACCAAGGGTACCGGCGTTGTTACCTCAGTCCCCTCGGACAGCCCCGACGACTACGCTACTTTGGTCGATCTTGCCAAGAAGCCCGAATACTATGGCATCAAGAAGGAATGGGCCGAACTGGAGATCTTCCCTCTCATCGAGACCCCAACATACGGTAACCTCACCGCCCCTGCGCTTGTTAAGCAGCTCAAGATCAACTCTCCCAAAGATGTCACCCAACTTGCACAGGCCAAGGAGCTGGCGTATGGGGAAGCCTACTACAAGGGTACTATGTTGGTTGGTGAATTCAAGGGCGAGCCAGTGAGCGCCGCCAAAGAGAAAATCCGCAAGTCCCTCTACGAGAGCGGCGACGCCTTCCCCTTTGCTGATCCTATGGGTAAGGTTGTCAGCAGAAGTGGAGATGACTGTGTCGTTGCCTACCTTGGTCAGTGGTTCTTGAACTACGGAGAGAATGACGCGGAGTGGCAGCAGGAAACCTTGAATTATGTCGCCAACGACCTCAACGCGTACCTGCCTGAGACCAGGCACGGTTTCGAGAAGAACCTAACCTGGCTGAACCGATGGGCCTGTGCTAGAACCTACGGTCTGGGATCCAAGCTCCCATGGGACCCTAAATTCCTCGTTGAGAGTTTGAGCGACAGTACCGTCTACATGGCCTACTATACCATTGCTCACTACCTGCATGGCGACCGCTATGGTAACACGCCTGGTCTGCTGAACATCAAGCCGGAGCAGATGACTGACGAGGTCTGGGACTATATCTTCACCAAACGTGAGCTTAGCGACGAGCTCATCGCAAAAAGCGGTATCAGCAAGGATGCGCTGCTGAAGATGCGTAGGGAGTTTGAGTACTGGTACCCTCTGGATGTGAATATCTCTGGCAAGGACCTCATTCAAAACCATCTGACCTTCTTCCTTTACATTCACATCGCGCTCTTCCCACGCGAATACTGGCCCCGCGGCGTCCGTACAAACGGACACTTGCTCCTGAACGGAGAGAAGATGAGCAAGAGCACGGGCAACTTCCTTACACTTAAGGATGCGGTCGACAAGTTCGGTGCTGACGCCTCTCGTATTGCGTTCGCCGATGCTGGTGATGGAATCGAAGACGCCAACTTCGATGAGAATGTCGCAAACAGCAATATTCTCAGACTTTTCACGCTCAAGGAATGGATTGAGGAGACTGTCAAGGACAGTTCGCTGCGCACAGGTCCCGAATATTCTTTCTGGGACAAGCTGTTCGATAACGAGATGAACAGCCTGGTTCGCGAGGCCATCAAGCACTACCAAGAGTGAGTTTCTGATGATCCTATATACTGCAGTTCCAATGGCTAAACTCATCTCAGTACCAATTTCAAGCTCGCCCTGAAATCTGCTCTCTTCGACTTGACGAATGCTCGTGACGTCTACCGTGAGGCGGCGGTTTCGGCTGGTGTCGGAATGCACCGTGACGTGGTCCTGCGCTATATTGAGCTCCAGGCTCTGATGATCGCTCCCATTGCGCCTCACTGGGCCGAATACGTCTGGCTTGAGGTTCTGAAGAAGGTTAGTGGCTCTGAGAATCAAATGACGCAAGGTATCTTGACTAATCTGGTATTTCTTAGCCTGAGACAATCCATTACGCTCGCTTCCCGGAGGTCCCAGAGCCGTCCGTTGAGCTTTCGGCTGCCCTGAACTATGTTCGTTCCACCTCTTCTAGCATCACATCGGCTGAGGCTGGATTCGTGAAGAAGCTTTCCAAGGGCAAGGCGATCTTTTTCGACCCTCGCAAGCCCAAGAAGCTTACCATCTACGCCGCGAAGAAGTACCCTGCCTGGCAGGAGAAGTACATCGACCTTGTCCGGGAAGCTTTCGATGCTGTCAGCCTCTCTATCGACGACAAGGAGCTGAACGCCAAGGTCGGCAAGCTGGGTGAGATGAAGAAGGCTATGCCTTTCGTGCAGACCCTGAAGACCCGCTTGATCAAGGCCAAGGAGGCCCCTGAGAACGTTTTCTCGCGGAAGCTTCCCTTCGATGAATTTGCTGTTCTGAAGGAGATGCTTGGTAACCTGAAGCGGACGACTGGCTGCAAGGAAATCGAGGTCATTGCTGTTGATGAAGGTGGCAAGACCGGTGAGGTGCTGGGCACTGGTGAGAAGAGAGAAGGTCTGTCGGCTGAAAATGCGGTTCCTGGTCAGCCCACGTTCGGCTTTACCAATATCGCTGAGTAGACATGCGTACAATATCCATTTACTGTTATATTTGCCTTCGATTAGAAACAGGCCGAGCATCTATATGCGGGTTCACGATCAATACAATATTGACGATGTTTTTCGAGTTCAAAATCATTCCATCCTTTACAGAGCCAAAAAATATAGACCCACCAACCCGTGAGATAAGAAAAGAATGAAGTCTATAAAAGCAGTAGCAGTACGCCTCCAACCAAGATTTGCTGGAACAGCATGTAGGCCCTAACTTGAATCTAGGTAGTCTATATACATTGGGTTTCAGTATATCAGTCATCGTACAGAATGGAGAGCAAATAAGTTTTGACGATGCCCTCTATGCCCATGAACACCATCGCTATGCTATACTATACTATACAAAACCGCCAAACTGGCTTCACATCATTCACAAAACTAGGACATGGATTGAATGATCAGGCTTGCAGCGCCCGTCTTTTCCGACCAACGTTCTGTCGTCCCCGGGAAGGCCTCCTGCGCTTATCAGCAGCGCGCTTCTCAGCGATGAAATTCCAACATTCGATCGGAGGCCGCGATCCGATGTGCTGTCCGTTGGGACTGAAGACCTCGACTCGAGGCACGGAACTCGGGGACTCCGATTCCTCCGAGTTTGAACCCGCTCGAATCTGCACGGTGAGTTCCACCCATCCACAGCCTTCAATCAGGATGTCGGTCGACATCACTTTGTACGGGAGTCGTGGTACTGGTATACCATGGTCTTCTACTGCCTTGGCGATGGAGGTCGGCAGGTGCGAGCGGGTCACGTCCCATTTCAACTCGAAAACACCGGCAGACGAAATCGAAGCAGTGGCCTCGTCTCTCATAATCTGCTCGCCGGGATAAGGACGCTGGCCTGCCTGCATCTCCACGGCCTTCTCTGTTTTGGTAACGTGGGCTTCGATGGGAACGAAACAAGCCGCCATCAGGACATGGTCGGGGTTTTCAGCCGTTATGCGGACGAGGCCTCCACCGAGAAGCAGCGACTGCCCGGGTTTAACGGTGAGGCGCTCAGGCTTCTTCCGTTTCGTCATGGTGAGATCGCGTTTGTGCTCGTCGCGAACGTAGTTCAGGAGTTGACCGCGGTCGAGTCCAGGAAGGTCGATCATTTCACCTCTACCGTGGCCGAAGGGGATGCGGATCGGCGAGACAGTGGTACCTGGCACAGACGAGACGACGGGGAGGACAGGGTAGAGATCTTCTCGAGGCGCCGGCGGCAGCAGACTGTCGGAACTCAATGAGACATCGAGTTGGTTGATATCTGACTCTGCCGTCCGGCGTTCGACAAGTTCAGCAATCTTCTCCAGGTTCCTAGAGTCCTTGGGAAAACAGGCTTCGATGAAACTGCTTTTTCCGACGTTGGTCTTGCCAACTACCCAAATACCTCCTCCATGCTCTCTGATATCCTCTTTCACCTGTTTCGTCCACCAGCCTCGATGAGCACTAATCATATGGACATTGCCCAACCGGAATTGATCCGTAGACAGCTTCAAGGCGTCTCGCAGAACCGATCGCACGTACTCCATCTTCGAGTCAAC
Source organism: Aspergillus quadricinctus (assembly GCA_022814375.1). Lineage (NCBI taxonomy): Eukaryota > Fungi > Ascomycota > Eurotiomycetes > Eurotiales > Aspergillaceae > Aspergillus > Aspergillus quadricinctus. Next base: position 282,681 of record JAKLNT010000004.1, on the reverse strand, counting down.
CTGTTCCTTAGTCGCGGCTAATAGATCGGAGCGCGTTATGACGAACGATATCGTTGGTAACTTCCTCCCTCCTCGGTACTTCTCCGTCGAGGCTCTTCGATTCCGTGAGCGTGGTTCTTGAATAGACAAAGCATCATAAATATTGTCGACAAGTGACATGGGGAAATCTGCTGCGTCAATAACGTGGTAAATACGGTTATCCCTGTGAGGCGACTCTTTCAAATATTCCTGGATCGAATAAATGGTAGGCGTAGGTACCGAAACAGCTTTATTGTGGTGAATTAAGTCGTGACATCTATCGCACACCTGCGCAGGCGCTCTCGTATTCTCCAAAAAATGACTGGCAGTTGTCGCCGCTTCCTTGAGCATCGCTCCATCTGTAATAAAAGAAGTTCATCAGTGGCGCCTTGGTCAACCCACGGGAATCCCAACATACGCTTAGCTTTCGGGGTAGCTACTTCGGAATCGACCAGCTTTAGTATTGTGCTCGCTGCTTTCTCCGCTTCACTCCTCAAGTCAGACCCTTCCTCCGCACTTCCAGGCTTGTCATTTGCCGCTCGTTGTGACTCTGATATGAGCTTCCGAACATGTTTCCTAGTTTTGCCATAGTATCCGGGCTCGTTCGGCTCGACGGTTTGCGCATACGCACCACATCCTGGGCAACAGACGGGCAGTATGTCTTCGACAGATCTGGAGGGCTCCGGATATGACTGAGTGGTGGTTGATAAATTGCGTATCTGGCTTCCGTTTGAAAGCTGGCTCCGTGGACGGTTGCGAAAGAGCTCCGCATGCGCAAAAAGTCTTCGCGGTGGTGATCGTAGAGAGAGGTGTAGGGTCTGAACTGGTCGCCGCGAGGATATCTGACGGAATCCGACGGCTCTGGAGTATGTGCACTTTAGACAGTGCGACATTATGGTGATAATTGTCTAAATGTTGCAAAAATGCAGGAGATGCTCTCCGTATGCGATTGATAGATGCTTAGCGTCGGCGGCCGCCCAGATCTCCGGAAAAAAGTTTAATGTGGCAAACAGAGTGTTTAGAAGCACGCAGAACTACAAGTGCAGATACAGCACCAAGACTATGATAAGAGGATTACAGCATAGTATTCCGTAGATTCTGAATTCTCAAGTTCGGCGAAAAGTACAAACACTCCAAAGGCAACACGCTTGCAAATCCCTGATCGTAATAAACATGATAAAACCGGAGAAACAGTCGCAGTCGAACTTTGGAAATCAGGCCTTTGCTTTTCCTTTGCCCTTCGGATCGTCAATTTGATCGGTTTCTTCGTCCTCAGAATCGCTCATGAACTCGTCGTCGTCATCAAACCCAATGAACTTCCTGGATGGCACTGACTTGACAGCCGGTTCTGAGGGCATGGGTACATCCCCCGCGTCTTGTTCCTCGTCGCTATCTTCCTCTGAGCCGCTCGGACTCTCCTGTCCACTACCCTCACTAGCACTAGCACTCGTGCTAGATCCGCCCAGAATTGTGTCGCGTAAGTTGTCCGTCCAACCTCCGTCCCTCATTGCTGCCAACACAGCCTCCCTGGCCTTTTCGCTCATTTCCTCCTTGTCTTCCATCCACTGTCCATCAATCTTATGCTTTCCGCCACCGTTCTTCAATTCCTCCTGGCGCTTTTCTGCAGCCTCCACAACAGCCTGCCATCGGCGCCGACGCTCTTCCTTTTCTTTCCGATCCATCTCTGGTTTGACTGCGAGGTATTCGGCAAGAGCCTTGGCTTCGTTGACCGTGCGAATACGGCGACCGTCAAGGTTGCGACTGGAGCCATTGTCCTCCCCCTGATTGCGCTTCCGCTTGCTCGACATACGTCCACCAGCCGCACGAAGCTGGGAACCGAAACCACCCTTGCCTCCGCGTAAGGGGACAGTCAGGCGAAGGGGGAGGAGATTCGACGTTGTTGCAACCTCGCCATTGGAGGCGGCAAAGAGAGAAAGTAAACGATCGCATGATGGGACAAGTTGTTTGTTGCTCGTAGTGGTCAAGACAAGAGACTGAAGCGGTATCGACGATGGCAAGTACGCGGAGACTCTATCGGTAAGATCTGAGATTGTCGACGTGGATGGGAGAGAAAATGAGACTGTCGAAGGCAGGGAAAGTCCTGGGAAGGATGAAAGCAGCACGTTCACTGTTTGAGCTGCCATACTCGTTGGGTATCCGACTGCCTCTGAGATTAGTGTATTCGAATATTTTATGCGGCTAGTCAATGCCGTCAGAGACGAGACTGCGCGGTTAAGAGTGTCTGAGATGTGAAGTGTGAGTTGACGTAGAGGAGGCGTTGAAGGTTGTCAAAAGCGGAGTTGAAGATAAGGGAGGATGACTAAGATACAGTGGCTGATGCTGAGGCTTAAAGCAGCTTAGAGCAAGTATAATCATGTGATTTCATCTATATCAGGCTAGCGCACTGATTAGGGCCATAACCCTAGCATGCGTTCCCGAACAGGAAGCGTCGCACTTTTAACCTGCGCTGCCGCTCCACTCGATCACTTCCATCATATAAACCATTCTCTCCGCGTTGTCAGAGCGATTCCCCGAATAGCGCCTGGAACTCGCGACAATGTAAGTGCTCCGTTTAGCTGCTTCATGGCTTTCGAGCATTGATTTTGCAGTTGTACTAATGTTACCGCAGGCTTATCCCCAAGGAAGACCGCAAGAAGATCCACGAGTACCTCTTCCGCGGTATGTTAACGTCGACTCCAATTGTGCGGCTTTCGCAGCGCAATTGGTTCGCTCAATTCTCGACGAACTCTCACTGACTTGGTCCTTCTTATTGAACAGAGGGTGTGCTCGTGGCCAAGAAGGACTTCAACCTTCCCAAGCATGGCGACATTGACACCAAGAACCTCTACGTGAGTCGACGCGATAACCCATGAAGGAAATCGGAGATGACAATTGTCTGACATGTGTGTTTCTGCTACTATAGGTGATCAAGGCCTGCCAGTCCCTGAACTCCCGCGGCTATGTCAAGACCCAGTTCTCGTGGCAGTACTACTACTACACCCTCACCCCCGAGGTAGGTTTTCTGTCGACCACCGATGTGTTGAGCCGCATCTGATTTGCTTCATCTAGGGTCTTGACTACCTCCGCGAGTGGCTCCACCTTCCCGCCGAGGTTGTTCCCGCTACCCACATCAAGCAGCAGCGTTCTCACGCTCCCCCTCGCGGCATGATGGGTGGTGAGGAGCGCGAGCGTCGCCCCCGTGCTCCCCGTGAGGGTGGCTACCGTCGCCGTGAGCAGGAGCCCAAGGAGGGTGGTGCCCCCGGCGAGTTCGCCCCCAGCTTCCGCGGTGGCTTCGGCCGTGGCCGTGGTGCCCCCGCTTCTTAAAGGAAGGTTGTTCGTCTCTCGGTCATCCAAGGGTTGATGGATGTTGCAAGTGTGGCTTGAGTAGGCTCTATAGTCAGAAAAAGCTGCACCCCTGCTCATCCTATGGAAAAAATAGAAGGACACTTTTCTCACTGGGAAATGAGGATTATGTACTGCCAATGCCTCTTGTTACGAACTAGCTAGGATAATGGCAACATCATCATGACTCAGTCCGATCAGTCTGTGCATTTCGTAGATTTGTTGATGACGGTAAGATGCTAGCACTTAAATTTGTCATGGGAAGTGCTCAATCGAGCCCGCCTTGCTTTAATCGATATGACACCTGATCGGAGATAACAATATGAACAGTTTGATTTCTTGATATCTTATGACAAACACGATTCCTACGCAGAGAATCTCCCCCGGTCATACCGGATTACTGCCTGCAGAATGACTGATGCGCCCGTGGCACAGTCGTCTGCAGAGCAAAACTCCTCGGGATGATGGCTCAATCCGTCCTTGCACGGCACAAAAATCATACTCGTGGGAACTCTTTTGGAGGTGAAAACACTGTCATGCCCTGCGCCGCTCATGATAGTCCGCACAAGAGACTTGGGTTCAGGGACACCAGCATCGGCAACGACGGCTTCTGCTGATTGTTGGACACATTCAATGCAGTCCGGGTGAAATTTCACCGCAGGCGAGTCGAAATCCATGGTCCACTCCACTCGACATGGCTTTCCAATACCCTTACCTTCCTCGGCAGCGATTGCATCGAAATCCTTCCTCAATTCTGCTTCCACGACGGCGACTAATTCGGTCTCTGGCCCGCGGATGTCGAGGGAGAAGCTTACAAGCCCTGGCACGGTGTTGACACTACCGGGCTTCGCCTCGATAATACCAACACTTGCCAAACAACCGTGAGACGACGCAACTTCCCTCGCGCGAACCATCATGCGGGCGAAAGCGTATAGGGCATCTGCCCGGTGCTGGAAGGCTGTAGTACCAGTATGAGTGTCTCTACCGATGACGTTCAGGCGGTACCAGCGGTACGCCTGGACGGCAGTGACCACACCGACACGCTGGTTGGCAGACTCGAGGTGGGGTCCCTGTTCGATGTGAAGTTCAAAGTGCGCTGCCATTGGCGTCTCTTTGTATGAGCATGGGACGCTCCCAAGGTAGTTGATCTTTTCCAGGGCGGATTTCATCGACTCTGGAGAGGAGGCTGCGGTAGGTAGTGAAGCCACCGTAGGAACTTCCTTGAGGTCATGGGCCCTCGAAAGAGGTATGCACTCCGCCCAGACGCCGGAAGCAATCATGCTAACAGGGAATCGAGCACCCTCCTCGCTGCGAAAATGTTACTATATTGTCTGCGGCAGGAATCTGCGCACGTCATTTGGAAAACGGGCTCTTACTTCGTCCAGTTGACAACTCCTATACCTCCCTCTGTCTCGATTCCCATCTCGTCAATGACCTTCAAAGCTTCAATGCCCGCAAGGACTCCGAGAATCCCGTCATATCGACCACCAGTCGGCTGAGTGTCCAGATGGCTGCCGATGAACGTGGCAGGCACATCCTTTCGACGCCCCGGGCGTACAGCGAAGATATTGCCCATCTCGTCAATGGTGACGTTGCACTTCAATGCCTGTGTCGTTTCGATGAACCAATCCCTCACTCTCTTGTCCTCCTCGGACAGGGCGAGACGCTGCATACCGGTATCTGTCGGTCCACTAAGCCAGAGATCGGTCAGCACTACACCGGTTAAACTACACATGGGACCAGTGTATCACGGCGATGCTCCATTGTTGGCATCCCAAGATTACGAACAGCACCGGCCCAGTTTAAGACAAATGCGGGATGCTATGCTTACTCTCCCCATCGGATACCGTAACCCCATTGACAACTGTGATGAAGGTCTTTTGCAAGACGATCCTTGTTCGCTCGTAAAGCCGCGACCTGAGCTTCGCTCAATTCCGTGGATAACATGGCTTGGCTGCTTGAGACCGAGAAGGTCCGTTCAGATCGTATGAACGCAGGTTTCACGGAATGTAATGGTACTCCTCGGTTGAAAGGTAGTCGGACAGCTGGTGAAGCTGCAATCCTAGAACTCCAAGCAAGTGCCATGGCGCTTTTCAATGAAGGAACGACGACAATTTATCTACGAGTCCTTGGTATGAAGAACGGCCGCTTGATAAGGAAGCCCTGCGGAGAAAGCAGTGATAAGATGACTGCTTGGGGCGGGGTCAGGCCTATCAACGCGGGTTTTGGGGATCTCATCCAGTTCAATACTCGTCAATTGGGTGGTTTCAAGCCGTCGAGGAGCGGACTTTTGCCCGTTCAACAGGATAAGCTGCTTCTCCAACTCCGTAGATTTGGGGTACCTTTTGCGCAACTACGGATGGGACTGGCGGAACCTGTCTTGGACTGAGTAGTGAGATACCCTCTAGATGGTTTGATAAAGTACGAGCAAACCGGCTTGAGCATGAGCACAAACTCATGACTTCGCTTCGGTGCAGCTTATCAACTGACAAGTACGATGATCTTAAGAAGCAAGGGTCAAGAGTTGGATTTAGTGTTGGCAAAGGCGGAGTCGGAGCACTCGCTCGCAGTGGCACTATAGCCACGGGGCTTACCAGTAAAAGGACACGCACCCCGTGTCGTTCCTACCACTATTTGAGGGCATACCAGGGCTAGAATTGTGTAAAAAAAGGACAGGGCAATTTAGGAAGTGGCATTAATCCAGATCTAAAAAAAAATAAAAGTAACAAAATCGACAGCTGTGTCGATGGAAATTTCCAAAGATTGAGAAGAGGAGTATGTTGGGCAAGCCACGGCCATCTCTGGTAAAAGGCAAGAAATGGGTTCTGAGCTAGCTTGTCCCACTCCTCGGAGGATCACTCCCAATTTAAAATATAACCCACCTCGGAACACAGAAAGGGTCACCGTTCGAATCCGGCTCTCTTCGGCCTTTTCTTTCTTTTCGGTTCTACTGGGAGACGCCGCATACCCCGCATTCAACCCACCTGCCCGCATCTTGAACAGGTCATTGACTTCACATCGATTATTTTCTGCTGTCAATCGGTACTTTACCTATTTACGTGTATAGCGCTCTAGTCCATCCACATCTTGTCTACATAATGTCCTCCGCTGCCTGTATATTCTGCAAAATCATCAAGGGTGAGTCGTACCTCCTGCCGCGGACCTTCCAGTGAGCTGTTGCGTCTCCAACTTTCGCGAGAAAAGCTTGCGATGTCGCCGTACTCGCTCCTACTTGATGGCGCTAAGCTTCCTTATGAAACATAGGTGATATCCCTTCTTTCAAGCTCTTCGAGAATGACAAGGTCTTCGCTTTCCTCGACATCCAGCCTCTCAGCCGTGGCCATGCGGTAAGTTTTGGCACCTTACGTTGAACTGCAGCATAACCTACCCGAGATATCAATTCTATACCCAGGCATATAATATTCCATGCAGCCGTTTCGTATGCATTTCAGGGGATCCCATGCTATTAATGTCGAGAAAAGCATAGATTCGCTAACAGTAATGCTGAATCGTTTGTAATAGCTCGTGATCCCCAAGTTCCACGGTGCGAAGCTCACAGATATACCTGACGAATACCTCAACGAAGTCCTGGTACGTGAAGGATGAAAGAAGACGCAAACAGAATCTCGTGTCACCTGCCCTTATACCCTTTGCACATCCCTGAGGACCTTGGGGGATAAGGTCCACGGACTCTGAGCTTTGTCCCCCGGGCCGCAGGTTACAGGGTCCCTACCTAATCCTATTCTCATTAGGAGAAGGCTGACAGGTGTTATCTCGAATATAGCCGGTGGCCAAGCAGCTTGCCAAAGCAAGCGGCGCCGAAGATTACAACATCCTGCAGAACAACGGCCGCATTGCTCACCAGGTTGTTGACCATGTAAGAAACTGTTCCTGGGCGTGAGAAATGAAACACAGCTAACCCTTACTTTCTTCTATCTGATTAGGTCCACTTCCACATGGTACGTCTTTAGGATTCCTCCTGGCGTAGGTTGCAATGGTGCTAACCCGCAGATCAACAGATTCCCAAGCCAAATGAGACAGAGGGTCTTGGTATTGCATGGCCTGCCCAGCCTACCGACATGGATAAGCTCAAGGCTCTGCATGAGGAAATCAAGTCCAAGATGTAAACCGATCTTTTCACTCCAAAAGTCGGAGTCCTTGGCTCAATATACGAAGTTAGCGTGGTCCTTCAGTACATTGACTGTACCAATGCCAATTTCAAATTCATCTCTTGCACCATTCAGTAAGAAAGTCAGTACTGTGTATACGGGATTGGTGCATTAGTATAGACTGCGGTGCTCTATATATACAAACTGTCGTCCAGTACAACATCATGACTCATTTTTGAGCTCGTCGATGTCCAAAAGGTAAGGATAAGTCAGGTCTATAGGACTCAGTCTCATCAACTCTTAACATTGCGGATTATTGGCTGCTGGCCGCATTTCCCTTCGACATGGTCTCCGCTGAATAGAAGTCGATTTTGCCATTACCTTGGATCACGTTCAAGCGATCGTACAGGGACCTGGCACGTACGTAGGGGTCAAGCTGCCAGTATTGCACCCTCAACCGCTCAATAAGGTCCTTTCTCTTGTCCTTAGCTGTTGCCACAGCATCCTTGTCTCCTTTGGAGCTGGCCGCGATCCATGAAATGGTGGCATCTTGGATTTCTTTCCCGAGTTCGCGGCGCTCCGCTAGCAGCTGGTCTCGTTTGGCAGTGTCTTCCATCGTCTTATTTTCATCCGGTTCGCATTCCACGTACTTGTACTCCCAATTCTCATCGCCCTCAAGCTCCTTCATGATGCGATCGCGAGGAATGAACTCCTCCAGATCCTTGACATTCTTAGTGAAATGGACCTTGGCAGCAACGACCGGATCAAGCCATCCTTTGATGATGTTCCAGATGCCTGCGCGGAATGATGTCAGTACATACGGCTTCCAATTGAGGAACGAAGACAAACCCGAGAAGATCCAAGGTGCCTTGTGAATGAGCACCACCCCTAACGATTCGGGATAGTTGGCCTCGAAGCATTTAATCATGAACTTGACCGGGGAGTAGTCCTGCCGAGGTAAGTAAACGTCTATGGCAGATTGAAGATCGTGGGCATACCATATTTGCCAACGAGAAGTCGGTCATATCGAAAATGATACACTAGAATGTGTCAGGTGCATCTCGGCGGCTTTTGCCTGAAATTTGAGACTCACAGCTGTTTCGACGGGAGGCGCAAGCATCATGCGCGCCGTTTCAATTGTGTAAACAGTGAAGCGGTCCAAGACCTCTGGACTTTGATCACCAGCCTTATGCAGGCGCACCCTGACGACGCAAATTGGCCGGCCTGATTTGTCGACACCGTGGAGGAAACTCTTTCCCCGACGCAGTTGCATCAAGAGTTCTTCGCCGGCTTTCTTTTCAGTAGGATCGGAACTCTGCGACTGTTTGAGAGCATGCGGCTCGCCATTCTTCATTATATCGTCATCCACCTTCACATCCATCAACCTCCAGCGAAGAGTAGAGATAAACATGACTAGAGCTTTTTGGACATCCCACTTACGCGCCCGCAGAAAGCGTAAAAGCAGAGAATCGGGATTATCATGTTTAACCATAGTCCAGAATGCTGTCCGAATCTCCTCCGGCGACATGTCGGCCAGAGTTTGCTGGAACTCCTTCGACTGTCCATACTTATCGTCCCCCTCAGAAACATTGATAGACGCGAGGTTGGTCGTGACCGCTTCTGCTGATTTCTCGCTCGCGGTGCCATCTTCATGATCCTTATCCTTGCCTTTGCCGAACAGTCCGAATCGGCGCTTGCGCTCTTTCTTGTTCTCCTGCGGCGCCGCTTCCTTAGTTGACTCCAGCGCATCCAGGTTGACGCCAAAGACCTTCAGGAGCAGCACCCAGAATTCCTGCAGCTTCGCTTCCTGCTCTGCCGTGAGATTCCCCACGGTTCCGGGAGGCATTTCGGTAGGCATGGTTTTGAGAGTATCGATGACGCCGAGAAATGGGTCCTGTTGAGGCTGGATATTCTGCGAGATTGATGGAGAAGGCGCGTCGTTCTTGGGATGAAAGCGTGTATCCTGTAACCAAACTCCTCCGCAAATGACAGCGAGAGCGATTGTAACTGTCCAAAATGACGAAGCCTTCCTTGGCGGGTTGTTCCGCGATGACGGTACAGTACAGATCGATCGTCTAGCTAAGGAGCCTGAAGCTGAACAAGGCTTCAATGCGCCTCCGACGGGTAATGATGGCAGGGAGTATGAGCGGAAATGGACGGAGTTGGCCGAAGAAAGGAGTAGACGGCGTCGAATAGACGAACAAGCATGCATGTGCTGAGAGATTAATAACGAGGGCCCAGGCGGGGGTCGGTTGTGAAGACTGTGATGTTGTTGGTTGTTCCTATCCTCATTTCATGCCAGAAGGGGCAAGGGCACACGACTGACACGAGGATGGAAATTTGATAGTTATTATCAGTAGTACTAAATAGTAGTAGTGGTATTGTGGTTCTACCTTGGCAAGATATATCATCATCACACTGTGGATAAGCAACGCCGCAACGGACCCTCGGGGTGCCTCAATTTCCGATCCAATCGCAAACTTGTAAAGCGGGGGATCAACAACGCGGCGCCCATTGTTTAATGGACGAGGCAGAAAACACTCCATAGATACCTTACCACCGAGCTAATTTAAGTCTACGACAAATTCATTTTCATACGGTTATCCTTTGCTGAGCTGCCCAACTATCTTTGCTGGCTAGGACCCAATTCGTCACGTGTTGTGATTGTTTATCGTTGGCAACATTTGTACTCCGATTTCTGGTCAGCTTTCCTTGAACTTCAGGATATTGTGAGGATCTATGATGGACACTGCTCGTCCCCGGTCATCCTCGCGCCCGCGACCCTCGTCAAGGCCTACGACTCCTCTGAGGCCCAATTCTCGATCGTCAATCCGCGAAGCCCATGGTTATGGGACGAGTATCAGCAATGCTGGCTACACACAACCCGCAATCAATGCTCTCGAGCCGCAGTTTGCAGAGCTTGCAGATTCCATGGCAGATCTTGAGGCGAATTTCATGCACCTTCAGTTGATGCACGAGAGTTTAACGCGTTTCAGCGAGAGCTTTGCCAGCTTCCTCTATGGTTTAAATATGAATGCGTTCTGTGTGGACTTTCCAGAGGTATGTCGGACTAAGCCTTTACCTCTTAACTAGACTCTTGCTCACTAAGAACTAGGCACCAATAGCAGATTCATTCCGGAGGGCTAAACAGGCTGAAGCTCAAAAAGGTATTGTAAAGCACACTAGACAAGATTAACAAGGCCAAATATACTCACTAAGTTGCAGAGGCTGAAGCTGAAGAAGTTCGACGAGCTGCTGACGTCGAGACAACATTCATGTGAGTTACTACTAAGTCATAGCAGCATTGCACATTGGAGGTTCATTCTGACACCATCCGGGGCCACAGGACGACAGATACCTCTTTCGTTGAGAACCCTCCTAGCACGGTCTCCTCAAAGCTCACATCCAAATCCTCCATCCCTCCTCGAGGAGCTACTCGGGGGTCTTCGACGCGCGGATCGACACGCGGCCGCTATACAACGAGAGGGACTAATCGGGCTCGGCCCAGCGCATTGCCTCGAGGTAGAGGTGTTCGGTGAGCGCTGTTCTGGGAAAAACAATTTGACAACGGGATATCCTAGCATACAGCTGTGCTCATGCAAATCTTCCCAAAAATTCAAGATAAGGAAGATTGACAGCACTGTCGAGAACTGGAGACCAGGAAGCAGAGGTCTGACGGAGAGGCGCTGGTCCAGCCCAATGATGGAGGCACAGCTATACCAGATCGATCAGGACGCCTCAGGATGCACTGGGCTGCTTCGCTAGCATGCGGCTGCCTCAATTCGAACCGTAGCCCTTCTCTGATGGACTACTGTTGTCGAGATGGACTCGAACTTGCCATTGCCACCGAAGCAGATTAGTGACATGACAATGCGAAATAAAACTAGCTTTAGAATAATTGTCTAGGCAATTCTTAGTTCTATTTCATGAGCGCAATATAACAACATTTTACTTTTAGATATCTCCCCAAAAGGCGGCGTATCCCCGGGGTTGCGGATCCCAGCAGGAGTCCCGGTCCCTTATCGCTCCGAGCGGCGGACCCTGAGGAGAAAAAGATCTCTTAAACCAACATCAAGCCGTCCACAAAGCTACTGTGGCGTCACATAGTTTCGGCTCAATAATCTTGAGTGAACATCTATCATTTCACAAATTTAGGCGTCTGCAGTTCAAGCTTCACTTTTTATCAGGCGTTGTTGCCGGTATATCACACGCTTCTCAGGTTGCTTCGGCGCCGATACGGCACGGAACACTTAGTGGTAGCAGGGGACACTGAGGTTCACCACAGCCATCAATAGACTCCAGCTTGTTGGGCAACACAACGCTGAAAATTTCTATTGTTGATCGAGAGGCTGGCCTCTGAAAGCTTTACAATGCGATTGTGAGCCCATACAGGGTCTTTGACGACTTTTATTCATGAATGCTTGCATTCATCTGCATTGACTTGAGCTTATTGTCCTCCTTGGCCTCAAGAGTCTAGATATCTGTTGCTAGACGCCTTCCCTGGTCGTCTTTAATATTCTGAAGCTTTTCCTTTCGGACTCTCAAAATATTTTTAATTCTTCTACTACCCTTCATTCTGATATTTCCTTTCAACAACATCCTTGGAACGTCTTCTTCTCGTGCTGTCACATTCGTCACCATGGCTAGCATTACTTCAGTGTCCCTTCTCTCGGAGGCTGAGTTCGGTTGCGGTAAGCAGGCATAATCATGATACCGTTGTCTCTATAGATCTTCGAGCTGACTTGCAGTAAGAGCATCTCGCCGCAATACTGACTCAGAGTGGGAACACTGCCGACCAGTTCAAGAGCTCGTTCCTCAAAACTCACGCTGCTCTAGCTCCTAGGCCTTTAGCTCTGTTCCCTAAGCCTTCAACGGCGGATGATTTCCCGAAGCAAAAGGGAGGCCTGCGTCCTGCTTCTCTGCTAAGGCCAAAATACACTTGCTTGACTTGCTCTGAAGTGTGTGCGCCTGCCAACAGACAAGCTCATACGAAAGAGACTGGACATCAGTTCTGTAAGTCAATATAGTGCGACTCTTCTGTAGAAGGTAGCTGACGCCCGCAGACATGGAATCAAGGGGACGTACCCTGTTCTGCCAAGGTTGCGGTGACCTCGTCTATGACCATGACTTGGAACGTCTTCGATCGTTACCTTATGGAATGGTTCAAGGTTCGCATCCTGTCTATCTTCGTTTCATTCGACCTGCTAAAGTCCAGCAGAATCTAGGAGACGTAGATTAAGCGAAAGTTCATCGGATGAACAGTATGTCAGGAACAACGCCAACAAGCGCGCTTGTGCAAAGCAGGGCGTCAGAGGTCTGTACAATCTCGGACAAACATGTTATCTCAACGTCATCCTACAGACTCTACTGCATGATCCCATTTTGAATGCCTATTTCTTGGGGAATGGCCATCAGTCCCACGATTGTGCTATCCCTGATTGCATAGGCTGCGCAGTTGCAGAGGCATTTGCCGATTTCAACAGCAGCGATAAAGCAGAAGGCTTTGCAGCATTGAATCTTCTTCTAGCATCATGGCGTGCAAGTCCTGTAGGTGGTTTCTTGACCGGCTGCTGGCAGATTAAAAGATACTGACTCTTCGTAGGCTTTGGCAGGTTACCACCAGCAGGACGCACACGAGTACTACCAATTCCTAGTCGACAAGCTACATGCGAGCACTGAAGGACACGTGGATGATCACGACCAAAGGTGTTCTTGCTTCTTTCACAACACATTTTACGGCACGCTCAAAAGTAGCGTGATGTGTGATAATTGCGGCAACATCACAAAAACGGAAGATCCTATGCTCGATCTGAGTCTGGACGTTCAGGTACAGGCGAAGAAACGGGCCATGGGCGGTGGTGTCGCCCCCTCAGCGACACCTACACTAAATGGTTGCCTGGAGAGCTTTACATCACCAGAAAGGCTCATGGCAGGCGTCTACAATTGCAGTGAGTGTGGCGGTACGCCTCAGAAAGCAACAAAGCGTTTGCGAATCAAAAAATTGCCGGCGATTCTCTGCATGCAGCTGAAGGTGTGACTCTCGTCTCTGGCGACCGCGGTGAACCTGGCTAACATGATTTTCAGCGCTTCGAGCATAGCTCAGCAGTGTCCGAGAAAGTGGAAGGCAGGGTCGACTTCCCTTTGTCGATCAACATGCTCCCATATACGATACATCGGCACAGAGACGACCTTGACAAATCCAAATTCATCTACGATCTTTCTTCTGCAGTCGTCCACAAAGGTAAATTGGACGCCGGACACTACTACGTCTACTGCAAGCAGGGCGACCAGGTTTGTCTATCCGTTATTTAGTGACTTATGCCTCGTGTGTGCTCTCAGGAGACAGCACACGACATTGTTGACATGACTAATTCTTCTCTTGACAGTGGGTGCTGTTCAACGATGATCAGGTCACTGCGGCCACCGAGGCTGAAGTCCTCAACGCCGATGCGTATCTCTTGTTTTACAATCTACGATTGTTTACTGCTTCTTTGCAGTAGCTCCTCGCATTGCCTTCGCACCCTTCAATCCTCAATAGAGAGGCAACCATCTTTTTTTCCCCTCCTGGCTCTAGCGGACAGGAGTTCATGGCATAGGAGTTCAATTCGCCGGTCTTGTTTGAATTTCACTCGGGAGGGCCTCAAGGTTATCTGTATTTGATTGCATCTCTCTCATTATGCAGGCAGTTAGAATACCGGGCTAAACTGGTCGTGCAAGACATGGCTTGGTAATTGCTAGAAGTTGATTCCATCAGTTTTTCTCATCATACATCATTCGAGTAGGAATGCTACGCTAATAGGTTGAAAAAGGGCCGTTTCAATGGCGGACACTGGACAACCCGTGTTTCTACGAGGAGCAACAATGGTGACCACTTGGTAACGGCCCAGAATCTTTTGCCGCACCATGGGCTATGTTTCTTGAGTCAGGGAATGTGAAGGTGAGCGATGCCGCAGAAGGCTAGACGAGGCGGGAACTTCAGCTGTTGCAACCAGCCGCTATGTCCATAGCAGCCTTACTAGACATGGTCGTCTACAGGTGGCATTGACCCCGTTGGACACGCATTCGTCACATTCACCACACTGTTTCGCTATGGCGGGCTCGATGTGTAGGTAAAGGAAGGTGGAAAGGCCTCATGGATTCAATTTAAGAAAAAATTGAATTGGAAAGATAAAGGTTTCGACATAACACCTTTTGGATTGTCCACACCGGCATCTCCTCTTCCTCTTTCCTATTTCCCCCCAATGGAATTCAAGCGGATATGATTCCTTTTTGATTTTCCTCCATGGTAGCTACCGAGCGCCGAGCACGTAACGATTCGTCGTGAAAAAGGAAAACGGGTCGAGAAAACAGGTTTAACGGTACTGTTTGACACAAGCGATTCTGTTAGTGATCCGCTCTTCTTCTGCCAACCAGTCCCCCGAGAGTATCGTCGATTTGACCCTGGCGATGGTGTTCCGACTCTGCGGCATATGCGGGAACCAACCTTGTAGAAACCGATGTCCTGAGCCTTCTCACGGAAGCACTGTCTGCAGATGTCCATCTATAACCACTATCAGTCGCATATCCAACGCGGGTTGTTCCCCATAGTTGACTCATTTCCATACCCCGTACTTGCGGATAAGACCGGCGCGGTGGCTGCAAACACGGCTGTTTCGACGCAAAAATATCTGATTAGCCATTCCTGCTCTATCCATAAAATTTTCATCCTATCCTCCTGGTAATCGCCTAGGGAAATTCGTTCACACACCATTCACGGGAACCCTTGCCGAACCTATCAAGCGAAAAAAGAGGTAACAAGTTAGCCAAATCGTATCGACGCATCCCAGAATTTGAAGAATATCCTTACTTGCGGGGCCGGCTGTACCAAACGGACTCGTGAGTCATCTTGAATCTGAGACGAGGAAAACCTGGGGGTTGACGGTGTTTGGCAGGTGGTTTTGTCGTCGTCGCTGGCGCTGGGCGTTGAGGATAAAAGAGATTAGGGTTGAAATTGCGTTGTGTGCCTCTGTTCCGCTGCCGGGCTCGGGCCATCTCGCTTGAGGTGCGCTAAGCTGTTTTGGGATGGCATTAGGCTATAGCGGTCATGTGATTTTGAGGTTATCTTTTAGGCTTAGCGCCCCGCCTCCAGATTGACGGTGTTTTGTTTTTCCGCAGTGTCTGGATATCAAAAGCACAGGATGGAGTGAGAAACGGACTAATCTGCTCATCATTCGAGAATCTTAATCTAGCTTTCTTTATTATTACACGGTCGATGATTAGAAAGAAGATATACTGCTGAATCTGGTACATAGAACAGTTGACATTACTTGCAGGCTAACGCATCCAGTTGCAAGTACATATCAAGCCAATGCGGATTGTGGTCAATCCCAAGCCACATCTTCTCGTGGACATCATTCATTGAGAATTCGGCTTTGAGAATGAAAACGACTCCGCGTTATTGCGTAGAAGCCACAAGCCCCCAACTATGTCCATAGAGAAAGCGGTCTGGGAGGAAGCACATACGGTCGCCATTCTAGATTCTCACTAGGACCAGTTAGATCATTGAGCTGCATTTAGCCTACGCAACGAGGAGTTATGAATCCGGCCAGTGAAGCACTACCACTAGGCACCGTGGTAAAGCGATCTAAAGTTGAGAGTCTGTATGCTTGTCACAGTGATATGTGGCACACAGACAGCTCTGTTTCTGTTTCCGGCTGTTGAACAACGGTCTCACGGAGAGAAGGTACTCGCGGCACTCGAAGCAGAAGCAAGGATATTCGTCAACGTACGAAGGAGTACAACAATCGAACCCGCTGCATAGATTGAGTCTCGATGTCCTGCATTTTGCTCGTCCTTGCGCAGCGTTCGAGAAGATGTCTTCTGTTCACTTCAGCCGCGGTCACAGCTTATATAGTCTTCTGGTCGTGTGCGCGACCAACAGGTGTCTTTTTTCCGTGACGTGAACGAGGAATGAGAACGTCCTGATATGATTATGGCATGCGCGCTTAGTCCGAGTCCTGATTCCAAGAGGCGTACTCCGCTTCTGCGGGGTGGTTTCCTGGTCTCGGCGCGTGAGATGGAGCCGCGCATCGTGGAGATGCGATTTCATGTCGCGGTAGCAGTCGAGCCACAGCGTAGGGTCGGTGATGGGGGCGTGTGAGCCGGCCGGGTTGCCCGGTCTGTGATGGCCGCGTGGAGACGGGCGGGAGGTCGTGGATCCATTGCCGTTGGAGCTGGCGGTTGCGGCGCTGGGGAGGTTGAGAAAGGCGCGCCAGGCGGGGGAGTTGCGCTAGCGCGAGTCGTCCGCTTCGTTGATCGCGCGGAGATAAGCTTCTAGACCCTGGCGGCGGTCTTCGCGGAGCGAACCGTGTTGGAGAACCACGATTTCGAGGGTAGGGGGGTAGGCGGGGCGGCGTTCGTTTGCTTGACAAGGTTTGTGTGGAAGGCGGCAACGTCGGAGTATCGTTTTGCGACGGTGAAGGAGCGCAGTGGGAGACGGAGGGTGATGTGGTAGACAGTGTATGGGGGGAAGTAGGAGAGATGCTCGTCGTTGGGATGGAAATCTCGAGGCTGGGAGCCATGGTGATGGCTCTTGTTCACGGAGGCAGTCAGTGTGAGACTGGAGGTGAGGGTTCTTCTAGCTCCGAGAGTCAGGCTGTTTAGTCCATGGATGGAGTGTACGAGTGGTTGAGTTGGAGAGAGTCGATGGGGAGGAGGAAGATCAATCAATGGGCGGATGACTGATAAGGACGTCAGGTGCTTCCGCGCCTAACATGACGCAACGATCGTCGGCTTGCCGATTGAAATAGCCGCCTCCAGCATCTTTTATGAGTCTTTTTCTTTTACAATTTGTCCAGAGTATATTTTATACACTTCATATCGAAGATACGGGTTGTCTAGTACATATTTGATTTGGTAATCCAATGCATTGGGTATCTTGAACTCATGCCTGACAACTCGGCATCCCGACATCTAGGCTACAACACAATTTGATATCACAAAATCGCACTCTTCAGGGGATATTTCCCATAGCTCACGAGCCTGGAGTAAGTCTCGCTGGCCGTGATACTGCCCAATCACAGTAATGATCATGTCCAGCATGGCTTTGGTCTGTGTAGCCACGTCCACAGTGTCACTCTCTGTTGGGGTCGCTGCCTCCTTTGAAGGCTCGTCAGCCGGTAATGGAGCCTGGTCTTCGCCTCCTTGTAGCTTCGCCTGCAGTCTGGCTTTTGCCTGCTCTAGCTCGTCTCCCACGGCAGCGTCGTTTTCCGCATCTGGCATGTCCAGGTCCCTTCCGGGGGCTCCATCATCACCCTCCGTAGGGCCATTGCCAAAGTCCGATTCATCATCCGACATTCCTCCATCCTGAGTAGCAGTCTGGCTCTTCGAGAACTCCTCTTCCTTCATTTTGCACAGGATCTTGGCGGCCCGTTTTCCCAGATCACGAATTTCGCCCACCTCCTCCGTCCCCAGCTGTCCAACGTCCCGGCATTTGCCCAGTAGACCCCAGGCCCAAGCTCCCATTCGTCAAACCCGCTCAGCGCTCCCGCTCCGGACATTCTCAGATATGAGTCGCGCCATGATCCCCAGTACGCCCAGAACACTATCCATGTCCATGCAGGCCAGTTGAACAGTCAATAGGGTCCACTGCAAGAAGCAAGTGCCGCCATTCCTTACGCGCTGTTTTCGAGTGTCACGGGAAGCTAATCGGGTGGGAATCATCCAGGGCGGTTATCGCCTCTGGCGGTGGGGTACATTTCAGAATTAATCAAAGAAGAAGAAACCGATGGTGGAGGAGGTTGTAGTAGCTCGCTTGCGCGTCTGAATATGTGGCTTCAAGGGCGTCCGCGGTCAAGATGTTCGCATCTTGTGGCGCGATATATACTCCATCGACATACACTCCTTCGCGCACGGGAAACACGTCTTTTTATTGGGGCCGATTCAGATCTTCGACAACGCTGTCGTCCGGCAGCCGGGCTGTCTCGGTCTCTGGTGCTGCTGGCTGCGGTGCAGTAAATAGAATCGGTAGGGAGTTTGCTTCCGATCTAAATCCCAGGTTCAAAAGTTATCAGTTTGAGTCTCCCAGAAAAAGTGAACGGGGCGAAAATTCCATTCGTCGTCGCGAGCTGGAACGGGAGAACAACCAGTCTTAGCACACGAGACGAACAGGACACGAAAACATGTAGCTTACCTGACCATGCGAAGCTACTCCAGCCCATCCTCAGCGGGTCCGTAGAACAGCTCATCATCATTCACGCTGTCGAGCCCCGGAAAAGCGCTCTTCTGACCATACACTGGGTGATTGCGAGGCCGCTCGTACGGCATCACAGTATGCGACATGCCGTCTTCCTCTTCTTCCTCGGGATACGTAGAGCAGTAGCGTTTGGCGTGGGGAGGAGGTGTGGACCCGGAACTAGGTATTTTTCGCTTGTCGGGCATGGTTGCCAGGGCCAGAGGGTTGAGGTAGCTGAAGCCCAAAGTACCTGGTGCAGGTAATCCTTTATCGGATCGGACTCGGGGGTGAGCGTCTCTCGCTCACTCTCGCTCATAATGCTTAAATCAGTGCCACTGATAACGCAGCTGGTCCTGTAGCTCAGTCGGTTAGAGCGTGATGCTAATAACGTCAAGGTCGCGAGTTCGACCCTCGTCGGGACCATCTTTTTATCATCCAGAAAAGTATCCGTACTCGGGTCTGTTTTTATAGTGGGGCTGAAGAAGTATTTACAATTTTTCACCCCCTTTTCGCGCTAAAATGACTGCTTTCTTATTTAGTACTAGTTCTTACCTCGCCGCCTCTAATACTTCGTATACCAGTACTCCGCAGCTAGTATGGCCTGGACGCGATGAGGCATAGTATTCGATAGAACCCTCTGATCTATAGCGTGCAAGGCCTCCTTCGCCGCCTCTATCAATCAATCTAGAGTCCTGCGTATCAGGCGCCTACTCAAGCTCAGGAGAGCGCTCATAAATAATCGTTTTTATAAGCGCCTATAGATTCTCAATAGGTTTAAGATCAGGCGAGTGAGAGGCTAAATTATAACCTCTACACCTATTTCATTGAGCAGGCATCCGATAATACGCGCAGTATATACAGAAGCGCCGTCGTGCATGAAAATAACACATAATCTAACTAGTTCTGGAAGCCATATCTTATATGTATAAGATATAACTCATGCAGTCACGCCTCCACGAGGCACGAGCCGCCTTAGGATCTCCCTCTAAAGGAATAAGGCCTGTACGTCGATCGAATCTAAAGCCAGCCTAAAACATCCTGCTTAACGCCTTTTCCGTAGCGTATAGTATAAATATTATGCTTAATAGTCTAACGACTAGAACTAGTACAGATATATAGGGTCGGCGCCCCTTTATCTCGCTCTACCGAGCATTCATTAGTCTATCTAACGCGTTTCCAATTATAGTAGGCATACTGGCGAGCCCAGGCAAGTCGGTTAGCAGCGTTTTCTGTAGTGATTTCGGGTCGTTTTTTCTGTCGCTATTTCCGCATATTATGTTCGCGAAAAAGAAGCCGTTAAATAGTATTAATTGAGACGCGATGCGCTTGGTTTATATTCTGTTCTGTGTCCTCTCGCCCTTTTGGCCTATCCCCCAAAGCACCCTGGCTCTCCCTGAAACTCGTCTCGCCTCCTACGAGGAACACTTCGTGACCGGAAATCATACCCTTTCGCCACGTGAGAACGTTGGCGGATGGCCCTATCTGCATTTTCTGTCCAAACGTGCGCCTCCTCAAAATATGGTCGAAGGTGCTGATAAAGGTCAGGGGCTCATGTGTCTGGCTAGAGATGTCGACGTGAACAGAAGATTGGAATCCGAATTCACACTTGACGATCTACAGAGGTGGTATTCGTCACGACCCTATGCGCCGAGCGATGATCGCCCGAGTACGACAGGAAGTAAGTGGGAAGGGTATTCAACGTTATGTTATATATTCGGAAGCTACCAGGGCTGCCCTGATTTCTTCACCGGGACACGCCCACAATGGCGTTCTCTCAGACCTAACTGATGACAATACCGTCAACCTTCTTCGACGAGAAACCTGACCAGGACCAGCCGTATAAATGAGCGCAGGACCTATCGGGAATGAAATACATTCTTCCCATGCGTCGAAAGTCATAACAGGACTATATACAACACAGAAGAGACGCGCGGTCCTTCTACACCTCAACTGGAGGCCGCACTAGACGGGTAGTTCAAGTCAACGCAGTGCATAAAGACACACAGCTAGATCAAAGACCCTCTTAGTCGATTCGTAGCATCATACTCTTATTAACAGTGATTGTGCTAATGGTACTTGTATAGGTAGGCTGCAATGCATGAATAAGGATGGAGATAGCTAAAGAGCACAGCACTATACCTCACTTAGTTATGCATCCAGTGCATGACCCCATATTACAGGGAAGAAGACAGAAACCAAGAAAACTAAGTGTCAAGATGAAGAATGCATAGGTACTTCAGTTTGACAGGGTCAGTGTATGACTCCTCAAGATACAATGTGCATCAAGCAGACAGATTATATTTACCATCTGGCTCATCTATTTTCAATCAGAGCAAAAAAAACCCGAGTACTTTCTTGGAAAGGTAAAAAGAAAGGGTAAAAAGAAAGTCTCTGGTCCCGACGAGGGTCGAACTCGCGACCTTGACGTTATTAGCATCACGCTCTAACCGACTGAGCTACAGGACCTAATTAGTTGAGATCAGTCAAATTATAATGTACTTCAACCTACGAGTGATCCACCGCCTCCAATCCTGCCTATGGGCTAAATATTAAGGCCTCTACCAACCAAACAATTACATTTCTGTCTAAAAATCAGTTAGGAACTCGACTAGGACATTGCAATCGCTTATGTCCTAGAAACATAACAATCTCTGCAGCGCGGTGGCGCTCGTACGCGCGGCCTAATTGCAGAAAGCGCTGGATATAGGAAGCGCATCTTGAGCTTCAACGGAGGAAGAGGATATTGGTAAGGGAGACGAGAAACGTGAAAGGGTCAGCAGTCCAGACAAGACGCCCGTAAAAATATGGAGCTTTTGGTATAAAATAGGATTTCAGATTGTCGGCCGCAGATTTTGAAGCAGTATGATTACTATTTTGGTTGCACTCCGTAGTTTCAAGACAGGCCTGCCTTCCTCCCAAGGAGGCAGGTCTCCCGCGATTCCAAATAATCATGGGACCGGACCGCAATAATCGCTCCGGTGACATTGTCGGAACCGTCGGCTGGGAGTGCGGCGCAGTCAGTGCCTATTCTGGTAGATAAGTCTTCGGGGTAGTGAACTGGTCGTTGTTGACCGGCTCAGTAGTAGATGGGTGTTCGCTTCTTGGCTCTTGTCTCGTAGTGACTTCGTTCTCCTCGACCAGGTAGATAGCGGCGGCTTCCTCCGTAGAGTTACATCGTTTGACACAGGCCTCAGGCTCAGAGCTGCTAATACCAGACTAAAGAATTGACGGCGGGACATGCAGTCCGTCCCCTCGACGTGGGTTGTACGGGGTAAGAGGATGGTGGAAGAACAGGGATCCTTAAACCACGGTGTGCACTGCATATGACACTAATGTATGTGCAAGCACAGCTCTCCACAAAAAAGAGGCAGGGACCTACACTCCTACAGACTCGGAGTCCTGGAGCTGGAGGAACCAAGCAGCTCCACCGTACGGAGTAGTAGCGATATTATTACTACGAGCACTATTACGCGTATCCTACAGAAGACTACTATTAGTACGCCCGCTAGTAGGCTCTGTCTCTTTATTCTCTTCATTTTCTTACGATCTCTTATTCTTCGCTAGTTAATATATAGTTATAGTAACCGAATTGCTCTTAGCGAATATCAATATATTACTATCCCGCTTAACGATTTTAGAAATGTTAATATCACGCCGAGAGTACGGTTTTCTCTATAGGTCGTCACTCTTACAAACGATCCCAATTTGCTAAAGAAAACCGGCGTCACACACCCTCCGGTAATAAGAGCTGTGACTCTACCTCCGTGGCCCTAGGGCACCGTCATGTAAATCCCGCCTTAAGACTATGAAGACTACGATAATAACAACAATGACGACACAGGAAGTGACGAAGACGATGATGATGACGACGACGATAACAGCAATGACACTAATGATAGGGATGGTATTGACCTCACTTCGATCCCTATTATTAGCGTATCGGATAGCCCTGCGCGTCCGAAATGTACTCGCAAGTGTCCCCGTCCCTGCTCCGACCATTTCTGCCTCTACATCTTTTATCCCGGCTGCAGGAGCGGCGATAGTAGATTCGCCGATCTAAGCGACTCTAATCCCTCTCTAAGACCTAAAGATCCTAGCATCCCTGATAACAGCGAGGACCCGACTAGCTGCAGCTCGTCTTCGTCAATTATAAACTACTAGGCCTTATATAAAACCGAAGAGGACCGCCCAATATCGACTTCCTGCACTACAACAAGCAGTATAGTCGTTGTCGGCTGTAAGGTTACCGGTACAGCTACAAGCCTACAACCACCGGTATAGAGGTTTACTACTTAATTAACCCCGACGACAGCTAAGGCTAGGACGGCACTAGTATTACAATCCCTACTACATCGGCAACAGTAACTACGACGACTTCTGCAATCATCCCGCCGTCCGCAACTATGACATATGTACCCACAAACTTATCCTCCTCCCTAGAAGATATCTAGTTTATCCTCCTTACCCTTAACTTTAAGGTGGATAGGGAGTGAAGCTAGACTTAGAAGGGAATGCTTTTTCCAAATCTATATTACGAGGGAACCGACGTCTGTAGCCGCGCCTATTCAATCCTTACTAGCAATAATTTCTTCCGCGATGATTCTTATCCGGATACCTAGCTTCAGCGTCGCGGGCCTAACAGGCTGTTCTTATAAGTCGGACGACGACGCTGGAAACGTGGTTTACAACGAGGCGAAGCTACCATGCATTGAGCTCGATGCGCTGCATTCCACTAAAGATTCTGGAGTTACCTATATGTGGTGATGGCGCTGATATAGAGTTAGGGTACTGGCTGCAGGCTTGGTGTCCTTTGTCGGAATGACGTGGTCACGGCGGGGTTAGGTTAATCATATTCTTGATTACTTCACTGTCCGCGGATTGAACTGCCTTGGTAGAGCTCATCCTTAAGTTCAACTCGGGTGATGTATGTTATTGTTAGGACATTTCAACTATTGTGTGAGTCGTGTAGCCAGCAATACAGCTGGGGCGGTTTCCACTACTGCACTGCGCCTTCCTATGATTTCGTATAGCTCGTCGTCTGTAAGTCTTGGTGGGAGAATGAAGGGCCCGCTGAAAGATTAAGACCGCAGAACACTCATGGACAGATGTATATACGGAGTACATCACAAGGATGAGTCCTACCCAGATATCCCAATCTTAACAAGGAAAAAAGACAGAGTATACAAATAACGTCATCCTTCTCCCTCCATATCTACCTCTTACTCAGATAATAGGCAGACCCCAAGCAAAAACAATCAATGTGTATGGTGCGCTAGAATCCGACCTAAAAGGTAAGGTAGTTGGAGGTATCTACAGAAGAAAAAGCTTTTTCCTGTTATAGTCAAAATTCAAAATATCAAGCACCAATCAGGTCCTGTAGCTCAGTCGGTTAGAGCGTGATGCTAATAACGTCAAGGTCGCGAGTTCGACCCTCGTCGGGACCATTTTTTTATACTATTATATTTATATCTACTCTTATCATAAAGAAATAAGGGTGGGTCCCGGCTTAATAATTGGCTTAATAATTGGCTTAATAATCAGCTTAATAATCAGCTTAAAAATTACCTCTTTAAGTTTAGCCTTTATACCTTATTCTTTAGGCCTCTATTCCCTGCTACCTTTCTAAGGCTCTAAAGCTTCTACCCTTCTAAAGCTAATGCCTCTAGCCCTTTAGCAGTATCTACCCCTTATTTAGGGCTGCTCTTATACAGATACTATACCTCCTGACCTTATAATATACTATTATCCCTATTATAGGGCTACTAAGTATGTATATAATTTACACTGAGAGGGTTATGCCTTAAAGAATTAATATTACTTAAGGTGAGGGCTAAAGGTCCGAACCTCAAAGACGCGAGCAGAGCGAGCGCTCGCCAGCTCGTACGTTATTACATTTTATAAGCATTTCTGTCATTCTTAATGAATAATAAGCAAAATTATACACGTAGAAAGTATATCTAGTAGACAACTGTATACTCATGACCCGTCTAATAGTAGGCTCATGTAGTCCCTAATAATAAGGAGATACCCGAGATTTTGTATAACGAAAGAACACAGCAGGCCTAGTTCTTCTCAAGTTGCAAGACAATGATAATATTCCATATCTGCGCCCTTCTATGCTCAATCTCACATTTTCAAGGAGTCTGTCGGTTCAGATAGCAGCATGGCGCTCTCCAAGGTCAGACAGACCCCTACAACCCCATGAGCGAAGAAGCACCATAACGGCCAAACCCCCCCGACGTTCAAGTAGTCGTACTCCTATCCACGGCACAGAGTGCAAAAATGGCGGTATCCACTGTCCTTCTCAAGACAGGGATTCATCATGCACTTACATAGTAGCTGGTCATGTCCCGCGAATCCGCCGTAATCTGAGCCGGATTGTGCGAGTGGTCAAGAGACACTCATATTCCCCCTTTTTTTTTTTTTCTTTTTACCTTCACCTGAGTATCTTGTCCGGTCTTCTTCTGTCTTCCCTCCCCCCCCCACCATTTATCATCTTCTCATCCTATCTCCTCCCCCCTCTCCTTCTCTTCTATACCCGTCCCATACCCGAGGCCCGTAGTGGGCCAGACCACGCATCTACATCTGACAGCCAGCCTCGTTCATTGTCACAATGGGCAGCCATAGCGAAGAGGCGATATCTGCCTATCAGGATTACTTTAGGAGGGAACAGAATACCTGCCGCGCTCACCCCTTCGGGATGAACTTCATATACTTCTTCGTGGACAGCCTCGATCTTGACCTTGACTTCGATCTTTTCCCGAGTGACGCCAGCAGAGAAATCCTGGATGAAAAGACGCTTCGCATAGAAACCCTGCAAGAGGTCACAGACGCGTTCATAGAGGATTATGAAGCCACCACTGGGGACTTTGACCTGTCAGAGGAACTAAAAAACGGATGAACACGCCTATGGCGCGCTTGTAGAGGCGTTTTACTTCTGTCTGAACAGGAGGCAGAGGCAGCCTTCGGACATGGACAGAAACCCAGATACGAAGACGGCGAATGAGCTGCGTCGAGAGATGTGGTGGGATAAAATCAGAGAGCATCACGCGAAGGCACAGAGGAGCATACAGGAAATGATTCGGAGAATTAGTTATGTCCAAACAGGTCGATCCCACGATGCCGAAAGACCCCAGAGTCACCTGGATGTCCACCCAGAGCACGGAACAAGGCACGCAACAGAAGAAGACAGCGAGGTTGACATCAACTGTATCACCGACACTGAGGCCGACACTGAGACTGACCCCGACCCCGACACTGAGACTGACCCCGACCCCGACACCGACACCGACACCGAGGTCGAGGACGGGGCCGTAGACCAGCCAGCGTCTCAGCTACAGGGCGAGCCAGCGCTACCGGCTCCTGACTTTGAGACAGAAGCAATGCTTCCACATGCGTTAGATCTCGACCCCATCGACCGTGAAGAAGTCTTCAACTATGTTCTCGTTAAGACGAAGGAAAGACATGGTGAACGCTATGGGTGGTTTTTTGAAACAGATGTGGGAAAGACAGTAGGTAAATCACTAGAGGAATACCTCGCTCCAGCTGTCAGAGATATCTGTGAGAGCGGGTCGTTTACCCTGGAAAGGTCTGTATTCACCCGACATTTTCACTGCGCGCCTGACTTTGGGATAGTCTCAGATCAATTGGGGGCGATTGTGACTCTCCAAGGGCCGGGGTATACATGAATATACTTTGGCATCCAAGTGACCCTGACACTTTCTGGCTCTACATCGGACAGGCCATAATTCCGTGCCATAGAATTACAAAACATCGCGACAAGCGATTTCGCCTCAAGCACCCAAGCCTGCACTATCATGCGTGGGATTCAAGGGAGGGTATGCAGTCGCAGTTTGTGATTCTGGCATACATGGATCTTGAGACGCCGCTGTCGCGTACAAGCCAATGTTTGTTGAATTTGCTGGAGATGTGGATGGCTTGTATATTCCGAACCCTGACCGCGAGAGACCTCCACACATACCTACCTCCATCGGTGAGCAAGCAGTCAGCTGGACGGCATTTGAATGTCGCTCCACCTATCTGGCAAAGATTCCCA
Source organism: Aspergillus quadricinctus (assembly GCA_022814375.1). Taxonomy (NCBI): domain Eukaryota; kingdom Fungi; phylum Ascomycota; class Eurotiomycetes; order Eurotiales; family Aspergillaceae; genus Aspergillus; species Aspergillus quadricinctus. Next base: position 255,944 of record JAKLNT010000004.1, on the reverse strand, counting down.
GGCGACACTCCTGCCATCGACGAGCGTTGGGATAGAGAAATGTTCATGAAATTTCTCCACTCCGAAGATCCAGCGAGAAGGGAGTGGGCGGAATGGGCCAGAGACTCTTACAACGATCTTAGAAACTCCCCCGATCCGAGGCTACGGGAATATTGGTTTGAAAACAACAAAGAGCAGCTGCAGCTGGCTCGCGAAGCTTCAGAACTGATTTACCGTGAAAACATGAAGGTTTATCAAGAGCATGGAAGTGAGCGAATCGTTAAGTGCGCCCCTGATCGGGACCTTGGCTATGTCAACTGCGGTAAATACGTCTTCTCGATCCCGCAGTCGCTGGACATTCCGGCTGGAAGCAGAGTGCACATCCGATTTCATTTGTACCACGTCCCCGTATCGTTCAGGTACGCACAACAAGCTAGGCCCGATGACCCGTCCAGCAGACTGGCTGTTTGGGTCAAGGGCCGAAGCTCCACAGGCGCGGAAGTGCAAACATGGTTACAGTGTGCCAGGGGAGAGAAAACCGGTATGAAAATGAACACCCTCGTCGATGCGTTGGAGGGGCTTACCTATGATGAAACCCGATTGCTCCGTCGCCGGTGGCTAGTTAGCCGTACAGGAGTACGATACAACAACTGACCATGTCTCTCTATCCAGCAGATTACTGGAGTGATTGATTATGATGTTTGAGATTCTGGATGTATGTATGAATGAATGAGTAAATGAATGAATGTATGTGTTACTGGTGTGGAATGTCATAAAAGAACCATAGCAAGCTAAGGTAGAATAGAATGAATACTAAAGTAGTAAGTAGTAGGGGTACGTACTACTTACTTACTATCAAATTAAGCAAAAAAAAAGATGGTCCCGACGAGGGTCGAACTCGCGACCTTGACGTTATTAGCATCACGCTCTAACCGACTGAGCTACAGGACCTGATTAGTTGACACTGAGTTGACTGGTTGACAATATGAGACTAAAAACGGAACACAGCAAACGACATCACATGGATGTATACGAGGGCAAAGATTCTGAAGAGATGGAGATCATGCATACACTATATTCTCATTTTTATCCATTTTCTCAGGGTGTTCTCTCTAAACACTGTCTAGTCCAAAGTTATTTCATCTCTTGCTCCTTACACATACCAGACACTCATGGGCGCAGGCGCTGAGGGTCATAGGGGATCACTATCCAAACAGCCTAGAATGCTATCCATGCGGCCTAATTATCTCCCTCTTATCTGGCATAGATCAGGATGCTGTAATGTCATTAAGATATTTGCAACAAGCTTACTTCAGTATGTTGATATGTCTTTGGGTATATATAAAAACCTCATGATATTTTTCTAAGCTCTTATGCACAACCTGCTGGTGCAACAAACTTATAGACCCTTTTTTTGTCTGCTGACAATGTACTTGGCGAAATCCAGCAAATTGGGTGTATATGCAGATGTGCGCAGTCATTGTGACATCCAGTACATTACTCTGTATAGGTTATGAGTTATGACTCAACGCAGGCGAGGAGTGATGGTTCTAATAGTGAATGGTCTCAGACTCATGGGAGTTACCCCTGGGAAGAACAAGCCGAGGACTGATATGAACTGTATGCAATCCGACGTCGTCGTCCGGTCGGATTCAGGGCGCGGGATTACCCGCAGATATAGAGAGGTAGATCTTTAAATTCCTCCCGCAAAATGGACTCAAGTCAGCGAAACCACTGACTCAGTGCTGAGTATTGAAACACCAGCCTACCAGGTAGGACCAAGTTACCAACGCAGTACTAGCACGAGGTGCGGATCATCTTCTCCAACCCCGCTGATTTTCCTTAGCACTGTGCCGATTTTCTGATGTGATAGGAATCAAATTGAGAGCAATACCTATGGAGCTACGTACTAGTCAAGAAGGGGATCGGTTGATGACCCGGTTATTGACCCCAACAGTGTGTGGGCCTCTGGGCGTGGGTACGGAGTAAAGTGCCGGTCTTCAAGGATGGTTCATGCTCTTGTGTTGAGGATTTGTGCAGCGGGCCAAGTGTTATGCAAAGTGCAATACACACTACCTCTCTATGTTTTATGAAGGGTTTTACTTATTTTCACACCCCTTGATCTTATTTACACACCTCTCTTTGATATGATTGGTTAAATCAGCATCATATGATGCCTAAATTATAATAAGTCGGGAAGAGGTGGCTGCGGGACGCGGTCATAGATAGTGAATAAAGGAATAACAGGAGAAAAAAGTTAGGACTGCGGTAACTATCTGTATGGTGTAGGTGCTCATACCCTAGTATTAAGCCCTGGGTGTGTCCGTAGGGCGTAGTGATTCCCTTTGTGAAATATCCGACAGATAGGGTACCTGAAAGTCCCCGAGTCGCCGAGTTCTAGAGGACGCCCTTGATTACTAATGTGATTAGTCTTACCTGTCACCACGGCACGAGTCACGAAGACCTATTCTGCATTATTTTAGTCCAGTGAAAGTGCTGCTGTGTTTTGGTGCTCAGCTGTATTGTTGTTATGTTACTATGTATCTAGGTAGTTTGGCAGCTTCGGCCCCATACTTCAGCTGTTGCACGTGAATTGAAAAGAGATTGACCGAGATCCGGAGTCGCAATGGTATCAATCAAAATGGCACTGACGAATCCTAAGGTGAAAGGATTATGAGAGTACTGAGAGTCCAGAGCTCGACCAGACTATACGAAGCAGCCAACAGCTGCGGTATCTCAGCCATGACAAGAGGCTAGGGATTTCATAGATACTGCGCACAAGCACCCGAAGTTCTCGACGCGACAAAAGACGAGGAGAGGCTAGCTGATCCGTGTTGTGAGTCACACCATTCTGACAAAATGATTAAGGACACAACTCACACAAGCATATTAGAAAGATCGAGAAGCGCATCAGGTCAGCAGGACCCGGGTCCCCGTCACCATCAATCCCGGACGGGTCGTGTCCTAGGGGATACGAGTGCGTGCGTATAGACTGAATAATCCGCCCGTAGCACCTCAAAGATCGACTGGTCCAGGAGTCTGAGAACTTTATTATTTCCGAGAGAAAAGTTGGAACTGGGAGTTCATAGTTCATTCTCACGGAAGCTGGCGGATGGCGGGTGCAGACCGATTCGTTAATCCGTTCTTACCAGCCAATCATGCCAAGATCGGCAGCTGGCTTGGGCTGTCAGATCATCAGATGAGTCGGCGTAGCCAGGGTACTGTAATCATTAGTCTACTCAGGGAGCTGGTACGGGAGTACTATCACGAGAACTCACTCAACTCACAGCTTGCACGCGCAGCCTGGAAATTCGAATTACTCATGCAGCAATCTTATTGATCAATGATGTCGTGTCACCGATCAGCCAACGTGCTAGGCGTCCCGCTTGGCGGGGTCCCTGCGAGGAACAGTTGATGAACGGAACCTGAGACTTGATTGCAGCTGATCGGATTGATTGGGCTGTACTCGGCGGAATATGGATGCGTCCATGCCGTTTTTGTATACTCGCTTAGATAGTGAGAGTGCCTTGTCCTTTTCATCTCCGTGTTTGAGGGACTTCAGCTGGGATTCTTGGCGCAGTGTCTTTCCTGCCTTCAACCAGATACTCCGTACTCTGCGCATGGAGTACCTGTCGATATCAGCTAATTTCAACTTCGCGTTGCCGTAAGGAAGTAGTTTGCACCTTGGAGCTGAGTAGGTATGCACTGCCGACTAAATCATTATTAGCGGATGCTGAAGAACACCTACAAGGTCTCAACCCAAGGAGGGGTCGGACTTCGATAGTATCTCTCTCTGCCTTAGTACATTCTTTTCTTGCATCACACGCAAATGAATGCCATTACTTATCAAGTAATATTAATGTTTTGCTTAATTCAAATGCAAGGAGAAGATGAGTGAGCTAAGAAACCTCCTACTCAACCATACGTATTTTTATTTACTTACCATTTGTCCCTCAAAATGAATAAGCGCCTTAGACTGATAGTTTTGGCTCTATTGCACGGCTTACAAATGGAATAATAACCAATATTGTGCCTTTCTCAGTCTTGTTAAGGATCGGCAGACACCGCAAGTCCGTAACAGGGATGTTGGTAAGGCAGAATGCCGTCGCTTACTTTCATCCAATCTCGTACTCATACGCAGTTACAGAAATACCGAATCGCAATCTCCGAAATGATCAAGTGACACCTTCTAGAGATAGGTCCTTGCTAGAGAATCAGGCCGTCTGCCTAGGTAGTAGGTACGTTGATAGCATGAGCCGCACTGATCATATCAGAACATTAGCGGTGAGTGCCTAGTGATAGCATGTATGGATAACGGACGAATTGAAATTTTGATCATATCACTCGCAGACTTCGCTTGTTCTCAATAATAATCCAGTCCAGCGGGACGTACAAATAGAGTAATTCGGCCCCGTCATCGAAAGAGGTCAATGCCTAGATAATCCCTACTACCCTAGTAGCTCCGATTGAGGCGCTAAAGCCCAGCGGGTAGCCTAGTACCTTGGAATGAGGTCATCCCACGGCACGGACTGGCAATAGTGACTTGAATCAGTTGGATCATTTGGATGGCTGGTCCCGGACTAGTCCAGAATTGGTAATTCAAGGATAAGGCGGGATGATGCTACCCGGGGGATCCGAGCATCCGAGACGAAAATCTTTCTGTTGTCCATTTTATCTTCTGTTGGGAAGGTCTGGACGGTAAATGGCTATTATTGTTGCTATTGGGTTGAAGTTGAGAGCTGGGTTTGTTTTTGTAGTCTGCTTCAGGCTCAAGTACATGCTTCAGGCATACGAGAGGGAAACACGGTACCTAATATGGTCGCTGACATCATGCGAATCAGAAGTATCAGTATTCAGTAGGCAATTTGACAAGAGGACAGGGCGAAGGGGGGGACTTACTCCGTAGTTCCCTGGTGTTCGAGACCGACCCATACCGAAAACGAAAAATAAAGAAAGAAAATTCTTACCAAAGACCCTCAATTACTCAAACAAAAGTCCCAAAGACTCCGCTGATGACGGTCTCTATGACACTCCGGAGTTCTGATCCAGGTAGAACGACTGGAAGCAACGAAGTCATCGTCATCATCACTCATATCATGCTCATCAGCATCATAAAATGGCATGACATTTTCATCGCCTGATAATCCTCTGTATCAAAAAAGCACCAGGCATTTGTCAAAATATCAGACATAATCTGGACAATTCAAGCCAAGCAGGCTAGCGCTCATTATTCTTCTCCACCGACGTGCTATTCGGCATATGGAGCTTTGGGGAGCTTCATTGTTTCCACGTCCCTCTCGGCGGCGGACGCATCTTATCCCCGCCGTCTCCGAAAGAACCAGAGCGAAACTCCAAAGATTGAAAAGTCATCATCGCGTATAAAAGAGAGAGGAGAGGAAGAAAAAAAAAGAAAAATAGAGAGAAAAAACCTAGCCTCACATTTTACTTAATGTACTTCCTCCCCCTCCCCTATCTACCTCTCGTTACATTCTTACTTCCTGTTTCCTTTTCCTTCGGCGGTCTCCTTCCATACTTCAGCCCTACAAGCAATACCTAACGTAATTATTGCGCGCCAGGGCCGGTAGCTCTCAACACCGCTACTTGTACAGCTGCGGTTTCGCGCAATCACAAGGCCATCGGAATAACCATCAGACGAGCTGGAACTTAGGTTCCTCAACTCCAGCTGTCTGTAGTCGCTGCCCACCCAGAACAACCTTCTAGCTCAGCCCTTACCCCCATAATACAATAAGGACCATATCACCCATGCTGCGAGCAGCATCCCGCGCCGCGTTGGCGGCTTCCTTCTTACTAGTATCCATCGCCAATGCGCTTCCTCACGGAGACGATGAATCCATGGAAATGGACATGGGCATGAATATGGAAGACACAACAAAGTCGGAGCCGCATAAAGACGCAAATGATGAATCTCCCATGAGTTATTTCGCATACGGAAAGCATTCGGGAGCCATAATGGCTCACATCGCTCTAATGATCATTGCATGGTGTTTCGTCCTGCCTACAGGTAAGAAATTCCAGCAACCACCATCTTCGCGATCATGCTGATCAGTGTTGTCACAGCTGTCATGTTCAGTGTCGCCCGTTCGCGATTTGCGCTGCCGTCGCAATTTGTGTTCCTGGTGTGCAATGCCTTGGGTTTGCTTGTTGGAATTATCTACAACAGTCAGACTCCCGATCTTTATGAGAACAATGCTCACCACAAGATCGGATGGATTGCGACCTGGGTTATCAGCGCACAGGTCGTTATGTCGTTGATCTTCGCGTTTGCTGGTAGAGGCGAGAGAGCAAAGGGATACGAGCAGGCAGCATTCCTCCCTGTGCCTACCGACGAAATGGCTGCTAATTCGCACCCTTATCCGTCTGGAATTCACCATGCGTATCGCTGGTCAAGAGACAGCGGCCAGGGCACCGAAAGAAACTCCTCCTCACTTCACAGTCGGCCAAGCTCACCTTCCTGCTCATCTCCGTCGGAAGAATATGATGCGTTTGAGAAGCCCGAGCAAGTGCTCGAGAAGCCTGCTCAGCGCGGCTGGCTACATAGCACTGTTTTTGGCCGCTTTTTCGCCAGTCGCGTGCCTCGCTTGGTATCTAGTCGCGTTCTCCGGATCTTGAATGTCGTCTATTTGGTTATTGACAGGATCATCCTGCCTTTTGGCTTCGTCGCTATCGCAACCGGTGGTGTAACTTATGGTGGCATCATGGTAAGCGCCTTCTCTTTATCTCCCCTTTTTCCCGATGGAAGATTGCGCTAATCGAGTTCACTGCAGCGGGGAAGCGAAGTCTTCAACGGTTTGGCGCACTTCATAAAGGGTGGAATCTTCTTCTGGTACGGTCTGTTGACCCTAGGCCGCTGGATGGGCTGCTGGGCCGATTTTGGCTGGGCATGGAACGTCAAACCCTCGAGCTCCATCGTCGGCAAATGGAAGGCGAAGATTCCTTCTGGCGAGTTTACCGAATCCATGGTCATTTTCCTTTATGGAGCAAGCAATGTCTTTCTGGAACATCTGGCTGGCTGGGGCGGCGCATGGACTGCTACGGACCTTGAGCACGTGTCGATTTCGATCATGTTCTTCGGCGGTGGCCTGTGTGGCATGCTGTTCGAATCCAAGCGCGTCAGAAGCTGGTTGAACAGTACTATTCTGCAATCTCCCGCTCATGGGTCAGCAGACCCTGCTTGGCAGACCCCTGATACCCAAGGCGTCTCCCTCAACCCAATGCCTGCGCTTGTTATCCTGCTTTTGGGAATGATGATGGGATCTCACCATCAAACGAGCATGATTTCGACCATGGTGCACAAGCAATGGGGAAATCTTCTCGTTGGGTTCGCCTTTGCTCGTGGCATGACGTATGTTTTGCTATACATCAAGCCTCCGACCTCCTATCTTCCGTCGCGCCCGCCAACTGAGATTGTGGCATCCTTCTGCCTGATCGCTGGCGGGTTGATCTTCATGCTAAGTGTAAGTGTCTTGTGTCGCTTTCTTCCTTCTTTTTAATCCAGGAATTTGTTGCTGATCTTTGTGGGTAGACCCGCAATGTGGTTGATAGCATGGAATACTATCATCTGGATGCGATGTTCACGTTCACTGTTGGCATGGGTGTGACCGCCTTCATCATGGCTTGTGAAATCTTGGCTATTGCCCTCAAAGCTTGGGCGGTGAAGAAGGAGTCACGACCACAACTGCCTCCTTTCCAGTTCCCCACCGCCTGAATCATGCCGAAATGATTTTCTCTCCGCCTGTCGCTAGAATCATGAGTTTTCATACGACCCACAGTGGAAGAGCGGGAAAAAACAACACGCAAAAGATCAAGTGGAGGATTTAATGTTTGTGATTTCTTTATACCCCTTACACTATTTGACTTCTATGACCAGGTGTTTGGCTTTGGGTGACTGGACATAATACCCCATATACCACAGCCTGGTTTTCACTTTTCTCGACGCATTTTGATGTTTATGGACGATACGCATGGTTTACGGAACGGCTAATGAAGGGTGACGGATAACCAACGATATGACCGGACTTTGGGGAATAATAGAGATCTCTTATGGTCTCAGTGGATATAGCATGAAACGAATCTTGAACAATTGTACAGAGTCTTGTCCAGTGCGGCAGTGCCACCTTCTGAACCTGATTTAGATCTTGAGCCAAGAAGAACTGCAGAAGTCTCTTCCAGTGGGTCCAATATCACCGGGAAGTTCAGCAATTGCCAATTGTCCTCAGCAAGGCACGTTTTGCTGCTACTCTGTATTATTTGAGACTTTGATCTCATTCGCTTTAGCGGACTTAAACCTGATTTTATCTATTTATCTCCGAGCCTCCGCCGACGGGGAGGAAAAGCTTAGCCATGTTCCGATTTCCCGATGCCTCCAATTACCTCGGCGGCTTGGTGCAGGTCAACAATGTCAGACAGACGTCGCAGAGGGATGTGACAACTCCCGGTAATTTCTCCAGCTATTCGCACAAGATTCTAGATTGGACTAATGGACAAGAGCGTTTTCTGTCAAAGCTGTAACACAGGATGGCCTTTACCTCTTCTTGTATCAAGATGTACGTGGAACGGGGGGAGGAGTAAACCATTAGTAAGCGTCCATGAGGGGCAAGAGTGGGGAGGGCGGGCTTCTGCGTCGAAATCGAATTGGATGGATGTTCCTTGAGACTTCTTCAGGCATTGCATTTAAGAGGGGCCATTGTCCCGTATTATCTATCAGCTATTTTCCCATATTTCACACAGTCTTTGTCAATACTACGCTCTTCACGCAGCTTTCTATACACATATCCTTTAAAGATGGCATCCAACCCCCCTGGACCTTGCTGTGCCTCTGGCTTCAAGCATGAAGGCAACCCCGCTGGGGAGATAAAGACTGTCGAGGGTGGTAAGTAGCCTTACTGCTCCTTTCTTGACGCCACTAGTTCAATGCTGAGTCTCCGCAGTTGAAACCTACATCTCATACCCCAAGGACAACAAGAGCCCCGAGAAGGCCGTCCTCATTCTGAGCGACATTTTCGGTATCTATGTTAACGCCCAGCTGCTTGCCGACGAATTCGCTGGCAATGGATACCTCGCCGTTATTCCCGATCTCTTCCAGAAGGACGCTATCAAGCTCAGTGACATGGAATCCGGCAGGGCTGATCTTCCCGCCTGGCTTCCTAAACACCAGACCGCCAACGTCGACCCTGTTGTCGAGTCTACAATCAAGTACCTCAGACAGGAGTTGGGAGTCAAGAGAATCGCTGGTGTCGGTTACTGCTTTGGTGGCAAGGTAAGCTAAATGCTTCAAGGACTGCAAGGTGTATATGTTGGCGCATCTCGTTCCTGACAAGGCACTTTCGAACAGTATGTCTGCCGCTTCTTGAAGCCCGGTAAGATCGACGTCGGTTACACCGCTCACCCCTCCTTTGTCTCCAAGGAGGAGCTCGCTGCCATCACCGGTCCTCTTTCTATCGCTGCCTCCGGTAAGTTGGTCTGCGAGGATGTGTTTGAATTCCTATCAAGATCATCGCTGACATTAAGAATGTTAGAAATCGACAACATCTTCACCACTCAGCTCCGTCACGAGTCCGAGGATATTCTGATCAAGACAGGTCAGCCCTGGCAGATCAATCTGTTCAGCGGCGTTACACATGGCTTCGCTGTCCGTGCTGACTTGGACAACAAGCACTTCAAGTTCTGCAAGGAGCAGGCCTTCTACCAGGCTGTTGCGTGGTTCCAGCAGTACTTGTAATCTGATTTGCAAGTCAGATATAAATCTCATATGTAATTCATCATGATTTAATAATGAGCTAAAAGAAATGAGATTGCCAATTTCAGGAGCAACTCCCGTATTTAACATCCCTGAGAGATACCTAGTCCGATAACGCTTATCGCACACGTGACCCTGGTGATCCGGGTTACCTGAAAGGGCCCACTCAGACAAAGTAGCCTCGAAGAGCCTCGAGCATTGATTGTTTTCAGTCCATATTCTGTGCTGCAGCTGCATTACCTCCTTGTGTTTTGTTCGAACTCACGGGTTTAGTCTTGCAGATCTTATTTTCTTAGGGCTATCTCTGCATAACTTTCGAGTTGTGTGGTCCGCATCGCGTGCTTTCTGGCTTCTGCATTTTTTGCATCCATCCTCGAGACTGCCACTGGGCACCGGCAATTCTGGTTTACGATATATAGTGCATTGTCCTTGACTAATCGATGAATTACGACCTCAGTTCTCTCGAACCCCTTGTCCGATTGCTTCCTCTGCTGTACCGACGTCAATCCTGATCCTCCGATCTCAATAAAACAGCAGAGTTCAGCACAAGCCAAGCAGAACACTCATCCTCCTTATCTCCTACCTTGAGCATCGCCCTTGGCATACTCAATTCATCGCGCATTCTGTGAATTGACAGAATTTCGTGCCATTCCCACACCGAGCAACATGACGACCCCGGCCGCCTTACCGCCATTGCCATTCAACCCTGTCAGGGTGAGATCGTATGTGCTCCGATTACCGCTTTTTACACGCCTTGTGCTGTTGGTCATCATTGTATTTTGGTTGCTCGAGCTACAAACTATATGGAGCGTGGTACAATGGGGATCATTGACGCCAAATGAAATCGGAATCGGTAGCAGTATGTCCATCTCGGCCATGCGGGCCAGTTTGCGGTCGATTGCTACGTCTTTGCATGCGAACGGTTCTGACGCAAGAAAATAGTGTACCGACTGAACACCTATCCATTTATTCACATTGGTTTTTTTCACGCCTTCGTGAATCTGCTAGCTCTCACACCGTTGCTGGAGCGATTCGAAGCTGAGCATGGTACATTGACTGCAGTTGCTTTATTCATTGGGCGTATGTCATCCCGTCCGGGTTCAGGAATCGCAAGAAGGCCCTATCAAGGAGATCTCGGCTTGCAGTGGGCTAATATCTATGTGCAGCTCTCTCAACCTTCCCTGCCGGTATATACATCCTGATTGAGAAATTCATCCTGCACAGCAACACTGCTGTAGTTGGGGCAAGGTGGGATTTGAAGAAAGAACTCCTTCTCGAAAGTGAAAGTATTTCTGACATATCCTTAGCATCTGGGTTTTCCTACTGCTGGGCTCCGAAGCTATTAAGACGTTTAAGTCAAACCCATACTTCAGGTATCCCGGTTTGAACCAGCCACCGTTGAAATTTTCAGATCGTCTAATTATTCATAGTCTTGGAACAACGAAGATTCCGACATGGACTTCTCCACTGTTCGCATGTGCTCTCGTATCGATATTCGTGCCGAACACAAGCTTCTTGGGCCACTTGAGCGCTATTATGATAGGCTATCTGCGTAAGTATTCTCTATCGTTGTGCTCTCTTGCCTGGAAACTAATGTGTCCTTCTCTAGTCGGCCTCGGATACCTCAAGGTGTTTGTTCCACCAGAAAAGATTCTGAGATGGATTGAGGGCAAGCTGAACCTACTGGGACGACTGCCACATTATGTGTCAGTAGATCAGAAGACCTACGGTCGATATGGTGTCCTTCCTTCGGCGACGGCGGCCGTAGGGGGTGAGAGGCCCACTCCAATGAGCTATCTGGGCACGAATCAGCGCCTCGGACCTTGAAGCTGCCACAGTCAGCAAGAAGCAATTTCAATTTTGTGTGCATATTAATCAATTAATATACTCGTTAACTAAGCGCTAAGTGTATCAGGCAAAATGTGTTAATTCATTTGCATTCCTTCTAGTCTATTAGAGCGAGTTGTGTAGGTGGTCACTACCGGCCGACGTAAATTTACCAGCTATTGCGGAGGTGCTGGTCCAATTCATTCACCTTGCCCTCCAAGTCCTTTTACAACAACACTCGGGATGAGAAGGTAATTCCGGATGTCTTCAATTCCATGGCATTGAAATGTAAGTCAAAGACTTCAAAATTACGCGCAGAGACTTGGTCTATCGGCAAAATGCACCTCAATGCGCGCGATGCATCCCCTAGCCTCGACCCCAAATATCATCAGAGGCAGCTCCAGATCAGAACTAAGCTGACAGTGACCGGGTAACAGCCGTGATCCGCAAATTGCGGAGCAATCCTCAATTCCTCTTCGTACACCTCCCGTATCTACTTTCGCTTCTTTGCATAATTGCAGGAGTGGTCTGGCTTCTTCTCCTTCCCCTCGACCAATACGCCCGTCGAACATACATCTCCGAGAATGCGCTTTTGCCTGGCCAGGTCCATGCATACTTCTCAGGCAGCGAACAGAACATCTTTCGCGGGTATAAGAGGGAACTCGAAAGTTTGCTGAATTCTGGGGGTCAGGAAGGTCAGGAGGCGAAGGGTAGTGAATTGACACCAGTGTACGTCGGGACATTGCTGCTACAACTTTCTACTGCTGAATGGTGTGGTCTGGTGGTCCCATTGCTAATTCCAAATATGCGACTAGCATTTCGGATAAGATACAGTCGATCTTGCGAGCGGCCGGTTTGAAAGTTGCGACACAGAAGTACGAGTACACTTCTTCGGGTATTACGCATGAGGGACAGAATGTCTACGCGATCATCCATGCGCCACGGGGCGATGCAACGGAGGCGATTGTGCTGGTTGCTGCTTGGAAGACTGTTAATGGAGAATTGAACTTGAATGGGGTCAGCCTTGCGCTGACCCTAGCGAGATACTTTAAGCGTGGGTCGAACCTTATGGCGATGCATTGCGGAGAAAGGGTCATTCGAGCCGTGCTGATGATAATCGTCTCTAGGCTGGTCTTTGTGGTCCAAAGACATCATTTTTTTGTTTCCACCAGACAGCAAATCGGGAACGCAGGCGTGGATCGATGCATATCATGACATGCAACCGTCCTCGGTTCAGCCTCTGCCACTGAAGAGCGGCGCCCTACAGGGAGGACTCGTTATTGAATACCCCTTCGATCATCGATTCGAGTCTTTACATATCGTCTACGATGGCGTCAACGGTCAACTGCCCAATCTGGATTTGTTTAATACGGCGATTTCAATCGCCGGGGGTCAGATGGGAATCGGGACCAGCCTGCAGGAAATGTGGGAGCATGATGATAGCTATAAAAAGCGCCTGCAGACAATTCTTAGAGGTATGGTCAAGCAGGGCTTCGGACACGCTACTGGGGCGCATAGTAGTTTCATGCCGTACCACATTGATGCGATTACTTTGCAAACGAAGGGAGATGGGTGGCAAGATGAGATGGCTTTGGGTCGAACTGTGGAGAGTCTCTGTCGCAGTCTCAACAACCTGCTCGAACACCTTCACCAGAGTTTCTTCTTCTATCTGCTGATGCACACCAATCGCTTCGTCAGTATAGGTACTTACCTTCCAAGTGCGATGCTGATTGCTGGGAACTTCACCATCATGGCGATTGCTTTGTGGATGCGTACGGGCTACTATATGAACGCTCAAGCAACCTCTACCACAAAAGAAGGAGGTCCTCAGGATAAGAAGAGTCCGATCGAGCAAGCAACGAATACTGAGAAAACTGGTGAATTGAACCACGCAAACCCCAAGGACCTACCGAGTCCTGGCAGTGTCCTGGAGCGACAGTTAGCGCTCCCGCTCACCCTAGTTATCGGGCTACACCTGCTTGGCCTGGTCCCTCTTTTCATCTTCAATAACATTCATCACAGGGTAAGTCTCCTCACTTCCGAACTGGCGTGGTGCCGCAGGATTTCTAACAACGACAACAGTACTATACGACCGCGACCTACACTTGCCTCGGAGCCGGGGTCATTCTCCCACTCATCGTCTCAGCCCTTTTGAATCATGGGTTTACATCTCCTCCAACAATTCAGCAGTATTTCTTGACCAGATCCTTCTCCCTCCTTCTCCTCGGCCTGTTCCTCTCTACCCTTGCCACATTGAACTTCTCTCTTTCTTTCATGGTCGGCCTACTCTGTACACCACTTAGTTTCGTCAAGCGCATCAACCCCCAGACGAAAGCTGCTCTGCGGTACCCCATCGCTATACTTGGTTTGCTAGCCTTAAATGTCCTTTCTCCTCCTGCGGTTCTCATTGGCGCATGTTGGTACTCAGGCGTGTCAGTGGAGACGGTTTTGACTCAGGCAGCGTTCGGATGGAATGTCTGGGGTATGTGGACACAGGTGGTTGTGTGGTGTGTCTGGTGGCCTGCTTGGGTGGTTGGATGTGTCTTACTAGGATCGTCTCTTCTTTGAACCTTGGGGTCTGGCTCGACATTCGGGTTAGGTGGTCATACATTACCGTCACATCATTCAATATGTATATCCTCCCCTTTGGTATTTTATAATTTACTTGCAGGTAAAGCTCATCCTTGACTGGAAAGGTTCAATCGCTCTCGTAGCTTTCCAGGTATTGAGAGTGTTCTAGTAAGGTTCGTACATACATGCAAAATAGTACCCTTGTAGTACCCTCGAACGCCAGAAAACAGGGTCTCATAAGGCTACATATCATGTTACCTGGCCCATTTTCTAGGCAGCCCACACGTCCTTACCAACTCCCTCGATCCAGTGACCCAGCTGATTCACCCCAGCATCCCAATCCTTTAGTCTGTTGCGCATGCCTTCGATCTGTTTCATATCCAGAACCTTGGGCTGCACCCAGTGGATCTGAGCGACCTGTGCAACCTGATCAATAGCACCCTTGAGAAGACCCAACGACAAAGCCTTCATGACCAGGTGCTCGATCTCCTCAGGCTTGACCTTCGTCTCAGAGGAGATGGACGCGAATGTGAGGTTGCGGTCGTGCGGGGGTCGGCGGAAGACCATTTCTGTGAGGGCTGACAGGGAGATCTTCTGGTAGAGGAAAATGCGATGCTGCTCGAGCAGCTTGTTCTTGGAGATGTTGCCAGCCAGGACATCGTACGCAGTAAGGTCGCCGCGGTTGAAGGCAAACAGGAGGTCGCGCAGCCAGCTGTGCGGCGTCTCGGTGAGCGAGTCCAGGATCGGGTGCAGTAGGAGTTCGCCAAAGTTGTAGATTGTGTCTGAGACGAGGGCGGCGACACTCAAGCTGTACGCGCGGGAGGCACGCTCTGACTCGCTGAGGTCCTCCAGGTTGATGCAGGCTAGGTAAAGAAGGGCGTTTTTGTAATAGGCGGCGAATTCTTGCTTGGCCTTGACGTGAATTCATGGTTAGGTCGCGAAAACAGAAATCAATGCAATCGGTCATTCAACTTACGTGGTAGTAATCTGCGTTGACCTTGTAAAAGGAAGCGTGCACCACCGTCTCGACCGAGTCGAACGAGTCCAAAACCTTCTGGCATACTTCCAGATCTTTTTGCGCTCCATCCAAGTCCTGTAGTCGCTGCTTCACATTTGCAACTTCCGCAAGGGCATACACGTAAGCTTCTTGTGTGTCGGGTTTGTTCACTTTGTCGGCAAGTGATGTAAGGAAGGAGAGTCGCTCTTGGTCATCTATTATCCCGTTGACTGTCAGTCAAATCGCTATCTTGCAATTTCGCCTTCTATGTATATTAGAAGATGGATCTCAAACGAACCTGCGCATTCCGTTGATGCCATCAAACCCAATGAGACGAACTTCAGCTGGTTAATCTTGTCGGCGAAGCTCAGAACAAACGTCTTGAATATCGGTAACCGCTGAGGAGCGCTTTCCGGTAACTGGAAGAACTCCACCAGCGCGTTGGTCAATTGATGCCATAATTTTCGTTCCCAGAAGTCTTCAAAGCTCAGAAAGAAGGCCTGGCTCTGCTCTGGAGCTTGTTGCAGCTGGTCGGCCAGGAAATCGGAGATCTTCTGGTTCTCCATGGTGGAGAAGTGAAGGAGAGATGCTGGTTTCGCGGGATGCAAGGGTACGAACGGTAGGAAGGAAGCAGAAGAGGCTCAAAGATTTTAGATGGAGGGCTACTAATTAGTGGCGGAGGATAAGAATCGGAGAGTGGTTCTATGAAGTGTGAGAGCAAGGATGCTTAGGTCTTAGACGGCGGCGTTGCGTAGGAGCTTGGGCGGTGTCTCTGCGCCGCCGTAGTGGAGATGACATCCCTAAGAGGTACAAAGCTACAATATAGGTACTCCCTCGTCCAGAGGGGTACTACGTTCTCTGAATTCTTACCAGTGGTAACACCCTGACCCAAATCAGAGCTCTGTGTCTTGGCATGCTAACTCTCCTGCCTTTGGTAACATGATATTGGTCCGACTAAACTGTTCGAGGACCCCGGCAGTGGATCTAGCAGTACGCCTGTAGAAATGTGTCCGATATCTCTCCGAACTGCTGGTATATATTTGGCTGTTCTAGATAGGCCAACTCAACATAACCTCTTTATTACTCTATAGTAGCTCTCTGAATTGAGTAGAACCGATCATAGCGCTCTCACTCTCCTTCCTTGCATTTCTTCGACATCAAATCTCTTCACATATCGCTAAGAAGTCATCCAACCCTTCACAATGGCGGACTTAACTGAGTTGAACAGACAATATTTCAGGTCAGTCCACGATCATTGCTGGATGCAGAGTACCTTTCTTACAAATTCACACAGTAAACTAGCTAGTTCCTACAGGGAGGAATTCCGACAAGGCCAGGAATTGATCTTCAATGAGGTCCAAGGACGTCGCTCCTGGATCAGTGATACCTGGAGTGACACCGAGTCGGGAAAAGGTCGTAAAGTCAGGATGCTTGAGTATGCTTGCGGGCCTGGTGCTGTCTCCGCGGTATGTATCTCAATCAGACTGCTAAGGCGGTCGAGCATGCTGCTGAATCTGAAAACAAGGCGCTAGCACCGTTCGTCGACCATATTGTTGGCATGGACGTATCCGAAGAAATGGTCAAGCAATTCAACATCAACGCCCAAGAAACAGGCTTTGCGGATAAGATGCTTGGCTACCACGGCGACCTCCTCGCTGAACCGGTGCCGGACGAACTATCTGGGCCCGAGTTCTGCGATTTCGATCTTGTCGCCGTGAGCATGGCCCTGCATCACTTTGACAAGCCTGACGTGGCGCTGAAACGACTTGGTGAGCGGCTGAAGAAGGACGGCATGTTCCTGATTATCGATTTGGTACCGGATGATGAACATTCCCCACATGCCCTGCGCAATGCATTCCCCCAGGCAAGCGCGACAGTTAGAACACATGGTTTCTCCTCGGAACACATGCAGAAGTTGTTCAAAGACGCCGGGATGGGCCAGAAGTTCGACTACCAGGTCATTCAGGAGCCGGTAGTGTTTAAAAAGGAGGGAAAGGAGGTCAAGAAGACTATTTTCATCGCTAGAGCTCAGCGCAGTTAGTGACAATACACACTGTGAGCTTCTCAAGCGTATTTGCTTTTATATCCTACAGACTGTATGGTTGTACCGACGACATGCGTTGCAGGCTACAGGGTACTCGGTTCAGTAGAGATGATCTCCCTGTGGCAGCTCACGCTTAGACGTCAGAGCCGGATGGGGCGGCTTCGGATGGCCAAAACCTTTCCAGTATCAGAAGAGGTTGAGGGAAGTCGAGAGACATGATTATTAGCAATTTCTTAGAGTATAAACACCGTCAGTCCATAGCTGGTCAACTCCATTGTCCAATCAGAATTTCCGAATAGTCAGATGGGGATCCGCGTTGAGGGCATAAGATGGCAGCATCCCAGCATAGATTGTGTTAATTAGTCTTTAGTGGGATTGTAGCTCGAGATTATCCAATTCACCTCATGGAGACGAATAATCTGCAGTAAGTTCCTACAGTCCGCGAGTATTGCTAGTAGGTCGTTGACGATGCCAAATGTTGCTGTCCTAATTCGGACTAGCGCTAAAGTCCCGTGCTGCAGTTCGCTTTCTGGAGAACGACTT
Organism: Aspergillus quadricinctus; assembly: GCA_022814375.1. Classification (NCBI taxonomy): domain Eukaryota; kingdom Fungi; phylum Ascomycota; class Eurotiomycetes; order Eurotiales; family Aspergillaceae; genus Aspergillus; species Aspergillus quadricinctus. The sequence continues at coordinate 238,226 of JAKLNT010000004.1, read as the reverse complement.
GCAGCATCAAGCCCGAAACTCATCTGCCGAGCTGTGCTCTCACCTCCATCTTTCTCACAATCCACGAAATATCGATCCGGACACAACCCGGTGGTCTCATTCGAACCGCGGGCTGAAGAGAGACCATGCAGAAGTGCCGGGCCGTCAATTCCGCCCTGGGGTCGAGGGCATTCGTCCCCGCCGCTCGGGTCCAATTCCAAGTGCAGCGCCGGAATCTCCAGGATGTCGCAATTACTAGAACTGGGAAACCTATTCTGAAGGTTCAGGGCGGACGGTGAGGGCAATTGTGTCGGACTTGTTCGGTAACTGGGACGCTAACGGGCAGCTTTGTTATAGGTCCTCTCTTGGAGGTATGCCACATCGCCAGCAATTCGCGTCGCTTGCAGCTCGCCTAACGTGAATACTTTGCTCTAGGTCATACCGCCACTGTCTTCGGTGCTACTGGCTTCCTCGGTCGCTACATTGTCAACAAGCTCGGTAGGTCAACGAGGTGGTTCGCACGGTGAAAGCAGACGTTGATTCGCAGCTAGCCAACCAGGGATGCACGGTTGTTGTTCCCTTCCGTGAGGAAATGACCAAGAGGCACCTTAAGCCGACTGGTGATCTCGGACGAGTTGTCTTCATCGTACGTGAACGTCCAATCCTGAGGCATGAGGCTGTTTCCCCGGACTAACTCGAGTGTCGCTTAGGAATACGACCTGCGGAATACCCAGTCTATCGAGGAGAGTGTCCGTCACTCCGATGTTGTCTACAACCTTGTTGGACGTCAATACCCCACGAAGTCAGTGGCCGCGTCATGTTTCATGGAGTTCAGGAAGAGAGGGGGCACGGCTAATGCGTTTCAGGAACTTCTCCTACACCGATGTTCATGTCGACGGAACTGAGCGCATCGCCGAGGCTGTCGCCAAGTACGATGTTGACAGATTTATCCACGTCTCCTCTTACAACGCCGACAAGAACTCGCCCTCCGAGTTTTTCAGGACAAAGGTCCGTTTCGGTCCCCTCCGAGCGGTGGCTGCGTGGAAATGCTGATTGATCGTACAGGGATGGGGTGAGGAAGTTGCGCGCACAATTTTCCCCGAGACTACCATTGTCCGGCCTGCTCCCATGTTTGGTTTTGAGGACAATCTTCTTCACAAGCTCGCCGGTGTCACCAACCTCTTCACTTCCAACCACATGCAGGAACGCTTCTGGCCCGTTCACGTAAGCTCAGCACCAAACTAACAATCCTGAGCGTGACGCTTATCATGTTATATAGGCCATTGATGTTGGTTCCGCCCTCGAGGCAATGCTCCACGACGACACCACTGCCGGCCAGACTTTCGAGCTCTATGGCCCGAAGAACTACTCTACTGCGGAAATTGCCGAATTGGTTGACCGTGAAATCCTCAAGCACCGCCGTCACATCAACGTTCCCAAGGCTATCTTGAAGCCTGTGGCTTACTACCTGAACAAGCTCCTCTGGTGGCATACCATCTCCGCCGATGAGGTGGAGCGGGAGTTCATTGACCAGAAGATTGACAAGACCGCCAAGACATTCAAAGATCTCGGCATTGAGCCCGCAGAGCTCAGCGACCTCACCTTCCACTACTTGGTAAGTCATTCGCGTCGTCCAAGTTTTCACGATACTGATTCCTGCTACAGAAAGGCTACAGAAGCTCCTCCTACTACGATCTGCCTCCCGCCACGGAGCGCGAAAGAAAGGAGGAAAAGAAGTACTTGCACGTTCTTGACGACCAGTAGTTGTCCCTGTTTCTTTTAAGTGTGTACATAAGTTTACTAGACCCAAGCAATTTCCTTGTGTTATCCCCTGTCTGTTAGATATATCCATTCAGTAATGACGTAGTGAAGAGGCTCCAAGGAAGCAGTGGTACACCCTGTAATTATTGTAAACAGGTTGCATATTTCAAAAAGGCCTGGCTTATATCAATTGGAATAGGGCAGGGTCAACAAACAGGTCATAAACTGTCTTATCGCACAGCTTGCTAAGGACTCCACCGATGAACATCCTCTCCGAGTCCGAGCATATCTTACCCCACACATATCAATAGACGCCAGTAAACGTGCTCAGCAATCAAACACCAGAGCAAAATGGCAACCTCAGCTTCATATTCCTTCTCATCCTCATCGGCAACGCCCATCCTGCTCCTCAAGACGAAATCTACCCCGCACGATGGCTACGAGGAATTCTTCTCCGCGCACGGCTACAACCCCGCCTTCGTCCCAGTCCTCGAGCACCACTTCAACCAGCCGAACCTCCGCATCGTCAAGGGTCTCTTCACATCAGGCAGTCTATCCCCGGGCCCGCGGCGGAAATATGGCGGGCTGATATTCACCAGCCAGCGCGCTGTGGAGGGTTTCGCGCGCTTGGTCACGACCGAGGTGGATGGTACGTTTGCGATTGCCCTCACTCAGCAGACATCGTGAAAAACGGAAGGGAAAAGCGTATGCAATGCACAAGCTAACAGTTCTACTGTCTGATTGATAGTGTCAATAGCGAAAGACGCATCCCGCTCCTTGATACTGTACACCGTCGGGCCCGCAACATCCCGCTCGCTTACAACATTACGAGACACACATCTCCCCCATGCAACCATCTACGGCTCCGACGCCGGAGACGGCCAGAGACTTGCGCTTGCGATCCTGGAGCATTATAATGCGCTGTATGACAGCGTAGAAGCAGACGCAAAGCCACCCCTCCTCTTCCTCGTTGGCGAACAACGCCGCGATATCATCCCCCGAACGCTCATGGCTGAGTCTCTACCTTCTACTAAGCGGATCCGGGTCGATGAGCTGGTCGTGTATGAGACGGGGGTGATGGAGTCCTTTGAGGGTGATTTTCGGGCTGCGGTGCGCGCCGGACGGGAGTATGTGGCCGTGGCTGACGGCGATGGGGCCGCGGACGCGGAGCAGAGGGTGGTCTGGGTGGTTGTGTTCTCGCCGACGGGGTGTGATGCGATGCTTCGTGTTCTGGGGTTGCTGTCTACATCTACGGAGTCCTCTGTGGGAGGTGCGGGTGCGCTGGTTGATGAGATTGCTAGCGGGACGGAGAGGAGGGTCTTCATTGCGACTATCGGGCCTACGACGAGAGACCATCTTGTCAAGAATTATGGATTTGAGCCTGATGTTTGTGCGGAGAAACCTAGTCAGGAAGGTGTTGGTGCTGGCATCGAGGCCTTCATGCGGCGGAGGAGGAAGGAGTCATCTAGCCGGGCTTGATGTCTGTTACTGTGCTTGTATTATATGCCTAACCGTTTCGTCGCCTTGGCGATGATTGTAGGGCACGATGTAAAGATATAATACTTCCTCAATATACCCAAAGCATTATTATGGCTGACAAGGTCGGTCTGAACGGAATGTCGGCATTGCGCATACGGAAGAGATTTCGATTCATCGAACCCGATGCAAAATACAAGAAAATTGGTATGAACGTTCTAGATTGACAAACAACTAGCTGGACGCCAACAAGGAAATTTGCTCACAACGAAAGCATACGGCCGGCGCTGATCTCCTATTCAGTAAAACAGAAGGACCTAGGGGAATCGGGTATTCTGGAGAGCCATCAACCATGCGACGAATCGTGGAAGCCGAATGATGTGAGAGTCGCGATGCGTGAAATGTGCGAGCGTTATCGCTTTAGCCTTGTTTCTATGCGCTTATGACAATAGGTGTAGCAGCTTAAGCCATCCCAGGTATTGGCAGGTAAGATGGTTGAGTTTCATCCTGCCTTCAAGGTCTGGTAAATAGTCGCCATTAGTTCGGACAGTCAAAGAGTACTGAAAGAGACGCTACCGTCTCTCTACCGCATGATTTCCTCATAGATCAGGGCTGTGGATCAGTGGTCAGCGGTCTTTACTTGAAGCAAAAGGATACACCGACAACTGACCTTTCAATTGCTCCTTGCTGAGAGCATCCTTGTTCTTGTCAAAATCAAAGAAACCCTCCGGGATAGGGGGAGCCGTGGGCTCATCGTCGGGATCGTGGTACGGCTCCAGATACGGATGGCGTAGAGCATCTTCGACCGTGATACGTTTTGCAGGGTTGAAAGCCAGGAGCTTTTCCAGGAGATCCAATGCTAATTCGTTGCTCTTGGGAAATAATGCCTTGAAGGGGATCTTCTTCTTGAATGGAAGAGAGCGGATGTACTCTCGAGCCCGGCGAGATTTTATGCCATAGTAGTCTTCCATGGTTGGTGTTCCGAGAACATCCAGAATGAGGGTCAATTGGTGATGGTCTGCTCAGTCAGTCGCGGAACGTTTCACTAAGGAAACCGAAAAAGCACAGCAACTTACAGTCTTTCCCAGGGAACAAGGGCTTCCCGCTCAGCATCTCGGCCAAGATGCAGCCAACACTCCAGACATCAATGGCTTTCGTATACTCCTTAAAAGTCAGCATGATCTCCGGCGCACGGTACCACCGAGTCGCAACGTATTCTGTCATGAATCCTGAGTTGTCATCAGTCGAGGCCGCTGACCGAGCCAAGCCAAAGTCGCAGACTTTCAGGTCACAGTTGGCGTTCAGGAGTAGATTCGATGGTTTCAGGTCACGGTGAAGCACGTTAGCTGAGTGCATGGCCTTCAGTGCACGGAGCGTTTGGTAGATGAAGTATTGGCAGTGGTCATCAGAGAGATCCTGGGTGCGAATGACTCGATGCATATCGGTTTCCATCAACTCCTGTCCAAGCAATCAGTCTTTCGATGCCTTGATGTGTACGCGTGTGCGGTGAAGAATGTACCTGAATCAAATACACCTCATTGAAGCTCTCATAGTTGCGGGGTCTCTGAATATCCAAAATCGAAATGATGTTTTCGTGGTTAAAGTAGCGCAGTAACTTCATTTCACGCAAAGTCCGCAAGCAGAACATGGAGTGATCGAAAGGAGTAATCTTCTTAATGGCAACTTTCTGACCAGAGGGTTTGTGGATAGCCGAGCTGGAACGAGTCAGTATCGGAGCCTGATTGTCGCTATTGACAATAGAGATCACCCACCAAACGACGCCGTAAGCACCCTCTCCGATGACATCTTGAATTTCATACTGCTCAGAAACATTGAACGAGATCTTTCTCGACCCTCCTTGAGGAGGCTGCTGCACCATGGTTGCTATCTTTCAAAATCAAAGAACGTTAGCCAAGTGCTCTTGAATCACAAAAGTGAGAGTCGCAAAGCGGATCATGCTCAAGGTCACCACCTCACGGTCTATAATTGTTGGAATTGCTCAAAAAAGCCTCAGAAAAGGAGTCGGCATAATTCCGCTTGAGGGCCGATCAAGTATTGTTTGGCATGCAACCCGACGAGCCACAAAGTGGCTCGAAAACAGATAGTGAAAGTCAGCGCTTACATTCGTTTAAGCCGTGATAATAGTAGCTTTGGACGATAATGCTTGATTTAATTGTAGTCAAGTCTCATGCCGCGGTTGCGCTCGATTGCTCTAGTCGCTTGGAATCTGTGGAGGGCTTGAAGCGGGGTACGATCCGTGTGGGGGATGAATGAGGATACAGCAGCGTAGTAATATGAATTCGAAAAGATGGATCAAACAAGCACGTTGGCTTTTCGAGGGTATAGGGAGTCGAATTCAAGCAATTCGGTTGACGAGCTTGAGATGTAGGCACAAAGCGCTTCGGATGAATGCGTCTCCTAAACAGCGTCGAGTCAGTCTTTGAGGAATGAAATAAGCTTCAATATCAGGGCTATCAAAGACTTTTTCAGAGAAGACTGAGATCAAGAAGGGTCAACACGATCAAAAGCCCATACCGAAGCTCAAGCTTTAGCTTCTGTGGGTTCCAAGAGTTGATACTCCCCCGAGTAACTGATAATGGCTATCTGTTGTTCCCCTGAATGAAATAAGCCGCTATCCTTGTTTGCGGCTCCGACTGCCAGCTTTGAGTGTATCGAATAGCTTGCAGCAGAACGATGACAGAGTATATGTCGTTTAAGGCAGGGAGTAGGACAAAGGGCAGAGCGCGGGAAACAGAGGAGGAGAAGGAAGATCGACTATCGTGATGCGGAGGGGCTGGAGAAAGCAATAATAACAGGGAGCGGAACGGCCAAAGTGGGGTGGGGCAGCCTTTTGGTCAAGAGCAAGCAAAGGATAGAAGAAAATAAAACTTACCGAGAGATTTCCGAAGACAAAGTTGAGGATATGTCACGAATGCATAGATAGAAGGAGTAGATAGTACCTAGTCAGATGGAGGATGATGTCGAGAGTATAGGTAGATTTGGTAGAGGAGACCCAATATCGTCGCTGATGATCGACAGTAGACTTATCGATACGGAGATTCAATCAAGCCCAATTCCAGCATTGGCAGACAGACTATATTGATAGTTGCCTTTAGTCATTCAAGAAGTCATCAATTTTCAATAGCTTATTAAAGTTTGGTACAAGAAGGAGCTGAATAGAAAAATTTCTACTTATTGTTGATTATCCTTCTTATTATTGTTGAGTTTAGGGGGGTGTGAAGAGTAGCTAAGGTAAGACAGGCACACGAGAAGTCCGGGTGTTGGCCGGGACTGAACCTTGGATCACGCAGAGAGGGGCCGCTGTGGATGTATGTATGCTAGAATTATAGATACACTTTCGGCTTTCCTATGAGGATGATTGTTGGGTTCTGCTTCGTCGATAGTATACGAGTTCCTATTGAACGGAGACCCAGAACTTGCAATGAAGAAGACTTGACTGGCGATCTCTCACTAAGAATAGAGAAGAAAAGCGCCTTTTGGTTTGGAACCACAATTCTCAGCCTGTCATTAATAGAACATTCAAAGACTCAGCCTTCAACCATTGTGTCAATCAACGTCAACCAACAAACGTTTCAGTAGTCTAGTAGTTACAACTACAAAGGATAAGAGTAGTAGAACAGTGAGGCAGGCTACTGACTACGATCCACCTGCGATGTATCAGAATCCCGTCTCGATCACCTCTGGCTCAACCAGTGTTTCAATCCAACCATCGCAATAACTCTAACCTCCTTGAAACAACTAACAAGCAGAGAACAGCTAACCAACACGAAACCCAGATTCTTAGCCGCCACAGCGCCAAAGCCGCATCTCGTACGGACGGAAACCACACAATGGTCCCACTTACAGAGTGTTACAGGCGGAACCTTTCGATTACTTATTACTAGCAGCATACACACACCATTTTATTCTCCCGAAATGTTGGCTGGACGAGGAGGCTATGTGATCATCTGAACTTGACGCTACTGCCGAGTATGGTCGTCACAATCACCAGATGAGGGATAGGTATCTACCAGTCAACTTTGCTCACTGCCCAATGTCGGCAATACTAAGCTGTGACCAAAAGTCTACTGTGCATAAGCGCATAAGCTGCCACACAGAGTCAAAGACGCCAGGGCGAATGCAGGTGCTGTGCGATGAGACACAAGCACCGGTGATGAGGGACTGCAGCTTTAGGGGCATATCTATGTTCCAGCGTACCTCCCTGCTTACGAAGCACACAGCATGGATAGAAATCTGACCACTACCGCAGTAGGTCACATGCTCACTCGTCTCCCTCCCAGTTACTAAAGGTAGAAGATGACCAGAAATGAAGAAGGAAAGCAAGGATGAGAAGACATGATCTACTTGATCTGGATTCTGTATGGACATATGGTAACTTGTAAAGAAAAGAGGTCGTTCTCGCCACACCAAGAGTGATCCCACACCAAAATTGACCCTCAGATTGATATTGTAATAATGGTACAGCAGAGAGAGCGAGAATCTAGTCCAAATGATCAGTCAAGGCTCCGGTGCCGCTCGTTTGGAAATAAAATGACATGGCCACTGGAATTGTCGATGTATTTGACACAGGAATTATCAGACTTTGTAGAGATTATCACTACTGAACAACCTGTAGGCGTGATCAAGCGCGTCAGTCAGGATGAACTTGGACAGCAACTGTGTCGAAGTGGAATTTGGGAAGACCTCAAAAAGAAATTGGGGCTTCTCAAACCTTTTCTCGCAGAGAACCCATCCATTGCACGAGGCTGACGCTCTGGTCGGCCCTGTCTTCCACGAGCATCGTCTGGGCCCACAGCCGAAGACCTGGCTCTCCATCTTCCTTGACCACATACAGGTGAGGCACTACGATGCTGCCAACACCCTTTGACCGGTGGTCCCGGCTTTTCTCAATGACCGCCCGCACTCGTTGATTGAAGTCATTGTCAAGCTCCGGGAGGTTCTGCTTGCCCACCCGAAGTTGCGACCTGTCAGGCAGACCGAAGACATCAAGGAGGAGCTGGGGCACTGTGTCACGCCCGACCCAAAGGAACTGTGTCTGTCCGTCATCAATCAGGTAAAGACCATACGGTACGATGCGTTCAGAAGACAGGTTGATTGGAGGAGGGAGAACGATCTCGCCGGTCTGCTCATCTGGCAATCCTGCATTGTCAGGCATGTCATGTAGTGAATACATCTTCGGGTAGATGTATTGAATGAGAAGAGGAAGAGGGAGCGTTGACAGCAGGCACAGCGCTGCAGATCGCATATCGGTGGGTATTTGTGCGGATTTGCGAAGACCGAGCTTTGAAATCAATGTCAGCCGGCACTTTCAACCAGGACGTAACAATTTGGTTCAGAGAGCAAAAGGAGGGGGAAAACTCACGTTTTTTATCATCGCCAGGAAAAGAACTGGGAGACCTCGCAAGTTGGCAGGGAATTGTAGGCCGCCTCCGCTCACGCTTCCACCAGCAAGCTCCTTCCGATATGTCGACAGAAGTTCCACAGCCTTGGCTTGTAGGGCCTCACGGGCAGGTTCCAGACCACTTGAAAGAACCCGCTCGACAGCTTTGTGACTGAAGTAAGTCGCAATTGCTTGTTGGTCTGCCGACGCGTATACATCGGCAAGGTTCTGCGTTGTGGGAAGAGCGAGGGTCAACACTCGAATTCTTCTCTCGCCATTGCATGTAGTGTGAAGGACAGCAGTCTGCAAGCAAACAATAGGCTTGGTGACAGTCTCATCAATAGCAACCTCAACAACGTATGCTTGGTCACGAGGGAATGCAGGAAAGGCGCATAGATCGGAGCTGCGGTTGAAGAAGTTGCCGTAGAAGGTATTCATACGTAACCCAGTCGTAGCACGGACACGGAGGACTGCTTCAAGCCCAATCTCTGAAGACAAGTAATCAGAGAATTCACGAGCAAATTTGATCGCGTCCTCTCCCCGTGCTGCATTCCATCCGGGATAGAAATATGTTTGTCCACCAGTATATCTCGGCAGGTTGCTGAGGGATGCCACATCCTGGTAATGGGAAGAGAACAGGAACATGTCCACGGAGACCTGTGCCTTAGAGCACTCGACAGCGAAGCTCTTGTAGAAGCTGTTCGCCGTCTGTAAAAGACTGCTCTCTTTACTTGTGCCGAGGACTTTCTTATCCTCTCTCATAGTCAGGGAGCCATGTCCGACGTTGGGCAAAGACGAGCTCAACACGGTCATCTTTCCTCCCACCGGAGCAATCAACTTGTATCCAGCCCGCAGAGCCGATCCCATGGCACAACCATTATTCTGGGTGTTTTGGAACATTTCCTGTAGTTTGTCGAGGAAGGTCTCAATGTTCTCGCGGCATTCACTCAGAGTCACCAGGAGGTCGCCCGGAATAGGGAGGAAAGGCTCATCCAGATCGCTGATAACAAGCATTCTTGGGTCAGAGTTCTCCGAACCGTCTCTGGGAATACTGAAGTAATGAAGGCTAGAGTCGACTGCGACGAAACCCAGCCGAGTCCGACGATCCGCATTGGGGATCCTGTCAAGGCTTTCCTTGATGCACCTTGCGCTAGTTGCCAGAAGACCATTTGTGACGGACGCATAACTCACGTCGATCAGGAAAAGATAAACGAGCGGCTGAGGAGGACGGACCATGTATTCTTGGGGAGCAACGAATTCGACTACCGCGTGGTTGAGATCAGGTCGCAGTGAGCGGTCCGCAGGCTTCTGTAAAGCAGCATCCCAATCGAATGCTTGGGGCACATCATTTGTCAGGTTGCACATATTGCAGCGCCAGCGATGGCCATGGTCCAGAAACGTCACAAATGGGTTGATGTACGACCGACAGCGCCGACACCGCGAGATGACCTGGTCTGGAATGACCGGAATCGGGTCTTCCGCATCATGCAGAGCGGCATACGGCTGAATGACAAGGGCAAAGGGCAACTTGGATTTCTTGAGGAGGGAGTGCGTTGTTGGCACCGCATTCAAGGTCGATCGGACATATTTCGGAGGGCAATTCGCTGTAGGAGACGGGTATACGCTGGTCTAGAAACGAGGCGGTCAGCAATTTCACTTCCTTGGTCGGATCATGCGAGTTACGTACACCTGGCGGGAGGACGATCGGCGGGGGAGGATAATCAAGCTCCGCGACATTGAATGGTTGAGTGAGAAGGTCTGTAGGATAGAGCTGGTTGAGGGGAAAGGGGCGCGGAGCCTGGGGGGCCACGGCGGCCTGGGGAGGCTGCGGTGGCATGAGGTGTGGATCGGTCACACCCATCGCACCGAACTGTTGCGTCATCTGTGCGATTCCTGAAGTAGCAGGGGCGATATACCCCGGCGCTGCCGTATTCACCTGACTTGGGTCCGCCCCATATACAGGTTGTTGATATCCCGCAGCCTGCGGCTGAGGGGGATATGCCCCGTAGCTGCCACCAGCGGGCAGTTGTCCCCCAAGAGCAGCATTGGCACCAGAACCAATTTCAAAGGCTTCTCCGGCATACGCTCGCTTCTTCTTGCCACCTGCCTGACCTGGGGGGGGAGCTCCGGCGGCCATGCCCGCTTGTTGCTGAGTGGGAGACCCATAACCGGCGGGTTGACCGTACCCTTCCTGGGGAGGATAGCCCCCTTGTGGTGATGCCATGAAGGGTGACGGGGGCTTTTTTGAGTATGAGCGATGTTATGTCGTTAAATCTGTGCGGATTCCGAGGCACGTAGGCTAAGAGTGCAAGTTGTCACGGCTTCACTATCCTACTAGTTAGCACTTGTCTCGAACGAGGGGCGGGGGAGGTGATCAAGAATCGGGGCAATCCGCGTACCAACAAGCAGGGTCACGCTTCAAACAAACATGAAATATGAATCCAAGGTATCATAGGCAGATGCCGCACACGAGAGCAGTCGACGTGTTTTGGCAGAGTTGGGATAGCTGTAGGTAGATAATGGAGGTTCCTTCGAAATGGATGGTGTACGGTGGCCTTTGCGGCTGCTGTTCCCCTTGAACCAATCAGACCCCACGAGCCTACAGTAGCCGAAGTTCACAGTCTACTAAAACACTCCAGCTCCCCCAGTGATTCACAAACACCTGCTCCAGATATAATTATCGGGTGGGATGCTCTTGGTTCGACTGCTGAAGTAGCGGAAATATTTATAATTCTATAATCCTCGGAAATCGGTCCGATATTGCTGGGTTGTTGACTGAATCAATGAGTGTCCGGGGTTCTAGCGATGATCTCATAGGAAATACATTGTTAGGGAACGTTTCGATAAATAATGGAACCTGGATGAACCTGGCATCGCCAGATGAATAGATGACCTAGAGAACAGAAATTGCATTCGAGCATGGTGTATCTCACATGGGTTTCGCGTTCCTATGCCTCAACTTCCATTACAGGTGCTTGACACCCGCACCGCGTGGAGATTATATATTCTTCTTCCACCAGGACTGAATTCACAGTCGTACTCGAGGATTCAAAATCACTCCATTAATTACTGACGTAAACCCCGTTCATAGCGCTTACACAAAGACCAATTGAGATAGGTTCAAGCAGCTGCTAAGTTCTATCTATCTAGACTATGTGAAGGCCAGCTGGTAAGATGCGTGCGAGGTTGCCGTGCCAACAGCGCCTGAGCGCTAAGGATCGCACCAAGTGAGCATCCCTGCGTATCCTCCAAGAGCACGGACGAGTCAGTAGCCTTCTTTACAGCAACGCAATTCAGAGCTGCTTAGCGTGTCTATTTTTGCAGTGAAGCGTACTTCGCTAAGCTCTCGTTTCTTTCTCGCTCTAATTCGTGGTTCATTGGCTTTGGTTTGTGGGTTTGTGCCTTTGATTTATCGAGTCCAACATACCTTCACCTTGCCCCGACTTGCATCATATTCTACCTACCTTGACGGTGCATCCATTCGCGGAGTGATTCGAGCGCCTCATTGTTATGCGAAACCTAAGAACCCTGGAGGTCACCTCTAATTTATTCTGAATTGGAGGAACAAACACGGTCGAACTATTAACTCAGACCTCGACCAACGGAATAATACCTGTCATACGGCACTTCAAATCGCGCGGGAACCACATTTTCAGAACGAGAAGGCTCGATAGAACGATCACCTAACAGATAAGATGAGTGTTCGGGTCGTGGCCCGTGTTAGGCCCCTTCTGAAAGCGGAGCGTGAGCAAGATGTGATTCTTCGCATTGGTCCTTCAAGTCATACTTTACCGCCAAAGGGCGACCAAAAGAGCTCCTGGGGTAATTCGAGGGACCGAGATACAGTTGTCAGGATACCTAATCCCAAGAACGAAAACGAGGAATATTCTTTCCAGTTCAATGCCGTCTATGATGCAGATGCCTCGCAACAAGAGCTGTATGATGCGGAGGGTTCGTTATGCATTTCCCAGATTTTACCGCCATGACATACTGATGTTATTCCTTCAGTTGCTCCCACAGTCAAGCACCTCTTCAACGGCTTCGATGTCACAATATTTGCATATGGGGTCACCGGAACGGGGAAAACGCATACTATGCGAGGCGGTAAAAGCCTGGCTGAGAGAGGTGTTATCCCGCGTCTCCTGAGTAGCATATACAGACGCAGCCGGAAGATTGAGAAGGACAGCGAAGGAGAAACAACTGTCAAGGTTGCCTTGAGCTACTATGAGATCTACAATGACAAAGTCTTCGATCTGTTCGAACCCCCAGAGAAGAGGACACTAGCAGGGCTACCTCTTCGGGACAATGGCGGGAAGACTGTAGTCGTAGGCTTGACGGAAAAACCGTGCACCAGCCTGAAAGAATTCGAGAGCCTGTACGACCATGCAAATATCAACAGATCCACATCTGCAACAAAGGTCAATAGACATGGCTTCGAAAACCAGGATGCGTGAGGCGAGGCTAACTTGGCTTTTAGTTAAATGCTCATTCATCCCGATCGCACGCCATTCTGTGTGTGAAAGTGACTATCAGCTCCGGCGACAAGGTTCGCATCAGCACTGCATCTGCTATTGATCTTGCTGGCTCAGAGGATAACCGCCGGACGGACAACGACAAGGAACGCATGGTTGAATCAGCCAGTATCAACAAAAGTCTTTTCGTTCTCGCGCAATGCGTAGAGGCAATCAGCAAGAAACATCAACGAATTCCATATCGCGAGTCGAAAATGACGAGGATATTATCTTTGGGCCAGAACAATGGCTTGACCGTCATGATCCTCAACCTCGCGCCAATCAAGTCTTACCACTTAGATACCCTCAGCTCCCTAAATTTCGCAAACCGCACCAAGAAGATCGAGGTTCGCGAAGTGGAGAATGAGCCCATGTTCAAAGGACCACCGAAGGTCGTGGCACGAGCCTCAGCGACAAATGCTCAGCGGCAGCCTCTTCGCCCATTGACGGCCTCTGTTAATGTCAATTTGACTGTATCAACTAACAAAGATACATCGAAACCTGGTGACGGCAAGCCGGTGAAAGCATTCCACGTGTACTCGGACAAGTCTCATCCTAGAAATTCGGCGCAATTCAAAAGAGTTGATGGGCCGAAGAGGTCTTCATTGAGCTCTGAGCTTCCCGGAGCACACCCGAACCGAACATCGAAGAGTACTCGGATCGCGCAGACATCTCTACCGAGCAAGCGGCAGGAAGACATCTCCACAGCGATGATTGAGGAATTGGTCGAAAAGAAGGTTGAGGAGATTCTTGCAGTGAGGGCTGTTAGTGAACAATCGAAGCAGAGTCAAGTTTGTGAGATGAACGAACAACTGCAGAAACGTCTGGAAATACTGGAGCAGCGGATCGAAGGCACGGAAGACGCCAGAGCCGAAGGGCTTTCGTACCTACTCATGGGCAAGCAGCATCAGGCGCGAGGGGAGGACTTTTCGGCCCTGAAAATGTATCAGCTAGCGCTCCCTTTCTTTCCAAAGAACGAGAAACTCGCCACCAAGATTGCCACTCTGAAAGAGCGCATCCAGAGCAGGCAGCGCGAGCAGGAGATTCCCGAGTTCAACGGCTATGTGACCTCAGCGCACAAAATCGGCCTCGGAAGCATCTTATCGATCAAGAAACGGCCAGCACGTGCAGGCACAAAGCGTCAAGCTGCTGAATCTGACGAAGATTACGAAGAGCCGGAAGAGACCTTAGAGCATCACAGTGATGACGATGTTCTTGAAAGCTGCCGGCCAAAGCGCTCAAAGCGTGCCAGAACCAAAAGCCCAAGTAAAGAGAGCCAAGACGATGACAGGGAACCAAATTCACCTGGCACACTTCGCTACCCTCTACGACCAAGACGGGCACAGCTGCAAAGTGAGGTCTTCTGTTCTGGCTGATTCTCGTAGTCTACTCTCAGCAGGATTAGAGGTCGGTCTTTATCGTGTGACAGACCCCCTCATTCACCAATTGTCTTTCACACTATCCGCATCGCATTGCGGCAGAGGTTGCAAGCAGCCACCCCTAGCCATATGCCGGTCATGGGCTCAAGGCCTCGATTGCAGGCCAGGCTCTGGTCCTTGGTGAAGTGCGGAACATGATGGAGGGTGGTGACTCCTTTCCACAGCTTCGAATACAGAGAGGAACCTGCCTCGCTTAGTCGGGACGTCAAATCATATCAGCAATCGACGTCATATGTGAGATAATATGCATCAAACATACTCTTTCCGCGTAAAACCCTTGATCCGACATCCGCTTGTGGGCAAGTAGGTTGTTGACAACTCATGGTACAATAAGCCGTCCGAAGACTAGTACCCAAGGCTTCAAGCCATGAGCACGCAACTAGCTAGAGTAGCGTGGCTATGGGTGGAGGTATCTTAGTTGTTAAGTATTTCAATGGATTCTAGGGACGTATGATAACTCATCGAGTAAGTTGCATGCCATTATCCTAGGTACTAAAGCTGGAGCCGGCCAAATATAAGGGATCAACAGGCAGAGCAGAAGAAAAATGAAAGGACCTTGGACTCAAACCTGCCTCAGGACACTAGGATCAATAAGGCCAATCCGTGTTGCATTTTGTTCTAGGACTGCTGAATCTTGACTTAAGCATGATGTGCTCGAGCAGGCATATGGCACAATAACAAAATGGATCAAAAGCTCCCCCTTCAGAGACAGGGAAAACCACGAGGCTCAGACGAAGATAATTGTCTTGTTCTATAGTACATCAGACCTGCAAAATGGAAACCCCCAAGTGAGTCGCTGTCGAATCTATGCATTAAAATCCAGCATCTTAGTGCTTCTGATCGATCTTTTCAATGATAACCTTCCCCTCTTTTGTGAGCGTCGCGATACTCTGGCTTATCCCTTTCAGCTCGTTTTCCAGGTCCTCGAAGGTCCGCGACGGCCCAGGACCTGCACTGACAGCCTCCTCACCGACGTTTCTGAATTCAACTCCAGCTGCCCGTGGTTGTTCAGCAGATTTTGTAGGGTCGAAGGTCAGTCCTCTTGGCGTATCCGCGATTTCGTTGATTTCACGGGTAGACATGATATCATTGATACGAGGTCCGCGGGTTTGCAAGAGAATCTGCGTAGGACCGTCGAATTGAAGGAAAAGCTGGTCACATGTACGGTTAGTTCATGCTGCGAAGGATTGCAGGTGGACTCATACCCTGTCTCCCCAGACGGTCATTCGCAACCATGTGCGAAGCTTGTGCAGTATTCTCATTGTCGACTTCCATGTGTTTGAGTCTGACATGTCCCGAATGAACTTAGAGTTCTGGAAGAGATTCGGCAGGCTCTTGAGGCCTGGAACCTGGAATTTCAGGGTCGTCGATTTGAACCGGTATGGGCGTGGCGGATTGGAGGATATGGTGTAGGCCACCACATTACTACTATGTGTTAGAGGTACATGCACAGACGTCAAACGAAGAGAGTCAAGCATACCTGGGGTGTACAATGTATTGTTCTCCAGCCTTCAACTCAACTGAGTATATTTGCCCCGTGCCAACAAGGGCCAGCAGCCCTCGCCCGGTCACCTCTGAGCTACCCCAGTGGGCCAAGCTCTGCTCAAGTTAGCGCAGTCTTCCCGCAGAGGTATGTATATAGGGTTAGCGGACCAAGTTTGTGTTGATCGTTGGCCGGACGGTGAGAGAGCGACCGGTCCAGGCGAGCAATGCTCGTCTTTGAGCGATCATCCAGTCCACCGAGCCATCGAGGCGGACAACCGCGAAAGAGGTGACGGGAGATCGAACGGAGACCAACGCCGTTACTGGACTCGCCGACGATACCTAGCACGATTTCAGCAAATGACTCGCTCGCGCATGATGTCTCATAGGCGCAGACCTTCTGGTAGAGAAATGGTATGCCGACGACGGCTCTTCGGAAAGGCTCAAGAACGCTTAATGTCGAAACAACCTGCAAATCAAGCCGAAGGCAGTCAGCAGGGTGACCTCGGCGAAAGCGTGGAAAATGACAGGTCTTCTCCATACGTTGTCTGCTTTCCCACTTAATCCCACCAGTGTCCCTCGTCGAGTGTAAAGATTCTGTGACGCGAAAAGTGAAACGGAGAGCAAAGAGTAGGGTGCGCCAATGACATCGAATCGCGCATCTGTCTCAAACGCTGTTAGCTAGGGTGTCTGCGCTCAAGACAATTGCAAATGGCGATATCATCCTTGTAAGCACATACCTGCTGATTCTGCTGAGTTTGGTGTGTCGACAATGGCGAGCTTATTCCCATTAACCGCACCTGGTTGCTCTGAAGGCGCCGCGCGGATTTGGACGCATCTTGTCTGCCATCGGGGAAGCGATGCAACATCCTGTCGCACCCGCGCAGGGCCGGCTCGGATGGAGGATAGAGTCCGAACACCTCCTCTTAAGGGTTGACTCATCCTTGGACCTACAGCAAGTTTTCGAGATGTATTGCGGAAAGCGAGGGTCAGACTATGGGGTCGGCCGTCAGTGACGCTCCTCGATTGCCCGGATTTCAAGATTCCCAATTGGGTAAAGCGTTTGGATGGAACTCAACACCGCCTTGGAGATTGCTTTTCTATGAGCAACCAGTGTCGCTGGGATGCTTTAAGTAGATATCTACGGAGTACGAGCTTGATGATATACTAAGCAGCTCTCAATTGCTTGACCCTCGAAGCAAGTCTAGGAGATACTGTTGTGCACCCAAAATTGTGAAAGCATCTCCTCTAATACCGTCCGGTGATGTCACTTACATCATGGCATACATGCAAAAAAGAACCGTGCTACACGAAACCTGCGCTCACCTTAATTCCGGCTTGGATTTGATCTTACAGCGGGAAGTAGATGTTCGTCTTTCTCTTGTCAATGGATTTCTACTCAATCAGATATGGACCGATTCAAGCACTTTATGAATTTGAAAACACAGTGCGGAGAAATTGCGCTATCTGTAATTAATTACCGGAAGAAGCAAATTGGCGATTGCGACAGAGCAACGCATTTTGATGCTATCTCTGCCATTACGTGCTTCTGAATGTCGTCGGGACCTCTAATTATCTCCCTTGAGTTCCAGCAAAAGTTGTTGATTAGATCTAGCAAAGTAGCATCTCATGCGGAGAGAGTAACTGAATCCGGGAGTACCTCACGAGCAAGCATCGCAGATTGTCCCCGCCGAGCTGAACCTCCGAACCCGGCGGTTTGCATGGCCAGCCAGCTATTTGTACCAAAGAACACACGTCTATGATGGTCTCTTGACATACATCGAATTGAAGATCGTCTTCAGATAGGATCTACGGCCGTCATGCTGCCCAGAGCAGCTCGATCGCCATGCCTGCGTCTTCCCAGGCGCTTCGCCCCCGGTGGTCTCGCCGTTCCGCGCACAACGCTGTGGACCACCGCGTGCTGCGGGATACAATTCAAAGCATTTACCTCAGCCAACGGCCCGTCGAGGAAGGAAGTACCTAAAGATCCTGCATCGAAATCGAAGACTGCGAACCCCATACCTACCCCGGCATCCGCCAGTGTGAACACACCGAAAGATACACGAAATGCGACGACCGCGAAGAAAGACCTCCTCAGCGAGACGACGCTTGCGAACAAGGAACAAAGGAAGGCAGACTGGGCTATCATCAAGGAAATGGCCAAGTATCTTTGGCCAAAGGTAAGGAATCGTGAGGCCTTCATGTTCTGGAAAAACATTGGTGTTGAATATGTATCATACAGGATGACTGGGGTACCAAACTTCGTGTCGGAACTGCGCTGTCATTGTTGGTTGGAGCAAAGGTAAGAGGTCTTTAAAGCACAAAATGATCCAGTGACAGCTCACACAGGAGCCTAGATCTTGAACGTCGAAGTTCCCTTCTATTTCAAAAACATCGTTGATTCGATGAATATCGACTTTGCGGCTGTTGGCGGAACAGCATACACTGTGGCTGGTTCAATGATTATTGCCTGTAAGCGATAGCTACTTGGCAAGTAATTCTACAATAAAGTCTAACAAAACGCTTTTTAGACGGAGCTACCCGAATCGGGGCTACCCTATTTCAAGAGCTTCGCAACGCTGTCTTCGCGAGCGTGGCTCAGAAAGCAATTCGCAGGGTTGCGCGGAATGTCTTTGAGCATCTGCTGCGGTTGGATCTCAACTTTCATCTCAGCCGCCAGACTGGTGGATTAACAAGGGCAATTGATCGTGGAACGAAAGGTATCAGCTTCTTGCTGACGTCCATGGTTTTCCATGTGGTACCTACCGCTCTGGAAATCTCGCTCGTTTGCGGTATCCTGGTAAGTCGCAGGAATTGACCGTAGTCAGAACTATTGGCGACTAATAGTGCTAGACATACCAATACGGATTCCAATTTGCTGCGATCACAGCAGCGACGATGGTCGCATACACTGCCTTTACCATCACAACTACTGCCTGGCGAACCAAATTTCGAAAACAGGCTAATGCGGCTGATAACCGTGGAGCGACGGTGGCTGTCGATTCTCTTATCAACTATGAGGCTGTCAAGTACTTCAATAATGAAAAGTATCAGGTGGCGCGCTACGATAAGGCACTCAAGGCTTATGAGGATGCCTCCATCAAAGTGACGACGTCTCTTGCCTTTCTGAATTCTGGCCAAAATATGATTTTCTCGAGCGCGCTGGCTGCAATGATGTATCTTGCCGCCAACGGAGTCGCCAACGGACAGTTGACGGTTGGCGACTTGGTTATGGTCAATCAGCTCGTATTTCAGCTTTCGGTGCCACTTAATTTCCTCGGATCAGTGTATCGTGAACTCCGTCAGTCTTTGCTAGATATGGAGACGCTGTTCAATCTGCAAAAGGTCAACGTCAACATCGAGGAGAAGCCCAACGCCAAACCGCTCCAGCTCCACAAAGGAGGCGAGATCAGGTTTGAAAACGTCACCTTCGGCTATCACCCCGACCGTCCGATCCTCAAGAACGCTAGCTTTACAATTCCTGCTGGACAGAAGTTTGCTATCGTGGGCCCTAGTGGATGCGGCAAGTCCACTATCCTGAGACTCTTATTTCGATTCTATGATGTCCAGGAGGGTCGAATCTTGATCGATGATCAAGATGTGCGTGATGTATCTCTTGAAAGCTTGCGCAAAGCGATAGGAGTCGTACCGCAGGATACGCCATTGTTCAATGACACCATTGCCCATAATATCCGTTATGGAAGAATTGATGCAACCGATGAGGAAGTGCGCAAGGCCGCGCAACGAGCACGCATTGATGGTTTGATTCAGAAATTGCCCGAAGGGTATCAGACTGCGGTGGGAGAAAGAGGTATGATGATTTCCGGGGGTGAGAAGCAACGATTAGCCATCTCTCGCCTGATTCTGAAGGACCCGGAACTATTGTTCTTTGACGAAGCGGTATGATATGCGTGGACGCAAGCTTGGTTCTGAATTATGAAATAGCTGACTGAATGAATACAGACCTCCGCCCTCGACACGTACACGGAACAGGCACTGTTGCAAAACATCAACAGCATCTTGAAAGAAAAGAAGCGCACCAGTGTGTTCGTGGCGCACCGGCTGCGAACTATCTATGACAGCGACCAGATCCTCGTTCTCAAGGATGGACGTGTGGCAGAAATGGGATCCCACCGTGAATTGCTGGATCTGAACGGCATCTATGCCGAGCTGTGGAATGGTGAGTATACTCCGCAGGAATATGAAGATACGGATTGAACTGGAGCTAACGATGGATGTGCAGCTCAAGAAATGTCACTAGCACAGGATCCCGAGTTTGAACGGGAGACTGAGCGTGACGATGTGGAGCCGAAGGAGAGGGATATGGCGCCCGGGCCAAAAGCGCAACAATAGTAAAATAGTTTCTCAACCTTCGTTTGATTCTTGTTGACCGGGTCAATCGATGTACATAGATAACTCTGTATTGATACGACTGTACAGCGTATGATTGTTTAAACTAGACTGAGGGTACAAAACTGTTGATCGAGCTTGCTTTTGTCCGAGCGAAGTGTATGTGATGATCATATAGAAGACGAGCCAACCAATACTGTTGAGGACGAGGCTTCAACAGAGTGAGATGTCACAAAAAGATTTCCTAGAGCGGTTTAACCATCATGACAAATTGTACAGAAAGTGTCTTTGGCTTGGAGAAGGGAGCCACTAGGGCGCCGAAGCAGGTAAATCCGTCCATATCCCAGCCAACGTGGGGATCGAGCGTGACCCAGAAGACACTGGACAACAATGTCACTACTCACTATCAAACTGAATCCTCGCCTGGATGCTGTCAAGGGTGGCTGGCTCATAACCACTAAAAGAATGTCATTAGAAGACATTTGTCAGCCTAATGTACGAGATAGATGAATCTCAATCTCACCAGTCGCCATATCACACTATCTTCAACCGTGCGCGCCACATGGTTTTTAGACCAGCAAGAACCAACGCACTTGTTCCCGCTCGTTTTCTCAATTTCTCCCATGGTTTCATACGGTACTTCCATCGCACCAAAGAGAACACCCGAAATCAGCCAGACGGGCCCAGAAGTTGGCCTGGAAGAACTTAGGAAGCGCCTTGGAGCCTTAAGGTGGGTCCTTGGGCGAGAGACTACGGCCAAAAGGAGTAAGCGGTCGGAAGAGTGAACCAAACTTGAAACGGACGTGGGACTGAAACCCCTGGCTAGTCCTAGAATGGACTAGCCTCAAGTTGTTTTCCCCTCGAGCCACGTAAGGTACGTTTTTTCCATGACAAACTCCGCACTAGAAACACTATTCAGTATTTACTAGGCTTATGCGGGTTTAGACACTCACTTACTCAGGTACAATGGCCTGTTCTTTGCTTGTAGTCTGGGAGCCATGGGTTGACTAAATAAATAGTACGGAGTAGGTAGGTACTAGTACTACTCTTGACTAGTAGTGTCTACGATCGAGTAGTATCTACTCCTCTCTCCTGTCGTTCACAACTCCCCTTCCCTCTGCTTCCATCTTGTCGCATGCCATTCTCTTGGGTCTTTCCACGGAGTATTACTCTCTAGACTACAGTAATATTCCCTCTTTTTATTTTCCTTTCATTGCCAATAGTTGATTTGCTACATATTTCACTGTGGTTAGCCTGCACATAACCGCCAATTGTATTGTTTCCCACATTCTTTGCAGCTGCCATACTTCAACGGTTCGACCAGCCATCGCTCTTTTTTGACACTAGAAGACTATTGAGCCCACTATCATTCATATATCCTTACTATCACGCCGGCCCTACTACTAATTCGATACCTATCTACCGTCCTACCGGGCTGGCTATCTCGACCATTTGACATCCTTCATTGAAAGAGACTTTTCGCGCCACGACCAGTTTAGCCTTTCTTCCCCACGGTTCTCGATTTTGTCCTATTGCCGTTTCCCCCTCTTTTCCTCATCTTAGTTTCTCTCTCAACCTTCCCCTGAGAGGTACTGTCTTCACTTGTCAATTGACTTCAACTTCTTCGATTTGATATATAATTCCATCTCTCTATATTTATACATATACCTTGCAAACGGCACTATCGGAACCGTCGGCACTATCGGCACTATCACAACTGTGGGTCGCCTTGTATTGAGTATCGCATATATCTCCGGTTTTCTGTGATCGATAACGACTCAAAAGTCGAGTCCTTCTAAGACACAATGGGTTTCATCGAGAAGTTGCAAGCAAGTAAGTTCATTCCAACCCTCTTTGCTATCAAAACAGCAATTGCATATCCTCTGAACACTACCCCAAGTTCATTTGATGTATCTCTAACATCTATCTGCAGAGATCGAGCTCTACAGGCTAGAGCAGCGCTACGCCCGTCGCAAGCACCGCAGCACATTCTCCGGTGTCCAATACGTCGACGGCGAATATGTCTACTCGAACGGCTCGAACTCGCCAACAGGGACCGTCTCCAAGCATTCCACAGGCAGTTACTGGAAGTCCCCGACCTGGGGTGGTTCCGGTTCCGAGTCGCGATGGCGGTGACGAACCAATCTGATAACCTGACGCCGATCTTTCTCTTCTTTTCCTCTTCTCCCCATTTTGCGCTTGTATATTCTCAGCATTATGTTTGTGTTGAGGATATGATGACGTTTCCGATCACATATGAATGCTTTGCCTTTTCTCTATTAGACCAAGGAAGCGAGCGGGAAAAACATTTCACGATCCCTATTCGATTTTCTCGCGTTCTTCTATGGGGACCGAAGCGACATAGAAGACATGCGCCCTTACTTCCGTCCCGAGGTGATCTGTGATCATTTCTAGATCCAAGTCAATTGACTTGGTCGCTCTTGTTGAATGACCTGAACTTATACCGATTTACCAATGGCCTACCTCTTTGTTCAACCATATCTCTGCACGATCTTCTTCCCTCCTCTTAGAGATTTGACTTGGGCAGCGTGACAGTTCCGCGCTCTACTCTTTCTTCGACATTTTCGATATTTGGGCTTTCTATCCTCCTTTTCTACTTTTTTATACGTGAGTGCATGCGGACATTAGCGAGTTGTCGCAATGACTTATACGGAATGTATTTTCTCCCGTGGCTAGCGCTGGTCAACTGTGTATAGGGTTCATACTTGAATATTTTGAGTCAATCACTCTAGAGCTTTGGACAAACCTAGTTGATGTTCCACCAGGACTGCAATAAAAAGTCAAGTACACTGTAGTAACGCGATCTGTATGGATATCACTGTGGGTATAGATATAGTCTGGCTCTCAAATCCAGCCCTCCTGAGTCAACGACATTCCGAAAAAGACGAACAGCACATAGTCTGGTTGTGCGCAAACAAGGCCAGTTCAGTTTCTCTCAACGCTTGGACTTTCTGCTCCCAATACCTAAACGGCCGAGATTAGGAAGCCCCGATTTATGCCTCTGCGTACCACTAAGGAGCGAGCCACGGTTAGGTGTGCCAGAGTCTCCGGGGCTATTGCGCCCACCCGAGCCACCCATGTCCGGTCTGCTGCCTCGAGGCACGTCCGGCAGCGCACGCTCCTTGCCCCTGTCGGCTGTTGCAGCGGCGGACAGGGCGGCCGTAAGGGAGGGGTTTCGTAGTCCTGCGGTGCTGCCGTCCTGGTCGAACTGCCGTTGTGAGGCACGTTGCGCGCGGCGGGCTTTCTCCTGGACGGACTTGAACTTGTCGAGGAGTTCGACCCACCGGATGGTGTTTTCCTCGCGGCTTTTCAGGCGGCTGCCAGTGGCGCGTTCGTAGCCTGACGATGAGGAGGATGACACCATTGTCGACCTGGTTTTTTGTCAGCTCAGGTTCCTTGCACCAGGTGAAGCTTTTCCTTACAGTCGGGGGCCGGTATGCAGGAGGCCAATATTGCTGACGCTGTTTAGACGATTCTTCAACGCAGCAAATGCACTGCTTTGAGGGAGGAGCATGAGGACTCCGTAGAGACACTTGTACAGATACGGGTATCTTTCTGGTTCGAGTAGCTGGAGACGAAGATCTGCTGTGCCTTAGTCTCACTATTCGAGGGGTCATATAGGTAGGGGGAAACTAACAGGTAAAGACAGGTGACTCCAGGAGCTGAACCAGTTTATCAATTTGGATCAACATATTCACAGTCATCTCAAGCTCAGCACTGGTTCCTACGTTAGCCACCATCAGAGATGGGGAAAGGACCGGTTCACGTACAAGACTTGAAGAAGGTTATAAGCCTGCTCATAAGCCTGTGCAAGCAGACAAAGGGAGAATGTAGAAACAGCATTGTGGCACCATGACCGGAACAGAGCCACAAAGAACATCTGACCCTCCTTTCGGGACATATCAGTAAGTGCTTGCAGCCGTCCGCTCAAGAGGTCCTCCTACCTTGGAGTCAAGATTCCTCAACCTCTTTCTGAGATCTGATAGCTCGGGTGCGGTGATCAGGTTATTATTCAGATTCTGTACCATGATACTTGCAAACTCGATGTCCTAGACAACAGAGCAGTCAGCACCTGAAACACTGCGTACCTAAGGAAACTAACTTCTTCTTTTTCGAGGCAGTCTGCTAGAGTCCGATAGATGCGCTCTGGACTTAAATTCATGCAGAGTTGTCGAATGATCAGGTTGCCTCGGACTTCCAACAGATGTCTGTCGGTGGAGAAGAGCTGAAGCAGATTGACCATGAAAGATGTAAAGTAGCTATCATCGCTGTTTCTCGATATCTGTGAAAGAAGCTGGAGGTCCTTTGTGACAACAGCTTCCGCAGGGTCTGACAGCGTCTTCAGAAGTGCAGGGAATGTCCCGTCGTTGAATGCCACCACTTTCCTTGGCGCCTTCCGATGCAACATAATCAACCAAGACAGGGCGGCCACCCTTGTGGCTTCGTTCTCATTCAGGAACTGCAGAGTCAGCGAGTTGACAGCTGCGGCATAATCCAGATCCGCTGGAGGGATTGGTGTAGATATCACACTGCTACGGGGTGTCTGCGCATTGGAGAGATCTTGTTGAGATGCTTGCTTTCTCGATTCACTCATGGACGTTTCAACTGATTGACGACCACTTGGTGTCGATGCTCTTCTCTCCACAAGGTCTTTACTTGCAGTGGCGGAAGGGGGATCCTGTCGTATCTCTTCGGTGGTATCCTCAGACAAGGAGACGATATACTCAAGCAATGATGTGTTGACGCGGTTTGCGGCCTGCCGCACTTGGTCCGAGCCACTAGACATTGCTGGGAGAACCTGTGTCAAGAGACGTGGGACGAAAGGTAGGATATCTTCTGGGCTAATCTCGAAGAAGCTGTCAATCCAGCGTAATGCAGTTAACTGCATCTCCTCATCTAACTCAGTGTTAGTATGCGACTGTGCATGATGCACCACTCAGTTTGCTTACTGAAAGAGGTATCGACAAACCCCACAAGGATGCCCAATATCCTGGGATAGTCAATGTGGACATCTTGCCCTGGGATCCAGTCTCCATCAACCTGCAAGTCGTTCTCCTCAAGGTCCGACTCAGGCTCGGAGTCCTCGATAGCATTTTCACTGCGTTCAGTGTCCACAGCCACTGTGTGATCCGTAGTAGTGCTGACACTATCACTCCTGGCTGACTGTCTGTTGTCGCTCCCTTGCTCTTTGCGACTCTCTTCTATGCCTTTCTTGAGGCGTGCAATCCTCTTGATTTCAGACAAAAACCTGTCGAGAAGAGTCTGAGTTGTGACATTGACGTCTCTGTTCGGGTCACCAAGGAACTCAATTAATCCTCCCAAAAATTCGGGCAGATATGACACAAGCTCCAGGTCGGGAATGGTATCCAGTAAGGTCAACCATGACACCAAGAAAGTGCGCGTGGATGGACTGATGACGTGTATCCGTTCCTTCAGCAACGGTATGAACTTAGCCAACGAAAACGCAGTGGGAAGCTCGACCTCTTCCTGCGCATCAGGGTCTGCCGTATGCTTCTCCGATAATTGCAAAACTGATATGTAGGAGGCAGCAGATTCCGAAACAATGTCCTTGACAAGTCGATCGAGAAGCTCCGCACCGTTTTTGACAGAAAGCTCAGAATCGGAAGCTAACTGAAGTCGATTTTAGATCATGATAGTTGTATACAAGAAAACAGAGAAAATAGCCAATAAAGACTTACTTTGCTCAGAGCGTCAAATATCTCATTGAAGAAAAGTAGAACCTCCCCCTTTGCGACTTTCGCAATGTTGTACATGCTCTCGCACGCGTAGTATCGGACTCTGGCATCTTGGTCGGAAAAGCAAGCAAGAACCGGTGGCACGATCTCTTTTAGATATGGTGCAACGCCCTCCTGAACCAGTCCAGTATCAGCACCAGCGCCATCATTGCAACCAATCCGGCAGACTCACGGATCCAAGCGCTATTGAAGCTGCAGCTAACCCGATTAGACCTCCATTTCTCGCATGGGGCTGATGTACGGCGTAGGCGTAGTCATGGCAAAGCTGATCGACTATCTTCTGAATCGCTTCATGATCTCCTCTGAAAACCGCATTGCGAACAACTTTCTCGAGCCTGAATTTGATCCAATCAGTATTCTGTCGGTTGAGGACCAGAATGGTTCAATCGTACTCTAGAGCTCCCTGTTTTCTGCGATCGTAGAGCTTGTCGTTCAGCAGGCGCTGAATCGATTGATCCATAGTTCAAACAGTCATGAATTATGATGAGTTCTCGACTCTGGTGTTTCTGTTAAATAGTGCTCATGGTGGAGGGACGATTTCTGGCTAGACTTGGCGGTGAATCGGTGACTCGAGCTCAACGATCTGTAGCTATGAAAGAACCATCAATAGGCTGCACGGTCAGAACTAAATCGGGCTGCCAAACTGCTAAGTCAGCTGCTTACGCCGGCCTGGCAGTTGCGATAGCAATGTGGGGAGCACTCACAGCGTAGATGCGTTGGCAGCGTTGATGGGGGATATCTTAGTGGACGCGAAGTGACGTAGATGTCAACCATCCAACTACCCTTAGCGCCAAACATAAATACTCGTGTCACTGACAGGCTGTTAAACGTACTGCATCAAATCCTTGACGTACAGTCTCTCAACGCGCGTTTTATACATGCATCTAGGGAAGAAATGTATTCAACTATATCTCTATGTCCTATCAATCGTGGTGTTCTAAGTTACGTTGAGTACCTAATCGCTCTAACCGCGATGACCATAACACGGCATCAAGATGACCATCAAAACTCCAAAGGCTGACATGAAAGTTGCAAATGCTCCAAGCGAGGATTCGGATGACAACAGAGCCTTAATGACTAATATATTGGAAGACGGCGGACACATCTTTTTCACCAGTTTCCTGGCGTATCAGTAGATCTTGGATCTTACTGAGCTGACCCTTCTCACCATCATTGACAAAATGATTCCAGGAACTGGTGTCACCGTACAACATGGCTGGAGCCTTGATGTACTGCGTTCCATCCGGTCTGCATCGCTTGCATTTGAATGTGTCATGAGTGTCACTTCGTGTTTCTGGCTTGAACTGGAACAGCTCGCGCAGGGACTCCAGCGAGAAATGCCGCTCAACGTCTTCAGCCGAATCCACGACGCATGACGAGAGTGATTGCTTATGGGATTGACGTTGGAAGATCTTTTCCTCGATTGACCCGGTCGCAATGAAACGATAAACAAAACAATCTTTCTTTTGTCCATCGCGCCAGACTCGAGCCAAGGCCTGCTGGTCTGCAGCGGGATTCCAATCTGGATCGAACAACACAAGGCGGTTTGCGCCGATCAGGTTTAGTCCACAGCCGCCCGCCTTGCTACTTAGAAGGAACACGAATTCTTCACCGTCTGGATTGTTGAATTTGTCGACGAGCTTTTGACGCTTGTTGATGTTCATAGTACCGTCCAGCCTCAACGAGCCATAGCCTCGGGATCGGCAGAGTTTCTCGAACAAGTCGAGAGTTTGGGTATAATTACTGATGAGGACAATCTTGTCATTGGTATCCTGACGGATACGAGCCAGCATACGATCGAGAACCATCATCTTTCCTGAGTACCACGGTTTGATATCTCTGTCCCGCCCTCTAGCTTCGGGTGGAACATAGTCCTCGGGAAGCGCATGTTCGCAACCTGGAAGGTCCCTTGAGAGATCAAGTAAATCCGGATGATTGCATAGCTTCTTCAATATTCCGATGGCCTTGAGCGGTTGACTTCCTTTTCCCCTAAGTAAGCTCTTGATCTCAGGACTCTGAATGAAATGGTGGTAGAGATCGAGCTGGAATTGGGAAAGGTTGCAGAAAACAACATGCTCGTATTTGACCGGCAGATACTTCGATAAAATATCATTCGTCCTGCGAATGATGAATTTGTTCACAATCCCGGACAGCTCTGCCAAGCGCTCGTCGCCCTTCTTCCGATCTTCCTCGGTGCCTGCGGCATCTCGTCCCTTTAGAATTGGTATTTCGAATCTCTTTCGGAACTCGGTTTGCGAGCCCAGCAGATTTGGGTTGGCGAAATGAAGTAAAGCGAAATACTCTGAGAGATCATTCTGAATGGGTGTACCAGACAAAATCACCCGGCGAGTCACATTCAGACTGTTCAAAGCAGTCCAGGTTAAACTGTCTTTGTTCTTGAGTCGATGGCCTTCATCGCACAAAAGGAGCCCGATTGGACTGTCTTTTAATGCATCCACATACATTCGTAGTGTTTCATAAGAAACTATGAGAACGGGCCTGACTACGGCCCGCCCGGATGCGATTGCCCATTGCTTTATTTGGGAGGTGAGCTCGGCCTTCGAGACTTTGCCGTCTATCGCGAACGGCGTTATTGCATCCTTTCCCAGCCATTTCACTGCCCATATTAATATAAGCGACTGACGCAAAGGGCTTGTGGCTTACCAAGTTCGTTGGCCCAATTTCCAACCAGACTGGAGGGACAAGCAATAATACATTTTTGAATTGTCGTCTTTCCTGCTTCCGGCGATTGCTTCAGAAGTGTCCACATCAGGGAAATACATTGAAGCTGTCAATGTTAGGCTTGATCAACATCTCGAAAGAATTGCGACATACAGTCTTTCCCAATCCCATACCATCGGCCATAATGCAACCATTCGCATTTTTATCTATCATACCGGTTGTACAACGATAAAGAAACTTGCGGAAAAGGCGGGTCAGTTCCTGGGAGTTGCGTCGGCGCGGATGTAGAGAGAGTCATTACCTTTACACCTTCCACTTGATGTGGCCTCAGAACTTTCGCCAGTCTGGGATCTATGACCACTGGAACCTTAGGACGAGATTCAATCTTCTTCTTCAGCCCGAGTATATCTGCTAGGCTCTTGTGCACCAGAGGCTCATCCAGCTTAGCTTTAGTTTCTTCGGAGCCTTTATCTTCGGGCTTCGAGTCCGGAGGCTCATCAATATCGTCGACGGTCGGATCATATAGAACTATCGCAAATTCTCCACTGGGATCATGTAGTGGTTTCACAACAAAAGTGGCACCTTGCCTCATTCCCAAAGTGGGAGCTGGTCTCGAAGGATTATATTCATCAGTGGACTTGTTGATCAAGGGAATCCGAAATCTTTGCTTAAACGTGGTTTCTTTGTCCTTGACCTTGAAGACGGGGAATTTATTCGCATCTCTTGTCGCAAGAGCAAGACGTTCTTCGTTGGTCCATGGCTTGACGCTGTTGTCCTCCACCTCTCCATCTGCTCCCGCATAGTTGACTTTTCTTCGTTTTCTCGCAGGCTTATCTGAAGTCCTGGTAGGGGTGGCAGACCCCGGGCATTTGAAAGGCTTTGAAAGTCGGTCTATCGAGTTGGATGACACACTTCTCTGTAGCGGCTTGGATAAAGGGGTGTTTCCACCTTCGATTCCTACAGCTGGTCGCGGGCGATACCTATTTCTGTCAATTCAGCTCATTAGGACGTAACGGAACAGGAGGTACTCACATTGAAGGCTTCCCCTAGAAGAATAGCTTCTCGGGTGGCTGCTTGGATTGCCCTGTCGCTGTCTGTGGTCATCAATCCAAGGTTGATTGATATGGTGATTGCCACTCGACGCGTTGTTCTCAATACTTGGCGCGTCTTCGCTGTTGACTAAACACCAAAGTTCCACGCAATCACGTGCTGCCATTGTAACCGACCCCGCGATTACCCTTTCTAAGATTAATATCAAAGGCAACGATACAGGTAGACATTGCTCAAGCTCTCGACTTTGGGAATTGTTCTCAATGTCGACGGACTTTTGGGCGGGCTACCTCAGTGGGGCCATTGGAATCATAATCGGCAACCCTCTAGATGTTGTGAAGGTTCGATTACAAGCTGGCGGGGTTGATGCAGCTGGATCAACAAGCCGGACCATAGGCTCGTTTGAGAGTGTGAGCTCCCTTGTGCGAGGTTCGTTGGCACTCTCACAACGCAGAACCTGACAAAAGCACTGACATCAGTACTCTGCAGGTGCTGCTGCTCCCATACTCGGATATGGAGCGCTTAATGCGCTCCTATTTGTCGCCTACAATCGTTCATTGATGTTCATGGATGATTCGGTAAACGATCCCACAAACCCTTTGGGCGTTTCGCTCTACAAGATTTGGCTTGCTGGTGCTGCTGGCGGAGTGGCCAGCTGGACGGTCTCATCTCCCACAGAGTTCATCAAATGCCGAGCGCAACTTGACACTCGCCCTGGGATCTCTTCGTGGACAGTCGCCAAGGACATCTTTCGGACCCGAGGATTGACGGGTCTCTATTTCGGAGGAGTGATTACTTGCGCCAGAGACTCGATTGGCTATGGATTTTAGTATGCACCATGCTTCCCCGGATCTTCCCCGCCGGTTCTAGTCGGATGTTTTATTTACCTATGCGGCTATGCCACCAACAGTTTCTGGTCGTACGAATACTGCAAACGTCTTATGGCCTCTGAAAATGATAACGCGCATGAGACTGCTTTGAAAGTACTTCTTTGCGGAGGCATTGCTGGAGTGACCACATGGGCTTCCGTCTACCCGCTGGATATGATTAAGACGAGACTGCAAGCGCAGACAATTGCGACAGCTCCGGAGTCCCGCCCACTGATGCAATTACAGAGCAACCAACAGACATTGAACTCCTACCAGATTGCCAGAGCCGCGTATCGATCCGAAGGGTTGAAAGCCTTCTATCGAGGCCTGGGAATTTGTAGCTTGAGAGCTTTCATAGTAAACGCTGTCCAGGTATGTGTTCTCAACAGCGCCATCAACACCAAGTGGCATTTGCTAATCATGCGCAATAGTGGGCAACATACGAATGGCTCATGAAATATCTAAACAGCTCTTGCGGTGAGACACAGAGCTGTGTTGCCGGAGTTACCGGAAGTTTAAAGTAGAAGGCACATTATTATTATTATGTTGAAGATCAACTTGTAAGGTACCGTAGAGTGTAGACTATCCGCTGTATCTGGTATTTATTGCAGCTAGTAAATAATTCTCATACTAAGACCCAGATAAATGTGGGCCAGAGCTAGTAGATGGCCGAAAATCGGCGATTTGGAGGTCACCGCAGACCGGAATTAGTTTGCTCGGCTTTGAGCTCGCCCATAATTGGCGAATTTCGGAGCTTGTGGTTTCATGTGCGGCTCAGACCCAGCTCGTTGCTGATTGGACGAAAGAGCTTTGCTGTCGCCTTCACTGCAAACCAAACGACAATGACAAGCTGAAGGTGTAATCCAGTCGTGCAGAGTTTGTCGCCGAGTTTGCTGCCTGGCAGAGGATCGAAGATAGTGTATCGATCGAGGGTTGTCCTTTGTTGAGGATGACCATTAGGCTATATGCTGCCTAGTCCTCCATGTCAACGACCGTTTCCTGCTGTCGCGACCCATTGTCGGTACCTAGACCGACAGCAGCCTCTGCGATCTTCTGTGAATGGGGTTCCTCGCGCAGCAGCCGCAATCTGTTCAAGCATCCCTCAGTCAGTTGTGATCGGTCCAATTCGCAATGTTTACGATTACGGACCTTCTTTTGTGGTTTTTGCCCTTGGTGTGGGCGACCAGGTTGTATTCGCTCTCAAACCATTTCGAACATTCGACACAATAGTGCTTTCCTAGACCTGGAAGATCCTCCGCGTCCTTGGTGGCTTTGTACTGCGTAAGGTGCTTCGGAGAGTCAATGTCCGCTCGGACTTGATCGTAGTCCCTACAGAGACGAATGATGTTAGCGCTATCGGATCTTCAAGTACATCGACGACGTGATGAGTGTATCCCTGTATATCGTACCTTGTTCTGCGCTTTGTCTTGATCTTCCTCACAGCTCCCATCTTGAATATCTGTAGACCCAGTGTAGCCTGACACTATTCACAGATGGACACAAAATTGTTATCACCGATATACGGAACGACGCAAAAGTTTTAGGTGTTTTGAAGCGGGTCAACTGTCTTGAAATTTCCGCCTCCGTGCATGACGAGGGATTTTTTCGAATTGCCTCGCTTTTGATTGGTGTGAGTCCTCGTTGGGCTTGGCACCGGCCCGCGGGATGCCCCTTCGGTAGGCCTCGGCTCAGACTCGGCTTCAACTGGACAGTTGGACAACCCCATACAGTCATTAACAACCATCTTTCCAATTTCTGTAATTTATGACGTTTTCATTTCTTTCGGCATGTTGCTCCGCGCTAGATCGTCCAGTTGCGGTTCAGGTAAAGTAATGCTCGTAGCCCCATAAAGAGCCGCTTTCTGAGGTTTTCGCAGTGGACACCTGTCAAGATTGTTGCCCTTGATGAATAGGACACAAGTCCTCTGTACTATTCTTTAACACGGAGAGGATCCAGGTAATCATTTTGACCTAAATGAGCTGTAGCGTCATGGAATTCAGGCTTCATCTAGGACCACTGCGGAGTTACCTCAGTACAGAATCATACCTTACGGAATCAGAGTGACGATAGATAATCGTTGCCACATGATTGGCCCACCGACATTTCCGTCTCACATGCCCCAGAGGGGAAGCACGGGCATCAGGCCGCTTAAGTGTAAACCCATTACATCAATTTCGTATCGTCTACTGTAATGAAGTTAAGCATGGGGGAACTCCTAGGGCTGGCACTTCAAAGACAATGAGCCTGCGGATCCATTTCTGGAGGCCTAAGGTCTGCAGACCAAGTGAATTTTTCCAATTATTGTAATCAAGATCATTGGTGTATGGTGAGTTTTAGTAGAATAATGGAAGGAGGCGGGCTTCCCCATTTTTCCTTGTCTCCGGTCGCAAGCATGTCGCCGATTGTACCGAAAACGTATGGCCGTACTGTCACAAGCGGTTACGGGTCCTCTTCTCCGGTTCATCAAGATTCTTTCCCACACCAAGCTTCCTTTTTATCTGCTCCATCTCCCTTCTATCCCTAACTCTTTTCTCTTACTTACTTCCCACTCCACTCCATTCTTTACTGCAGCTGGCTGTTGTTGCTGCTTGGATTGGCTCTTGTTGGATGTATTGCGGCATTGCGCAACTCACATAGAGAGCTTCCACGATGATCTCCACAAGGCTTGCGCGCGCCGGTGCGCTGGTAAGTGAACCCCAGCTTCCAGCTCATCCCTCAAGCATCTGCATTCATGTGCGATGAATTGAAGGATGATTCGAACCACCAAATATGAATTTTCCAGAAGCTGACATGATGTCTCACAGGCCCCCAAGTCCCGACTTGTAAGATACTCATGATCTCACCTCGCCGCGCTTTTCTCCAGCGGGATGCTCGGAAGCCGTGATTATGGCTACTTGATCAACAGTGTAGATGTACTGACCGATCTCTCGTGCAGTTCCTCGGGACCCGGGCCTTCGCTACCGTCGGTGACTCCCCTCTCGACAAGAAGGTCGAGATGGCCAACACTGAGAAGGTGAGTTGTCTTGTTCGGCCAGTCCTGCGCTGCTGTTTAGCTCGGTACGGGAACAGGATCCGCTAACGTATTCACCAGGGTAACTACATCAACTACAAGTATGCTACCAACGCCCTTTGCGCACTCCGCCCAAAACCTTCCGTTCATGCGAAGGATCTTGAAATCAACATTAATTACTGAGTTACTAACATGTTCGTCAACTTTTCAGGAAGATGTCTGAGAACCTGGAAATTGTCCGTCGTCGCTTGCAGCGTCCTCTCACATTCGCCGAGAAGGTTCTGTACTCTCACCTTGACGATCCTCACGGACAGGAGATTGAGCGTGGCAAGTCCTACCTGAAGCTCCGCCCCGACCGTGTCGCTTGCCAGGATGCCACCGCTCAGATGGCCATTCTGCAGTTCATGTCTGCTGGCATGCCCTCTGTCGCTACTCCTACTACCGTCCACTGTGACCACTTGATCGAGGCCCAGGTTGGAGGTGACAAGGATCTTGCTCGTGCGAACGAGATTAACAAGGAAGTTTATGATTTCCTTGCTAGTGCCACCGCCAAGTACAACATCGGTTTCTGGAAGCCCGGTTCCGGTATCATTCACCAGATCGTTCTGGAGAACTACGCTTTCCCTGGTGGTTTGATGATCGGTACTGACTCTCACACCCCCAACGCTGGTGGTCTTGCTATGGCTGCTATTGGTGTCGGAGGTGCTGATGCTGTCGATGTCATGGCTGGCCTTCCCTGGGAGTTGAAGGCTCCCAAGGTCATCGGTGTCAAGCTTACCGGTGAGATGTCTGGCTGGACCGCCCCCAAGGATATCATCCTGAAGGTTGCCGGCCTCCTTACTGTCAAGGGTGGTACTGGTGCTATCATTGAGTACCACGGACCTGGTGTTAAGACGCTCTCTTGCACTGGTATGGGTACCATCTGTAACATGGGTGCTGAAATTGGTGCTACCACCTCCATGTTCCCCTTCAACGACCGTATGTACGATTACCTGAAGGCCACCAAGCGTCAGCACATTGGTGAATTCGCCCGCGAGTACGCCAAGGAGCTGCGTGAGGACGAGGGCGCCGAGTACGACCAGCTGATCGAGATCAACCTCTCTGAGCTTGAGCCTCACATTAACGGTCCCTTTACTCCCGACCTTGCTACCCCCATCTCCAAGTTCAAGGAGGCTGTCGAGACCAACAAGTGGCCTGAGGAGCTCAAGGTTGGTCTGATCGGTTCTTGCACCAACTCCTCTTATGAGGACATGTCCCGTGCCGCCTCGATCGCTCGTGACGCTCTTAACCATGGTCTGAAGGCCAAGTCTCTCTTCACTGTTACCCCCGGTTCCGAGCAGATTCGCGCCACTATTGAGCGTGATGGTCAGCTTCAGACTCTCGAGGAGTTCGGTGGTGTCATCCTCGCCAACGCCTGCGGTCCTTGCATCGGACAGTGGGACCGCAAGGACGTCAAGAAGGGCGAACCTAACTCCATCATCTCCTCCTACAACCGTAACTTCACTGGCCGTAACGACGCCAACCCTGCTACCCACGCCTTCGTCGCTTCTCCCGACCTTGTCGTCGCCATGACCATTGCCGGTACCCTCAAGTTCAACCCCCTCACTGACAAGTTGAAGGACAAGGACGGCAATGAGTTCCTGCTCCAGCCTCCTACTGGAGAGGGTCTCCCCGCCAAGGGCTACGACCCCGGCCGTGACACCTACCAGGCTCCTCCCGCCGACCGCGCCTCGGTCAACGTGGCTGTCTCTCCCACCAGTGACCGTCTGCAGCTCCTTGCTGGATTCGAGGCTTGGGATGGCAAGGACGCCACCGGCATCCCTATCCTCATCAAGTGCCAGGGCAAGACCACCACTGATCACATCTCCATGGCTGGCCCATGGTTGAAGTACCGTGGCCACCTTGACAACATCTCCAACAACATGTTGATTGGTGCTGTCAACGCTGAGAACGGCAAGGCCAACTCTGTCAAGAACAAGTTCACTGGCGAGTACGATGCTGTCCCTGCTACCGCTCGTGACTACAAGGCTCGTGGTGTTAAGTGGGTTGTCATTGGCGACTGGAACTACGGTGAGGGAAGCTCTCGTGAGCATGCCGCTCTGGAGCCCAGACACCTTGGCGGTCTCGCCATCATCACTCGCAGCTTTGCCCGTATCGTAAGTCTTTCAGGTTCATCTTTTTGCATTCTGCACGATAATGCTAACTCTTTGTTTACAGCACGAAACCAACCTGAAGAAGCAGGGTATGCTTCCTCTCACCTTCGCTGACCCCGCCGATTATGACAAGATCAACCCTGAGGACACCGTCGACCTCCTTTGCACCGAGCTCGAGGTTGGCAAGCCCATGACTCTCCGTGTTCACCCCAAGGATGGCAGCGCTCCCTTCGACGTCACCCTGAACCACACCTTCAACGAGTCTCAGATCGAGTGGTTCAAGGATGGCTCTGCCCTCAACACCATGGCCCGCAAGTCCGGTACCAAGAAGAATTAAATGCGACAGTCGGCTTGAAGGCTAAACCCTCCGCATTACGGTGTCGAAGGTTTGTAAATTATGTCTTGATTGTTCCTAGCGATCACTGGGAACGTCATTTCGAGCTTTGAGTTTAGTGCTATGTATCTTTCACATGACTCAAGTTCGCGATATTCGGCGAGTGGACAGCGGCATTTAGGCCTGCTTTTCACGGTTCATGATGGTAAAAGCGGTGTTCTGAAAATCTAACGATCTGTGTTTGTTCGTTACCACCGAAGTTTTCCTTGTTGTTTTCTACCCATCCTGAGTTTGGGTGGGCTCTATGGATATAGGCTTCTGTTTTCTCTTTTTGCACACAGCCATTGTATGTTAGGGATCGCATGCATACCAAAGTCATTTCTTTTATGTTCAAAGGCCAGCTCCTCGTGATTATCCTCTTAGTGGCAGTTTGTCCTATCTGGTCAAGTCGTACAACGTGGAAAGCGGGATTGCTTCCATGTACGAAGTCCCTGGAGAAGTCCGCCTTATTTGCAAATGCCGTAAACATGTTATCAACTTCAAGCTAGAGCAACTGGAAGCTACGCAGACAATGCACGAAAATCAACCGAAATTCACTAGCGTACCTGACGACAGCTTAACACCCCGCAGTGAACACAACCTCGGCTACTGGGGAACCGTATTCCACGGCTTCAGCAAAGAGAACCTACCTAATTTCAGAAATGGCAACTGACAAATTGTAGACCCCAGAGCGTTATAATTTGTATGGATAACCTCTGTTTATTCTTGAAAACTCGACGGTTGATTCGATAGAATAAACACCGTTTGTAAGCGCCTTTGTGAAACCCGACAACTTCGCAGGCAAACTCCGCATATATCAACCATCATTAACATCCCTTCCTAAACTATGGCCACTCAACTTGTCCCGCTTCCAGAAGTGGAAAGGCTCAGTGCTTCAGTAGTCCGGATACTGGGGGGCAATCCGGGGAAGGTGAGTGCAATCTTGATTGACTTTTAAGGTTTCGCGCAGGAGCAGATACTATCAATGACCCGGTTCGAAGCTAATATGCGATGGATCTTATAGTTTACTCTGCAAGGTGAGCGGCTTACACAAAAGTTCTCAACTGAAGCAGGCGTCTCATGCCGGAAATCATAGGGACGAACACATATCTAATCGGACGGGGTCACCAGCGGATACTCATCGACACCGGCGAGGGCGAGCCGTCCTGGGCAAATCATCTCAAAGGTGTGCTAGCAAAGGAGAATGCGACAGTCCACAAGGCACTCCTGACACACTGGCATCATGATCATGTCAATGGCGTTCCCGATCTCCTCAAAATTTGTCCGCAAGTGACGGTTTACAAGCACCAACCGGATGAAGGACAGCTTGATATTGAAGATGGCCAGGTCTTCAGCGTTGAAGGCGCTACGTTGAAGGCGTGTCATACTCCAGGACATACCGTGGACCATATGATGTTCGTCCTTGAAGAGGAGGACGCCATTATCACTGGCGATAGTGAGTCTTGCTCTCCACCAGACGGTGGTTCTATATAGTCACCGTTGGCTAACCCGCTTTTACTTTTACCTTCTTTTAGACGTGCTGGGTCACGGGACAGCAGTATTTGAAGATCTCAAGGTGTATTTGTCCAGCCTGCAGAGAATGCAGAACCGGGTCTCAGGCCGCGGATATCCAGGCCACGGCGCAGTGATAGAGAATGCAACTACGAAGATCACCGAGTACATCAACCATCGGCAGCAGCGTGAGGAAGAAGTAATTCGGGTGTTACGGTATGGAAAGCTTGACGTCCCGGAGAATGAACCTTCTCCAGAACGCAAGTTTTCATGGACCCCTCTCGAACTAGTCAAAATGATATATCGGAATGTGCCCGAAAGTCTTCACTTGCCCGCTTCACATGGTGTCTTGCAGGTGCTGATGAAACTGGAGGACGAAGGAAAGGTGGTCCATGACACAGTGACGGGGAAATGGAGCATAGACAATGGGAGGTCTGCATTGTGAACCGATTATTGATTAGGATGGCGACATACTACTGCCTAGGGGAGGCTTGGTTTCAAACCCGTCTTAAACTTCTCTGTATGCGCGATTAATTCTGATATATATGTCTAGCAGTAGCCTAAGGTGAGTTAGGTGACAGACAATGCTCCTAGCCAGTGGAAGTGCTTCCGGCTTGACCCCAGGGGTCTACTGAGTATGCAAGAATTTCAAGAAGAGGTTAGGTTAGTGTTTAGTTGCTGGCATGTGAACCCAAATTAAGAGATTGGACTCCCAAAAAAGCCACCGTTGGGCGTCTACTTCATTCATATAGATACCACTGATAGAGAGGTAGTACTCCAGAGTAAACATGCAGAAGTTTCGATTACGCCGCCAGCCCGTCATCAACGCACGATACGAGACGACTGGTGGTCGACCCTTGGAAGTCGGAATGGTAGCTATGGTGTAACTCAAAGGATGCGGGAAAAAGAAGGAACTGTAAACGGGATTTGTTTCTTTCTTTGGTCAATGAAACCTGATCGCGTTATCTTTTTCTTGGAAGTGTTGGCATCATCGACGGCTTCTTCCTTGACTGGCTGGGATCTCTAAGGCCACATTCCCCGTTAGTCAGACTCTGACTTCACTTTCCTTGGGGCTGGGCACATTGCCACAAATCTTACAATGTAGATACTGTAAGTTACTGCTCTGCAAGTGCCCAAATTGACAGACCTGCAGACCTGCAGGCCTGCAGTACTCAGCAGTTGTATTGGTTCCCTGAGGAGTCATTTCTACTTATTGTTGTCATTTGTCTAGACTAAACTGGTTTTAACCGGTTACCCCTCCATCTGAATCTCACTGCCTATTAATATCATCATCACTATTATTCGTATCAAACTATATTCATGTATTGAGGAAGATCAAACCAGTATTTCTATGTCTCTCTGCCTTCCCGTCTCGACGAGCTGACCTGATATCATATTTCCCATCCCCCAATTTCGCAGTCGATGAACTCGTTATTGAAGAGCAACCCGCTTTCTTGCCCCTCTATCTTTTTGCCCAAATCTGGGTCCGTTGGTCCGCGCGTTTGGCTGTTTGCTGGGCTCTGAGGTCACTCTTCCCCGCCAACTTCCACCTTGTTTCCTCTTCCTACCTGAGAGAATAGTGTCAACGAATTCTCCGTTCAAGACGCGAGTGAGCTATTCAGGATCGAAGCGACAACCAGAGAGACCTACATTTATACATCATTAGCGATCGAGATTGTCGTCCCTCTGCGCCCTTATCGGCGCCCTTGATTCCCCCAGAGCTCTCTCAAGATCGTCCCCACCTCGCTCTCGGCATACTCCTACGCTCCGTTACACACGTCATCTGTCTTGACTTGCCTTCTCCTAGCGTCGCGTCCTGTCTCTAAAAAGATTACCGATTGGAAAACTTCACTTACGCTCTGTTGCCCATCCGATCAATCAGATATCCCGATCGCGCCTCTCTGATATCCCGCAGTCACATACTCCGATACGCCATGCCGTCACTCGAGAACTCCACTCAAAACGAGGCGAGATTGCTTCTCGTCTCCAATCGGCTTCCTATTACCATAAAGCGCTCGGAGGATGGCAAGTACGACTTCTCCATGTCCTCCGGCGGGCTGGTCAGCGGTCTTAGCGGCCTGTCCAAGTCTACGACCTTCCAATGGTACGGCTGGCCCGGATTGGAGGTTCCCGAAGAGGAAATCCCTGTTGTCAAACAACGTCTAAAAGACGAATATGGAGCGATTCCGGTATTCATCGATGATGAGCTCGCAGATCGGCACTACAATGGATTCTCCAGTTAGTCCACCGTCTCTCACGCATTGTTGAAGCAGGGCGAATTGTAGGCTTTTGCAGTGTGCAATCAGAATGGACTGCTGACAGTGTTTTTTGTCGTCTAGATTCTATCCTCTGGCCACTTTTCCATTACCATCCAGGCGAAATTACATTCGACGAGTCCGCCTGGGAGGCATATAAGGAAGCGAACCGCCTTTTTGCCAAAGCCGTTGCGAAAGAAGTCCAAGATGGAGACCTGATCTGGGTTCATGATTATCACCTCATGCTTCTTCCTGAAATGCTTCGCGAGGAGATTGGAGATAGCAAGGAAAACGTCAAGATCGGATTCTTCCTGCATACCCCCTTCCCTAGCAGCGAAATCTACCGAATCCTCCCCGTCCGCAATGAGCTGTTGCTCGGTGTGCTTCACTGCGATCTGATTGGGTTTCATACATATGACTATACGAGACATTTCTTGAGCGCATGCTCGCGGTTACTGTATGCTTAACACCGCCTTTGATGCTGATTGACGCTTGAAGCAGCTAACATATACCTCCAGGGGTTTGGCGACCACTCCCAATGGAATAGAGTTCCAGGGCAAGGTCATCGCTTGCGGTGCTTTCCCAATTGGCATCGACCCAGAGAAATTTCAGGAAGGCCTCAAAAAGGAAAAGGTCCAGAAACGCATAGCACAGCTCGAGCAGAAATTCCAAGGCGTGAAGCTCATGGTGGGTGTTGATCGCCTTGATTATATCAAGGGAGTTCCCCAGAAGCTGCACGCTCTCGAAGTCTTCCTCAGTGATCATCCGGAATGGGTGGGCAAAGTCGTGCTGGTACAAGTCGCAGTGCCTAGTAGACAAGATGTCGAGGAGTATCAAAATTTGAGAGCTGTTGTGAATGAATTAGTTGGGCGGATTAACGGTAAATTCGGTGGGTGTTCAGCAACCGTCATTTTATCTTGGCCATTGATATCTAACTGGCGGATCTAGGAACGGTCGAATTCATGCCCATTCATTTCCTGCACAAGTCAGTCAACTTTGACGAGCTGATTGCTCTGTATGCGGTTTCCGATGCCTGCATCGTCTCGTCAACCCGAGATGGCATGAACTTGGTGGCATACGAGTATATAGCGTCTCAAGAAAAGCGACATGGTGTGCTCGTTCTGTCAGAATTCGCTGGCGCGGCTCAGAGTCTCAACGGCAGTATAATCGTCAATCCGTGGAACACGGAAGAGCTAGCCGGTGCTTACCAAGAGGCCGTCACTATGAGTGACGAGCAGAGAGCCCTCAACTTCTCCAAACTGCACAAGTATGTCAATAAATATACAAGGTATGTAACCATGGATCTCCGTTGCTGACCGGCGTAACCTGAGCTGACGATGTCAAGCGCCTTCTGGGGCCAATCCTTTGTCACCGAGTTGAACAGGATATCTGCGCACTCAGCTGCGAAATTCCAATCGCGAAAGGCCAAGCTGCCTGAAAGTGCTGACGCTGAGAAGCCCACGAACAATACTGGAGTGTCGGACGAGAATCAGAAGACACAATGAAATTGTGAACTGTCAATTCTTTCTTCGATTAGAGAATGAAGAGCTGGGATCGCTAGATGGGAGGAGGAAGATTCCCCGCCAGTTTACGAGTTAGGCGCGGACATAATATGGTCTCTACTATGCTTTGTGTCCATTATAACAGACTCTTTGGAACGGAAAACTACCAAGAAAATGATCACGAATAGATTCCTTTGCCTGGGTAGGCATGACAGGTGGGAGGTTTTGGCGTCTTGTATATTAAGCACTCCCATCAGGTGTTTTTGTTTATCTTATGGGCCTTTTCATTTATTCAGGTTCGAATTTCCGGGATATGAGTTTATAGTATTCTATTTTCGGCTATCAAAATGGCATTGATCTCAACTCATATCATTTATACTCCTTTCGCGTAAAGACGAATTGAAGGCGTGTCTTGTTAGATGTCCACTTGGCGATGACAAACAGTGCAAACACCAATGGAGAAATTCTTGGGCAACTCCGCCGTCCGCGGATTTCAACTTAGACATCACGATCCCATATAGGGTGATTCTGTCAATATCCAGGTGCTCATTGCCTTCGTTGCACCTAATTGATATACTGGGAACTATACTCTATTCTCCCCCGGTTCCCCGAGGTCACGACTCTTCCACTCCGAAAGACCGCATCCCCGAAGAAGTCAAAACTCTACCTCTTCAGAGACACCCGAACCGACATCGCCCATTCGACAACAGAAGCACGGTCGTTTGAGATCTCGGAGAGATCAATCTCTTACACCAAAATGCCACCCAGCAATATAATACGGGCAATGCAGCCCCTCCGATCCTGCATCCCCCGGTCAACAATCACCGCCGCCTCAACCCAAGCTTCCTTCCTCCACGCGACACGGTTAAGCAACATCGCAGGCCCAGCAGCAGCAGTCCCCAGACGCACCGCTTCAACCACAGCCCCAGCCGCGGAGCCACAAAAGACAACTCCCGACCTCTCCCCCTCGTCGACCATCGCACCCCCCTCCCTCCGCAAGTACCCCTACACCCTCAAAACCGGCACCGTCGTCTCCGTCGGCCGCATGGACCGCACCGTCCGCGTCAGCCACCGCCATATAACCTGGGACCCGCACCTCCGCAAGTCCTACCCGCGCATCACGCACTACCTCGTCGCCGACCCCCGCAACTCCCTCCGCGAGGGCGACGTCATCGAGTTCTCGTCGGGGTTCCCGAAGAGTCGCAATGTGCGGCATGTGGTTGAGCGCATTGTGGCGCCGTTTGGGTGTGCGGTTGAGGATCGGCCGCCTGTTATGACGCGCGAGGAGCGGGATGCGCTGCGTGCTGAGAAGAGGGCTGCGAAGTGGCAGCGGAGGGAGGCGAGGAGGTCCGAGGGTGGTGAGGTGCAGGGTGTGAAGGAGCATGTTGGACGGATTAGGGCGTTGGTTTATGAGAGGGTTGGTGCTGTTAGTGCGTGAAGTGCATCGCTATCGTCTTTGGGTCTTCGAGATTGGTATTTGTATGGGACAAGACTCCTGTATAGGGATTTGCGAGATAAAGTGTACTATACTCTGATCATTCATGCGCTTTTACTGTTCTTTGGAACTGCCATCATCTTCCGTTGCTTACTTTTGCCAGCAGACACTGGCTATGCATCTACCTTCAAACAGTTCACTACCACTAGAGACTGATTGAAGTGACATGTAACGTTTTGGGTGCAATGGATTGATTGAAAATGCATTCAAGACCAGTATAGAACAGTCAGCACAGAAAGGTATCTAAAATCCCAATCAACAAGAAAGAAAAAGGCCGTAAAATATGTACGAGGAAAGACGCAGGTTTGAACCGAGGGAATATCCTATCCGCCCATGCAACAACCCCAAAAACCGTCAGGATTAAAGACAATACAGAAGGTAATAAGGGTGGTACAGCTTTCTAGCCCAAACCTTGCTTCCAACCTAAAATATACTGGTATCACAGAATGGAAACCAACTCCATGCCCATATTGGTGAGCAAGCCATGTCCACTTAGATTTCAGCCCGATTGAACGACGTCGATGAGTTTGTTTCTCCGTCTTCGTATGCACTCGTCTTCTGGTGGTCTCCGTCTCAGGTTGCGAAGATGCGCACTTTCCGGTCGACACTGCCGGTGGCGATGACACACCTGATTGAGATCTTGTTGGCCGAGATGGGATCTGGTTTGACACCGTTTGCTGCCGCGGTGGCCGCCGGTGTCCCGTTGGTCTCTGATTCTCCATTGGTTCCCGCATCTTTAATTAATGGTGGTGCCCATCGGAGGCATGTGACAAAATGTCCGTGGACATCAGAGATGGTCCTGACGCACTTGCATTCCTGGGTCAAATCCCAGCAGCGGATGGTCTTGTCGTCTGAAACTGACAGGAGATATTTACCCCCTGGATGGAAAGCGAGCCCACGAACCCAGTTGTCATGACCCACAAGCGTTTTGATAAGATTACCCCGTGAATCCCATAGCCGGATAGTTTTGTCTCGAGACCCAGTGGCGAAAAATTCAGCCGACGAGGAAGCCGGCGGCGGTTTCTTCAAGCCGCAAAGAGTCGCAAGATGTGGATAGCTGGCAGCAGGAGCAATAGCAACGCATTCAATGACATGTTCGTGCCCGAGGAATGTCGATTTGGTTTCCGCAGATGATAGATCCCACAGGCGAGGGATCCGGTCATCGCCCGCAGCGAAGAGGAACCTTCCGTCGAGAGATGGTGCAACAGCTCGTACCCAGTCCACATGTCCTGACAATGTCTTCACACAATATCCCGTCGTTACATCCCATATCCGCAAAGTCTTATCTCGTGACGCGGAGACCAATAGATTCCCCGCCATAGGCGAGCCTGCCGCGCCTGATGGGATGAATCTGACAGAGGAGACACTGTGATCATGACCTGGTAAGGTCCT
Organism: Aspergillus quadricinctus; assembly: GCA_022814375.1. Lineage (NCBI taxonomy): Eukaryota > Fungi > Ascomycota > Eurotiomycetes > Eurotiales > Aspergillaceae > Aspergillus > Aspergillus quadricinctus. The sequence continues at coordinate 193,757 of JAKLNT010000004.1, read as the reverse complement.
TATGTTCTTGTAGTCATCAGATGGATCCCATAGCTTGATTGTTAGATCGGATGAACAGGACGCCAGAAGTGTACCGCCGCGGGGCCCACCATAATCGAGGTCTAGAACCGCCTTGGTGTGCCCCTTGACAGTCCGTTCTAGTTCCCCAAGCTCCCAATCCCAGATCTTGATCGTCGTATCGTCTGAACCGGATGCCAGGGAAGAGAAGACTGGGTGGAAAGCGACACATGTGACAGGCTCTCGGTGGGACTCGAGTGTATGGCGGGCAGGGGCTCGCGGTAACCACGATGTAGGGTCCTGATTCTTTCGCAACAGTGAAGTAGGTGTTGCAGAATCTAGTTCTGACTGGAGAGCGGCGCATCTGGACTCAAGGTCCATAATCTAATGACCCCGAAAGGGAAAGATGGTCAGTGCTATCCGGCACTCATGACGCCAAACGAGGTTCGCGCAAGTCCTGGGAACCAACCTTCTTCTGTAAGCGAACCACACTGGTCCATTTCTTCTCTAATAGCCCCTCATACTTCTTGAGCGTCGCATCGTCAATTGAAACCGAATCGCCCAGCTCCGCTCGCAGAGCAGCGGAACTCTCAGTTAGGTTCACCGAGGCAAGATAGGCGATAATGGATTTGTGTCTGTGGAGAACGATTTGAGTGATGTCAGCGTCACAAACTTCCCTCCTCCGTCTTTTTCAGTTATTGTATATCTGGGAGCAATGACGTACAGCTCCTCTGCCTGCCGCGCCGTGAGTAGCTGGCTCATGATCAACGGCAGTTCGTGCGCAGTCTCTCCAAACTAGTCTGGCCCTCTGCATGCACTACTGTAGCCTCGTCGACCAAGACGGTAAAATCCTTATCGGTATATCGTGCGATCGCCTGCAGGAAAAGTGAAGTCTTTATGCTGGCTCTTATTGGCAATTGATCTAGGGAATTTGTATGCGAATGATAGCCCTGAGCCGGGCGGTGAGCGAGTTGAATGTCAGGAGGGGGAGGATTTCTGTTTTGCGACCGAGGAGATGGGTGTGAGAACGCAGGGGGAGGGGACAACGTGGGAGTTGTATCTGTCGTTAGAGCGGGTGCGTATACTTTATCTTCTAGATAGTTGACTATGTCAGAGGTTCGAGCCAGAACTAGAGAACTGATATGATGCTGGTTGAAACAACCGCGGGGGGGGAATAATAAATCCGCAGAGTGTTTGTTTAGTTGAACAACAGCGCAATTGGGCATGTGTTCCTGCGGGCCTGAATGCCAAGGCAGCCACTTGCACCCAATCCTTGGGTCGCGAAATCACCACAGCGACTTGTTGGTTGTTTACTACGGTCCGATTCTATCAATCAATCATCGTCTGCTGCAGTGGTATGTTCTCCTGGACGTCCACCACTCCATTTTGTCCTCTCATCTCATCAAAGATACCAGAAGAGGAGATTCAAGATCGACTACTGAAGGGATTACTTTTCATCTCCTCAGGTGACGGTTGTGCATGTTTTGACACACTCCGGACTGACCATTATTACTTGAAAGATCCACAACAGAAACCCCTCCGCAAACAACCCCTCTAGGTGCGTCCCTCGTCTTTTCCTGTTGCATGAAGTCAACAGCAATTTGCTGTCTAGCCTGAGGTTACTCGTCTCTGTCGGCGTCATTGTATCCTTTCCTGCATATTCCGCTTCGGCTGTTTACTCTTCTGTTATGCCATGACACTTCTGGTGGAATGCAGCTAACTGTACTCGCTTCTTAATTCTAGTGCGCTCTCCAGATAATAACTTCGCCCACCCGTATAATCCGTCATCATGGCTGAAGGGGAGGAGGACTTTTCTTCATTGCCGTTGCCCGACCGGTTCGCTCACAAGGTTAATACTCGATGTCTTTGGTCAAATGTCATTGATGACTCAAACCGCTGACAATCTTCCGGATGTCTTTAGAATTGGAAAGTGCGAAAGGAAGGATATGAAGATGCCAAGCAACAGTTTGAAAAGACGCCCGATGAGTCGGATCCAGTTTTCATACCATTTCTACAAGATTCAGGTCTCTGGAAAGGGGCAGTGTCGGATTCCAATGTTGCTGCTCAACAAGAAGGTCTTGCGTCATATTGCTCTTTTCTCAAATATGGGGGTGTTCAGGCTTGTACAAGGTATGTCTCCCTTAGCACCCGTGCCTGACATTTCATCCCGGTTCGCCCTTGAATATCGCGCTCACAGGGTTTTGCGCAGAACTCGCGGATCGACGATAGCTCCTATTGTGGAAAAAGGACTTCCCTCAACAAGACCAGCGGCCAAAACAAATGCGCTCGAAGCTCTTCTACTCTGCGTCGAATTAGATAAGGCAGACCCGGTTATTGAGGAAATACTCCCTTTCTTGTCGCACAAAGTACCCAAGGTGATTGCAGCGGCATTAAGCGGATTGAAAGCCATCTATCACAACTTCGGCTGCAAGATTGTCGATCCTAAACCAGTCCTGAAGGCCTTACCCAAAGTATTCGGGCACGCAGATAAAAATGTCCGTGCGGAAGCGCAGAATCTCACAGTCGAACTGTATCGATGGTTGAGAGAGGCTATCAAACCGCTGTTCTGGGGAGAGCTTAAACCTGTCCAGCAACAGGATTTGGAAAAGCTGTTCGAAAACGTCAAGCAAGAACCGGCGCCAAAGCAAGAGAGACTGACAAAAGCGCAACAGGACGCGATGGCTGCAGCTAGTGCTGCTCCAGAAGGGGGTGATGGTGACGGGGAAGATGGAGAGGTCTACGCGGACGAAGATGATGGTGAGGTGGATGTATTCGATCTTGCTGAGCCAGTCGACGTGTTCTCCAAAATACCAAAGGACTTTAATGAGCAGTTGGCCTCATCGAAGTGGAAAGACAGGAAGGAGGCGCTGGACGCTCTGTATACTGCACTGAACGTTCCGCGGATCAAGGACGGGCCGTTTGACGATATTGTTCGAGGCCTTGCAAAATCCATGAAAGACGCAAACGTCGCAGTCGTGACTGTCGCCGCCAACTGTATCGACCTTCTCGCAAAGGGTCTGCGGGGTGGCTTCGCGAAACACCGATCCATGATCATGCCGCCTATCATGGAACGATTGAAAGAGAAAAAGCAGAGCGTCGCAGATGCTCTGGGGCAAGCTTTGGATGCGGTCTTTGCATCGACAAATCTATCGGATTGTCTAGAGGAAATCCTAGAATTCCTCAAACACAAGAACCCACAGGTGAAGCAGGAAACTCTGAAATTCCTGATTCGCTGCCTTCGAACCACTAGAGACGTTCCGTCGAAAGCTGAAGTGAAGTCCATTGCCGAGGCCGCCACAAAATTGCTGACCGAGTCTACTGAAGTCAACCGGGCAGGAGGAGCTGAAATTTTGGGTACCTTGATGAAAATCATGGGCGAGCGTGCGATGACCCCTTACCTGGACGGACTTGATGATATCAGGAAGACAAAGATCAAGGAATTCTTCGAGACCGCCGAGGTAAAAGCGAAAGACAGACCGAAGCCCATCGTTGGGCCGCCAAAGCCCGTTCCTGCCGCCGGCAAGAAGGTTGTGGGAGGGAAAAAGCCAGCTCTGGGAATGAAGAAGCCTGCTCCAGCTGCTGCGGCGCCTCCACCAGAGGAGCCTGCCCCAACCCTTTCTCCTCCAAAACCCGCTACAAGGTCTATCCCTTCGAAGTTGGGTGGGGTTCCCAAGCCTGGTGGACTTCCCACTCCAGGCGCTGGACTCAAGCTTCAAAGAAAGCTTGGTGGCCCTGGTGGCCTTGCTTCTCCACAGCGCCGGGTCATCTCGCCCCCTTCGGAAGAACAGCCTCCAGCGCCAGCTGCACCGAAATTTGGTCTTGGAAGAGGGCTTGCAGGCCGTCCCATTGCCAAACCGTCAGCTGCTCCTGAACCAGCTCCAGCTCCAGCTGCGCCACCCCAAGTGAGCGGGATTTCTGCCATCGAAAGGGCTGAACTCGACGAATTGCGCCTTGAAAGAGAAAGGTTCCTTCGAATGATCGAGGACTTGAAGTCTGAAAGAACACGGCTCAACTCGCAAGTGACGGAGCTCCAGGATCAAAATGCACAACTCATTGAGGACCATACAAGGGATGTTCTAAGTATCAAAGCCAAGGAAACGCAGTTGGTTCGAGCCAGAAGTGATGCGGAAGCGGCTGAGCAGACGGTTCAGAAGCAGCAGCGGGAAATTGATCGTTTAAAGCGTGAATTGGCCAGAGCTCTCCGGGCCAGCGCTCAGAGTCCTCCCAACAGTCTTTCGGATAATATGAATTTGCCAGTACCGGAGACGTCGATATACCATGAAACAGGTATCAACGGCTATGCTGTCATGCCCAGAACGGGCCTCCACATGGGAAGTCGCTTTGATGGTGCGCGACCTCGGAGCTACGTGTCCGCCAGTCCAAGCGAGGAGAAAGAAAACAACGATCTGGAGTCACCGGGACGCGGTAGCAGAGACGGAGGTCTTGGTCGACGGAAACTCAGCCCTTCCTTCGGAACCAACTACTCCGGGATGGGCAGTCCAACAAGATCGTCCATACCGGGGTCTGGTAGTGCTTCTGGAGAGGAGCAACCGGTGAGGGGCTCAGAACCAGCGGAGAATTGGAAGAGAGCCGCAGAAGTCACCAGCCAACTCAAGGCGAGAATTGAACAAATGAAGGTACGTCTTTAGCCAGCTCCGTTCACTTCTGAATTCTATCTCTGATCGATCTTACTAGGCAAGACAAGGTCTGTCGCGAGGCCCTGCGCAACGCTAACGGCTTCATGAATTATTTTCGATTCCATAACCCATGACATGATTCTTTTCTTCTTTCGTATGACGGCAGGCTCCTTGACCTCGGTACTGGCCAATACCCGGCGTTCTTCTTTCTTCTTTCTCTTTTCCAATTCTAACGTCGTTACTCCCCTTGCGCTTCTTTCAGCCGCTTGTTCGGAGATCAGCTGTGGTGCTAGGGAAACAGTCATTTGATTGCTTGCATTTGACGGGGTCTGCTTCTTCTATTATTGCCTGTATAAATCTACAGCATGCGTGCGCGCGGATTGTATTTTATGGATATGGGTCATTGGACAATAGGTATATCTCTTTACGCGGAAAATTAATGTGTACAAGAAAGGGGTTATGAATCCAGAAATCTAGGGTCTTAATTACTTTCGCAGTCATGATTGATTTGAAGGGAAGAAAGCTGTGCGGCACCGGAATGAAGTCTACACGACGACAAATATGGTACATAGTAACACCAGCTTAAGCCTTGTTCTATTTCCAGACAGATATCACTTGCATGAATGCTCAACCTCAATTATGCTCTACGCATGGTTTGCTAATTGATGTCTGAAAATGCATTCATGGGTATCTGCGACGTGTACATAAAAAAAAAGAAAACAAGGTGGGCCATCAATATGGATTGGAATTGAGAGGGTGCCGGAGCGCTCCACCCATCTAAGCTAGAATGCCGTCAACAAGTCAATATGAGCCTCAGAACACCATTCCCATTTCCCAAAGTGTTTCAACTTTTGATTACATCCATCCCCGGTGGAGAGTTAAAAACAGGGACCGCGAAGTCATAATGTCGTCCGAAAAAAAGCCGTCAATCAAACTGATCAGGCTTTAAACTCTGACGGCAGCCTCAGCAACCTTGCGCTTCTTCTCCATACGGGCAACAGCCTTGGAGCCCATGATACCACCACCCCAGTGGCGGCGGGACTCCTCGTACTTGTCGCTGTAGCCCTCCTTGATGGTGGAGAGGAGCTTGGAGAACTCAGCCTTGTCCTCGGCGCGAACCTCAGTGAGAGCAAGGACAGCGGCGGTCTGAAAGTGGGAATGTTAGGGCTAGTTACAATATGTAGACAATGGGGTGTCTTCTTACCTTCTTGTGGACAACGGTACCAAGACGAGCCTTGCCCTTGACAATGGCATAGGGGACACCCATCTTGCGGCAGAGAGCGGGAAGGAAGACAACCAGCTCAATGGGGTCAACGTCGTGGGCGATCAGAACAAGGGAAGCCTTCTTGTTCTCGACGAGGCCGACAACGTGGTTGAGACCGTACTTGACGTGGTAGGGCTTCTTGGAGACATCCTCCTTCTTCTTGCCCTCGGCAACAGCGGTAGCCTCGGCGTGGAGACGCTCCTTCTTCTCGGCCTTGGTCTCAGGGCGGTACTTGCTGAGGAGCTTGAAGGCCTGGGCAGCGGTGTTGCGGTCCAGAGTGTTCTGGAACTGAGCAATAGCTGGGGGAACCTTCAGGCGCAGGTTCAGGATCTTCTTCTGGCGCTGAAGACGGACATACTCGGGCCACTTGACGAAGCGGGAGAGGTTGCGCTTGGGCTGGACGTCCTGGCCAATACCGAAGTTGCGGGGGCGGCGCTCGATGAGAGGGTTCTAATTGTTGTCAGCAAGAGCAATTCTTTCACACAAGTCTGAGGAATCACAGCATACCTTAGCGGCCGTCTTGGAGGAGCCAGCCTTGCCCTGGGGGTAGGGGAGAGGGGCGGCCTTCTTTCCGGACTTAGAGGGCTGAGGCTGTCATTGAGAAAAGAAGATCAGCGAGTTGTCCACCAATTGCTGTATCTTCTTTGAACTCTAGGGAGAACACAAGAAAAAGTCCAAAGACAACTTCTGTGACTCCAGCCAAATCATCGCCGGTGCATGCATCTCAGGAGAGAATTGTGCGACCAGCGGAATATGCGTCGACCCTCGCGAAATGAGGTAGACAATTTCTTGTCTTACGACATGTCGCAAAATGATCGATAGCTCTACTAAAAGAGATTCGAATTGGATATCAAGGGCTTACCATTTTGTCGACTGAGTTCCGCAACGGTGCTGGGTGACGGGATTGACAGACAAGGGAAGAGAAAGAAAAGTTGAAGCTCGTTTTCGACCATCGAGAAGAAAAGCCGCCGTTGCGTTTGTGGGTCGCGCTAGTGCGGAAAAACTGCGGGCCGGGTTTTGTTGCCGGATCTTGGTCACATGCTCTAGGGTTAACCCTTCCGACGTTCGAAGCTCGATTGCTGCCTGAATTCATGCCTGCGTCCTAAGGCAATAAATATAGAGAAAAGAGAGAAACTATAACCTATCAAAGTGTGAACGAGCACTTCTAGGTATAGAATGGAATATTGTCCCAATTACCTATGTTCGGACGCTTAAAGTCATCTAATAGCCATCATATGTACACAATGCGAATTCCGAGCCAGACGCCGTATCCGTAGATGCAACCAAATACTCGATGCCCTGTAGCACTCGAGCAAACAAATATGGGAATCATGATAATTAACGCCAAGCACTAAGCCCTGAGAGCCCTCCTCGCCCAAGTCCGGAGCTGGCTGCTTGTATAGCTTTCTTCTTGCCTAGATTACCTTCCTGTTCTCGCACGCCTGCAACAATCTTGTCGATGTTGGTTTCGACCACGACACCACCGACAATCATCTCACTGAGAACCGCGTGCATTGTCTCGAACCCGAAGATAAGATCCAGCTCGCATACGTTCTCAAATATCCGATCCAGGGCTTCGACGAAAACTTGTATAAGATCGATGAGCGCAAGCGGTGACTCGGTAGATGTGGATATCATGATGAAGGACAAGGTGGCATAGGTGCGGTAGGTGACTTGCGTAGGAGCATCGGATGGACCATTTGCTGCGCTTGAACGCGCGCCTTGCGAAAGCAATGGAGGCAGCGGTAGGAAGTTGCATGCACTCGGCGGGCGCTGCGCGACCAAATCGTAGATTTGGGCGATCAGTGACTGTTTTGTTTGCGTATCCTAACCGCAATGCAGAGGCTTATATCAGTCAAGTCCATTTCATTCGAACCATCAAGAAACGCAAAGTCTAAGCCACTCACGATTTGTGTATAGAATTTGGTGAGGCGCGGTTGCCCGTTGTTGTTGAAGACGAGGACGGCGTTGATCATGTTGGGCGCAATACGAAAGCTATCTTCAGCCTTCCTCGGTGGCTTGAATCAGAACTGTGTGGATGGCGACTAGAATATGCGCACAATATGCAAGTCTTCTCCAGATAGGTGATCTGAGCAGAATTGACGTCGAGTTGGTTTCTGGAACCCCGGAGCTTGCTTATCGGCCTGATGCGGCGGGGCTCGGATCGGCGGACACTCGCCTTGGATCCCGCTCGGATCGCTTTCTTATTCGACGGCATCTTTTCGAGCTCAGATACTTTTCTGTAAGCTGGATCTCACCTTACAGTCAAAAATCATACCTCATAATGAAGAACAGGCTCTACATCTGTACGGCCTGTTTGCGCAGGAATCTCTCAACGGCCCTGCCTCGCCGAAATTCACCAACAGCTGTTGCGCCATCCAATGCTCCAAATGCGCCCAAACTCCAACTTCGCGATCTAACTCCGTCCGACCTCTCCTACTACTGGGATACACGAATACCGAACGAATCTCAACTTTCCTACGCGGATAAGTTCTTCACTCCGTCGCGTCATTCTCCAGTCAAATTATGGTCCGCCAGCAAATTCCGCACAACACCCCTCTCGTCGCTCGAACCCGAAGTGGCTTTCCTTGGCCGTTCGAACGTCGGAAAAAGCTCGTTACTCAATGCCATAATGGGGAAGGAAATGTGCTGGACTTCGTCCAAGCCTGGAAGAACCCGGGAGATGAATGCATTCGGGATTGGAGGGACCAAGGGCGGCGAATCCAAAATTGTCCTTTTGGACATGCCAGGGTATGGAAAGGGAAGCAGGACGGAATGGGGTGTTGAGATCTTGAAGTACCTTCAGGGACGGCGCCAGTGAGTCGCTCCTCTGCATTGATAGAAGCAACTGGTACTGACTCTCGTTGCGACATGCAGGCTTCGTCGGGCCTTTATCTTAATAGACAGCCTCCACGGGATCAAAAAGAAAGACGAGGACATTCTCATGCTATTTCGACAGTACGCCATCCCCCACCAGATCATCCTATCGAAAGTCGACAAGGTATTAGCAAAGAAGAAAAAGCAGGTTAAGAGCGGCGCATCCGTGGCCAATGTCGCTGCGCTAAGAAACCTGCTTCAAGATCTCAGGCCAATAGTTCAACCGGACGGTCGTGTCGAAGGCCCTGGCGCTTTGGGTGAAATCCTCACATGCAGTGCAGAAACACCCACTGGACCGGGTCAATTCCTAGGCATCAGTGCCATACGATGGGCAATCTTATCCGCTGCTGGATTTGATGGCAGTGTAGAAGTGAAAGCTGAGTCCATCCCGTCCAGCTCGTCCGTCGACGGCGCTTTCGCAGCTCCACCATGATCGATTGGGACGTTGTGTCCTCGTTCAAATCTCACATCGTCCTTGACAATATGAATCGCAAGCCTTTCCATACCGCGTGCTCTATGGACGGCTCAGACCATCGCACACCTGCCAATGAGGAATTTAGACCTCTAGGACTCAATTTTGCGAGCCAATTCCTTTGTCTTACATCCAGTCAGTTGAACTGCACCTTGCGCGAATTGCCTTGCGCAGGATCGTCTCATAATTCCTCGCCATGCCGACACTGGAAAACTCGACAACTGATAGCCCCGTCCCCAGAATACAAGAGGTATCATCCTGTCCCCCTGAAGTCTCGGCAAGACGTTATCACTTCTGGTCAAGTCTAATAATGATTGCCAATACTCCACCATGGTACGCTTACGCTTGTTTCACCATGCACTCTGGCTCATAAGGGCAATCCGTTCAGAGATGGTGTACCCAAGTTCATCGTTTTCATAAGGTTACTATCTAGCAAAACAGCCCTACAGCAGGAGATAGTACAACTGCCCCGTATGAATATAAATGCAAGAATTCAATTCACTTTTCGAAGATCTTGAAAAAGAAGTCATAGAGACTCTATGGACAGAAATTCTCGCCTGAGGAAGCACGCAGGGAAGCAGGAGAAAACAGGCAGGCGCTGCGCGCATCGAAACGGATCTGCTCAACTCACGCGACATCAATTAAGCATAATGCATATAGAAATGACATTTGAACATGGGATAAGAGATATGAATGAAATGTGATAGAAGTGAGTAAATGAAGCGACCTGGGGCTAGTAAATCACCATTTTCGAAAGTCAAAACGCCAGTTCCGTCATTTCACTGCATGACAATGGATGCAGACCACGCTATGCAAAGCCTCTCGGTAAAGAACAAGTCCGGGATAAAGGGTATCTAAACATTTCATGGCTTGAAAGGCAGAGAGAAAGAGGAAGTAGAGCAGGAAAAAGAATAAAAGTGGCAAACGTTGGCTGATCTGGTGACCGAAGTGCTTTGAGCCATGCCAGCTGGCGAAGCACTGACGAGCCCAGTAGTCTCAACCAATGGCGTCAACCGTCAGATAGATCGTAATCTTCGTCAGCATTGTCACCGATCTCCTGTCCCCATCGGTTGACAACTATCCGTCTCCCCAACTGATCCTCCGGGACCCCGTCGCGAGAAGCACCGAAGTCGAGTACCTGAAGATGGTTAACGCTGAGATGAGCACAATGGGAGAGAGACTTCCTCGGCTTACCTCAATATAGGTCAAAGTATCGCGCTGTACTGCGGCAACGCATCTTCGGTCATTGAATTTGACTTGCCATACACCGCTCAGGTCTGTCAGAAGATCTCGAACGCACTCCCCATTCCGCACATCCCACATCTTTAGCGTCCGATCAGACCCTGAGATGACCTTCTGGCCATCATGCTGAAAGCAGGTAATCGCACCCGTATGCGCGCTCAGTCTGCTCTTACATTGACCAGTTTCAGGATCCCAGATCCTCAACGTAGAGTCTGCAGCCGCGGACACAAGACGGTCGCACTTCAGATCAAGAAGACCCACGAGTGAACTATGACCTTCTAGATTGTAAATGAGCGAGCCAGTATCCAGAGACCACACCTTGACTGTGTTGTCCATTGAACCGCTGATACATCGATTTCTTTTGTGATCAAGTACAACGCTGTACACTTTGAGTGTATGGCCCTGGAGCCGGTGAATAGTCTCTCCAGTCGATATTTTCCACACTCTCACGGTACAATCGTAACTCCCGCTAACAAGAGTGTCACCGTGCGCAGCGATTGCACGAACAGAGTGTTGGTGACCAGTGAGGGCACGAATGAAATAAGGGCAATCGGTATCATCGGCATGAGGTCCACTCTGGTAGTACACCGGATCACCTGGTTTCGGGAGTCTCCAAACTCGCAAACTAGAGTCGCGGGAACCAGTTATGATGATCGGTTCTTTGGGCATCATTTCGGGTGTGCCGTCAGCATTGCTACCAACTTGGACTGGTAGAACAATTTGCAGACAACGCACTGTCGAGGTATGTCCATGAAAAATTTGGGTGCATTTTGCCCTTTCGATATCCCAAACTCTCACCGACCTGTCTGTGGAACCGGATACAAGAGTGTTGCCGTGATATTCCAGGGCCCAAACCCCTCCCTCATGGCCTTCCAGAGTCGCTCTCAAGGCGCCTGTCTTTGTATCGTAGACGTTAATGTTCGTGTCGTCACTTCCTGTCAGAACCTTGTCCGTGTCAAACTGGAGGCAAGTAACCACGTGGCGATCATGAGCGCGAAAGGCAATGTGCTTCGGTTTGACATTAGGTTTCATCCAGCCTTTATGAATCGAATGGTGGCGCTGGTAAAGGGACTTGAACAAATGAAGACCCCTGAGGGACGGTAGGCCAACTTCTGGGTATGGGACAGCTGCTGCTGCTGCATTCGCAGCGGCATATGGTCCTTCAGCTGCAGTTACTCCGTTCCTCCAACCTGAGGATTCCGACGAATCCGTATTACTAGAGGAAATCTTTCGCTTCGCATACTTGCGACCCGAGATGCGAGTGGCCTTCCTTTTCGGTCGACGACTCACAGACAGAGCGCGTTCACCGGATTCTCCGGGCAAGGGAGAAAAAGCGGACCCAGGCACGCAATCTGGATCAGGTTTTATGGCAGCAGACGAGCTCAGATCCTTTTCCCAATCGTCATCCCCGTGCGGGAACTGCCATCCCCAACCTTCTTTGATTGCACGTTCTAACTCACCATCTGGGAGAACGTATCCATCCCTGTCAAAAAGATCTTTCCAAGTCTTCTCATCCGAATTGATGATATGCCTCCATTTCTTGGATACTTGTGCTGCACGACACATGGTTTGAACGTCGAAATACTTGACAATGTTGAGGCTAAGCTCCAGAGGAAGAAGCGCGAGAAAATCGCACTTCAAAGCTGGATTCACGACATCGGCCACAAAATGCAGTGTTGGCTTGGGGCACCTCCTCAGAAACTGATACATCAGGTAAGTTTTCAGTGCTTCGGGAACTGAGTCGAAGAAGTCCAATACACTAGGTATGTCCATCAAAGACGGAGCATGACGGTTTTCCGCAGTACCCGGCAGGTTTCCAGCCCTGGAAGGAGACAAATCATGGGTCTTTGAATCCTCGAAGTGCCGTATGGTTGAAAGGCGGGATGCATTATTCTCGAGGCTTGAGTCCGTATCCATCTCTTGGTCCTCGGCTGACTCAAATGAGGAATCCACGTTCATCGCATTCAGGGCAGCCACGGGCGACAAGCTGGGGCTGGGCAAGCACATGTCGTTGGCAACAAGATTTTCAATAGCCGAAATTTGGGACGCAGGTTCCGTTGGTGCCTGCTGAAACGACTCTTCCGACCCGTCGTAGTCAGTGCCTTGGCTTGCAGCGTTCAGCCCCGCAGCTTCATCGCTATTTACCGCCGGAGTAGCGAGTTGGGGTGCCGGGATCGAGGACGCACTGTCTTTCTGTCGACTAAGATGTCGATTTCTCTCCCAAAGGATTGCCTTGGCGCGGAGCGGTTCTTTTCCTAGGACCGACTCGGCACTGGGATCCTGCAGTACTTCCTGACTTCCAACTTCTGAAGATAGAGGCGAGCGCAATAAGGTCTCTCTGCGGGGGATGGCCGCACTATGTACTCTTCTCCGAGGCATCGCATAGTCACTCAAGTTGTAACCGCTGGATTCGGTCTCCGGAGTCGCCAAGCCAGTCGTGTACATGGCTGAAGAGCCATGAGAGCGAATTTGACGAAATGAGGGCTCCGACGGAAGTCGACCTGGGCGTAACCTTGTAGAAGCTTGGTGGGAATCTACGACCGATGCTGGCCGACGTTTCGCGCTGGACGGGTTGGATGGCTGGCTAGATAATCGAGCGGATGCTAGACGGCGGGAGATTTGGGCATCATCTGAAGTAGTGTAAGAAGTGACGGACTGCACAAAACCATTCGAAGCTTTCAACGCGTTGTTTGTCTCGTTCACCTGTAAAAACCAGGTTAGCTGAGAGAAGAACAGGGCTTGTAATGTAGTACGTATGTAGGTACAACGGGGACAGTGTAAAGTCACGCTCCGAATTATCTTATTCGGGACTACCGTACCTCCTTGAGAGCCACTACTGTATCTGCGGGCTCGTTGAACACGACCGATTTCCCACCGAGCTCGAATTTGATGTTCCTCAAAGACGAAGGAGTGGGGGTAGAGGCCAGGGGATATAGCTTAGGATCGAGATCGCGCGTCGCTCGAGGGGATTTGATGACGAGGGGAGGAAATGTGGTGGTGGTTGTGGTTGTGGTTGTCACGACAGTCGTTCGAGTAGCAGGAGCGAAGGAAAATTGACCGATAGTACTATTGGACGCTCGATGATCCAGGTCATTGTTGGCATCTAGTTGGTCCATGTTGAATTTCTTGATGCTGACAACGTTCGCTGGAAGATAGAGGAAAGCGAGACGGAGGCAAGAGACGCGTCTTGACCTGCTGGTAGAGGGTCAGATCGCTCACTTTAAGAACATGTAAACAACCGACGATTCTATTCACCTAATGTGGTGACGACACGAAGCGAGTCTTGAACTGTTCAGAGCAAAACAACCAGCCTTATGGGAAGGTTAGTGAGCCAGTTGTGGGAGGGGGCACAGTGTCTGATAACACGATAAACTCGCAGAGACAGAGTTGATGCTCCGGGACCTGGGACGAAAAGCGAGAGGATATTTCAGAACATGGTTGTCATAAGAGAGTTCGTGCAAGAGAGAAAGAGGGGAAGCGAGTGGGAGAGAAAAGGTTGTTGGTGTTAGCAAGGATTATTGAAATGCTGCAGCTGACAGGAAAGATGTTGGAACAGTTGGCGGCGGAGGATGATCGAGGGAGCTGGACCATCACTGGGAGGTGGTTGGTCGTGCCTCCTCTGGCAAGGCTTTTGGCCCTTCTCCGAGGCTAGTATGGACTAAGGCACCTACAAGTGGTACCTACGTACTTCTAGTTAGACTAGTGATGGAAGGGGTTATCCGAATGATGATAAGTGATAACAATCAGGTGAATAAGAAAAAAAGAGGAAAAAGGCTTCGCAAGGACGAAATTGTAGGAAAATAAACCAAACAAACAATCGAGGCTGATTCTGACAGGTAATGAGGTAGACTCGTCTTGGGGAGGATCTCGAACGAGGAGGGCGAAATCAGGAAAAATCTTTATTGTTGTGAGGCAAGGCGGATACATAATTTGCCGTCCTAAGTTACATAAATAGGTGCCAACGAGCACTCACCTAACTTCCCTACAGAGAGAATATACATGATCGGGTTCCATTCTTCGTTTAGAAGGCATATGGAGTAATTTCCTTAAAATTCACTCTCATACATCTAGAGAGAACAAAGTAGTCATCTATCAGAGATACTCGAGTAAGAAAGAGTTCCTAATATATACCCAACCTTCTGCCACTCAACCTACATCTTATACAGCCCTGCACAAGAAGGACACAAACTACACCTTATCATCTCACTCTGCAAAATGATCAGTATTATGACATGAAATTTAGTTGCTCCATCTTATCATCACTACTTATCAACCTTTCGCCTATGTGTTATGCCATTGCCACTCCATGACCACAATATCACACGTGATATAGTGGGGCGGAATGAAGTTCTGGGTCCCGATTCTTAAGATTCTCTAACAGTTGGAGAGAATAAATTTCATGTAAACAAAAATGGCCTTTTCGCGACTAGAATTTGGAAAATCATCGTCGCCGGAAGGCACTGCTCTAAAGTTGTCAGAACCCAGCATGGCTGTTGCGATGGTACCCATCATCCTATATCATGTTTGTCCTGTCAGAGATGTCCAGAGTCCAGGGAAGTTGATCCAATCTTGCTCCAAGAATTGCGGGGAAGTGGCCTGATAAGGTAAGTCTGCCATTACGTACTTGTGTGGAATTGGAACGCTACTTTTTTAGTTCGCTTTAAGCCGACCTCAATCCTCACGTACACTGCTCGGTCAGTATCGAATATGCGATATACTGGTTCAAATGCATTGCATATAGCAGTTACCGACCGAATGGTGTTTCGGTTTTCCTGTAATCATGTCTTTCGCGTTGCTCAGGTGTGGCAGTATTCCGAGTCATCCTGCTATCCGAACTTTCACTCTAGAGGCACCGAAGGGTGATCAAAGCTGAAGATGCTGGATGGTAAACCTACATTTGAGACAAGGCTCAACAGTGGGGCAGAATCGCGTTCCAATGCCTTATCCTGAGGCGCAGGAACTTGGTACAGCTTGTTTGGAGCATGCGACGTATTCCAAATTCAACAGCAGAGGCTATCGCAGCCGTTCTGGTTCTTTTCCTCCAGCCAGCCTCATCGAGGCCAATTGGTTGTCATTCGCGTACCAAGGGCCCCAGAGATTCTACCGGAATTGATGAGTCTCAACTCATACATTGGACTTGGTAGGCGATGTTGTCCGTAATCGTCATTCATCCAGCGCCCGAGTTGCCGGAATTTGACCGCAAGTTGAGCGAGACTCTCTTCTCTTCTTGTTTCATGAACTGTAGGAAGGAGACCAGATCAATTTCTGATCCGCTGAACATGAAAGTCGGAAATGGCGACGATCCCAAAATTCTTGAATACGTTTGAAATCTTCTGGAAATGCTCATGCTCGGTTTCATAGTTGTGGTTCTTGGAGATATAGTTTTGCTAAAAGAACAAGAATGAGGGCGTAGGAAGAGCTTCAGGAGAAACGAACAATATAATTCCGAATATACAGCGAAGGGCCAAGCAGAAACTCCTAATGTATAGAAACACTGATTATCGGCATGGACGGGGCAAGAATCCGGGGGACATATCGTCACGGACCCATCGGAAACTGACACTGTAGAGAGTTGAGGATGGAAACTCCAAGGATAGCCAAACTGGAGAGATAAGTAGGAAGCTGCAGAAGACGAAAAAAGAAAAAAAGAGATGGCTCCATAAGTAGGCCTGGCTATCGTCCTAGGGGCCCGGTAAACAGGCACCTAGAACTCCGAACGTCACTCTAGCGGTTGCATCTGGAATCTCCGATATCCCCGCTTCCCTACCATACATAGAAAGCTCAATGATTCCATCTTTCAGATTACACCACTTTTCGTTGAAGCAGAAAACTTAACTTACAATACACCGAGAGGCTTACTATCTTCATTTTCCCAGACTATGCACTCACCCATGTCGATTGGCCTTGCGGGATTGTAGAGTCGTTGCCTGAGGCGTGCGGGGAGGTACCTCTACGGAAAACAGCCGTAAATTCCCTGAACATCAACCATCATCCTTCTATCCTGTCACAATGGACTTGATCTCAGGTCAACTCTAATTATCTTATCTGCAAGCAGATCAACATCTGGCACAAAAGCTCACTCGGAATCAGCTCCACATTTCGTTGTCTCTGCTGTTCTCAAACCACGTGCGTAGAGGGGCCCGTTAGAGAAAATTGCTCAGAATGGCCCGAATCAAATTTACTGGGCCTGTGTCGACGGTCCAACTACAGCCAACTCCTATTCTTCAGGGCCTCGTGTCGAAAGGGGACATCTCTGCTCAGACTGAAAGGCAGGCTGAAGTGGAGAATATCTCGAGATCGATAGTTGAAGAAAGCACGTCTTTGAAACAGCAGCAGAGCCTTGAATTGGTGCAAATCATGCTGCACGTCTCGGTGAGTACACCTGGCCGGATCTGCTTTATCTTCACCACTAAGGTTAATCGTGCGTTTATAGCTCGGGACGTTGTTCTATCTTCGGTCAGTTCATCCTCGCCTTTTCCCATATTGACAGACATCCTGATATGTGCTTCCCAAAGCGAGTTTCTGCCGCTCCCATGCTTCGACGATCGAGATCTGAAAGAGGCTCAGAGGGAAAACACTTTATCATACCGAGAGTTTATAGATGGAAAACCGCGCCCCGGAGGGACCGCAGCTCTTTCACAAGTCGCGTTCGGGACAGGGAGGAGGGGACAACCACTGAAGATCATTGTCCGCGATTCCGACCCCAAGGCTAATATGATACTCGATGTCCTGGTGCGTCTGCTGTCTACGTTGGTATTGATTCAGTCCATTGATGGCAGTAGGAAAACGGCATATTCGATGCCCTCAAGAGAAATGTCCTGGGTGCTATTCAATTTACCATTCTTGTCGACAAAGATAAGCCGGAAAATGTCTTGGAGACCTATACTTTCACTTTCAAATACTCGAGAGGTTCTGGTGGTGTGAACAGTCGCCTGGAGAGTCTGTCAATCAACCCTGTGGGCTGTGTTGCTGATTTGAAGACTGCCCAAACGGCCAGAGTCGGTCTAGAGACGATAGTCCGAAGACTGATAACTCTCAGTACCTTCCTACCAAACCTTCCAAGTATTCTTCTCCTCTGTTATATGAGAGGCATACTGGCTAATTGTTTCATAGATAAAAGGAATTTGGGAATCCACTTATTCTATACCGATGATTGTCCCCCCGAGTACGAGCCTCCCGGTTTCACCGGCGCGATGAATGACACGATCAGATATCCACTTAATGAGAACTGGAGAAAGGAAACTCAGTCTTGCGGAGCAATGAATAGCGGATGGCATACGTAGGCGCCTTTTTTTCACCAGAGTTGTTCCCTTACTAACTTCACAAGGGTGGGACTCAAAGTGACGTCCCTCAAATGGACGGGACCCGACCCGGAGGGATCGGAAATTGTGCCGAAGGTACCCATGGACCTTGAATATACGGACGTGGTGCACCGATCTGAGGACATTGGACTTGCTGAGGGTAGACTTATCGAGGACGACTTGAAAATCCGTTGTAAGGTGTCTCGCTCAAAAGATGAAGACTTCAGGCGAGACTTACCTTTATCAGCAGCTGGTTCAACAGACATGTCTCAGGAAGCAACCCAAGATATCACTGAAAGAGAGAAGTTGCAGATGATGATTCCTGTAAGGATTCCGATTGAAACCATGAATCCATAGATATTGCAGTACTCTGACTCACCAAAGCAGACCCAGAGGACATCTCCTCTGCCGGACAGCGAACTCGTTCCAACGCAACCGATCAATCCCAGAGCCGCAGCTGACCATACAAATAAGGGAGACGCGCACTCAGGCCACGGGACTATACTGTCGCAGAAAAAAGTTGCCGAAATCCAGAAGCACGTTGGGCCGCGGGATAGGACGCTCGGCGGGGCCAACGAGAATCAGCAAAGTGTCCGATGCCAATGCGGATGGGACGGAGAAGAATCGGCAATGGTAAGCTTGTCATGTTTTGCAAATATGAATGCTAAGATTACCAGATTGAGTGTGCTTTCTGTCATTTACGTCAGCATGCGGCATGCTACGGATTTGACAGCTCGGACGATCCCAGAATTCCTGATGTCCATGCGTGCTACCAGTGCCTGCTTGAGCCCAATGAGGTCAAGTTACTGAGCGAGATTACTAGTCTGGTGCTCTTGAGACGAGCCCTTAAGATCATTATGGAAGAGGGCTATCCGAGTCACACTTCCTTATTTACCCAAAAACTCCGTAAGTTGAACCGTCGCTGTCAATTTGAGCTCGACTGACGAGTTGCAGACTGCAATGGGCAAACTGTCATTCAGATTACCGATATATTGAAAAAGCAAAACATCCTTCAGCCGACTCCCGGTTACAAACAAAAGGGATTCCTGAGGAAAGGCTTGCCTAAATTCAAGATCTCGCCCTCAGAAGCAATCCAGCAAAAGATAAAAGAAGAAATATTCAACCCAATGGCAAAGATCGGGCATCATGTGAGTGTCTTCGTACCATGAACAGATTCCGAGTTCTAAAACTATTGTAGTATGCTGTGAAAGCCTCTGCAAGTCCTCTTGGGGCCTCAAATCCACGCGTCGACCAACTTGACTCCTCGGTAGGAGCCGCTTCTCGCGATCAGGCTCAGGTTATAGGAGCAAATGTAGGAAGAGATCAGGAAACTCCGAAGCGAGCAGAGTCTCTCGATAAACCGTCGGAGGAAAACAGTGCGCG
Organism: Aspergillus quadricinctus; assembly: GCA_022814375.1. Classification (NCBI taxonomy): domain Eukaryota; kingdom Fungi; phylum Ascomycota; class Eurotiomycetes; order Eurotiales; family Aspergillaceae; genus Aspergillus; species Aspergillus quadricinctus. The sequence continues at coordinate 174,584 of JAKLNT010000004.1, read as the reverse complement.
CAAGAGAAAGCAATTGCCGCAGAACAATGAAAATGATTACGACACCGATGACCTGGACAGGAACAGCAATCAACCATCGACGCAGACACGAGCTATCGATACCAATCTCGGCGCAGCTCACGAGTTAGGAGACACTCCTCAGAAGCAAGGGCCAGATAGCCCATCGAGTAGCGAGGGCACACTTCGACGTAGCAGCAGGAAAAGACGCAAAATCAGCAATTACTCTCGGCTGATTGATATTGGCGCTGCAACGAGCGAGGACGAAACGGGTGCTTTGAGATAGGTCTTGCTATCTTCTTATTCTGTACGATTTGTGCAACAGCTGCTTGAATCAGGAGAGAAGGGAAAATGAAAAACTGCAGGAGTCAGCGTCTAGCTGAACGATGTTTCTGAGGATTATTGACACGATAGATTGATGTACTAGTATCGAAACTTTTGACCACAGCTTCTAATTATTAGATAATAGCTTGAGCAGCCAGCATAGTCATAATGTCAGTCAGACTCAACTAGCCATGACCATCCATTTATCCCGACCATCGACAAATACAATTCTAATGCGATTCTAATGCGAGGGCATGTAAAGCCTAGAAAAGATCCAGACTCTATCAAGATAATCACGAGCATATCAGGCCATCGAATATTGTGATTGAAGTGCAAATATAGACCTATTCTTTACGGGAGTCCATCACCAAGTCGAAGACAGCGGCCCCAGCTTCCAACTTATGCTGCTATCAATTTGACTTCATGATGCATCATCTGTAGGACGTCTATGCCCAGAAGAATCCTCTTAACTAGCTGCAGCCTCATGCAGCACCGCCTCGTTGGATCACTTGGCTGACGCAACTAGGTGTTCGTATTCACCTCGTCGAATGATCGATCTGCTTCCTAATTTCCACAGCTGGCTATTTGCAACACCTGCAGGATGCGGCTTGGGAGTACCTCCACAATAATGATAGTAGATAGACAGTGAGATCTAGACAGACCGTTACCGAGACAGTGAGGTTAGCTTTTAAGGGGTCTCTCATTCCCAAGTCCAACTGAATCCCCCGTTTGAGAGTGAGACCGGCTACGCAGCTAAGTGAAGCTTATTTATTCTTTGTCAATTGTCAGCCCAACAAAGGAGTCAACGGCCGGAAGAAGTTCTATTTTAAATCCCAGGCCCAGGGTTCCGGATATGACAGATCAACTGTGTTGTCTCGAAATTGGGACATGCGGAGTATCTAACGGTGCCATGAATGTGATGTATCAACACGCCAAAGAGATCTCCGCCGTTGATGAACTTCGATCGATCGAATTCTCCGTAGAACGATGGAAGGTCATGTTAGGCGTCATTCTGATAGATCTTCTTGCCCTGCTGCCCGTTCGGCCCCCTTGCTTCTTTCCTCGGCGATATTCCGTAGCTGTGGTGCTCTATCTATCAAAGCTGCATGGCGCCGTGGCGGTGATTTAAGTGAAACGCCGGTCCTGTCAGAATTCGTAGATCTCCTATTATACTTTTATGACAGTATGACACAGAGTACAGAGTACTCCGTACACAGGCCGTGATTCTGGCTCCTGTACTCTGCGAGATATGTATCTATCTGACCATAGCATGGATTCCACACTGCGGCGCTTTGGGGCATGTTGCAATTGGCAATTCGGTTGTGCTCGAAACTACATCATTCAGCTTCAACAATGGACCCAAGTGGGTGAGTTCAAGAGTTGATCTACAGCTGTCCGCATTTCGGTGCGTGCCACAGATCTTGATGCCGAGTGCGACAATCGCATCTCATCAGGCATAAGTGGTAAGCCTGTAAGGACTAAGGGTGACGTCCATTGTCCCTTTCTGGCATGAGGATAATCTGATCCATGTGATTTAGATAGGAAGTGGTCTGCCGATCATTTCCCCAATGTTCGTCGTCTTTCGCCGAGCTGTGTTGACCGTTGAGAGTTCTTCACCTTGTTTGGGAAGAAACTAGAGGTAGTCTAGTGTCTTTAGAGTAAAACCTGGCATCGCAGCACTCTGGCTCACTCTCGACTCTCGAGTCTCGAGAAGTCGGCGATGCACATCTTGCCCTAATGGGAAATCGATCTAGTCTGTGATCTCGTCACTTCCCTGAGATTTTCCAATGGACCTGTCGACTATTGGCGGCGATCCGTCATGTCAGGCGCATTATTTGCATAGTCGATCGTTAGACGGAAAACTAGCAGCACATGGTCATGTCAGTCAACAATGCAACCATACTTCGATTTACCGGTTGCGGAAAGGTATTCTGTACTGTGAAGCTCTGTTAGTGTCAAAAGCAGCCTGATTAGTGATTACCGGAGAAGGAAATCATACCTGGAGTCTTGGACGGCAGAGTTTCCTCTATCCTAGATCGAGTATAGAACAGGAACGTGCCATCATTAGAATGTAGATAGTAAGTATTATTAGACCCATCGATCGAGCTGGCGCCAGAACCAGTGGAGGATGAAGTCCCACGCGGGTGGGTTTACCCCTTAAACTCTCCCGTCAGTGTCCACCCTTTGTGACAATGGTCACAATGCCATTATTATTGGCTCCATGTATTTGTCATGTTTATTGTCCTAAATTCATCAACTTGATATCTTCAACATAAATCGTACACCCGTGAAAAGTCATGATCGTGGGGAGATGCTGTAAACTTGCAGAGACTGAAGTCCTATCTACACAGTCCGCGTGGAAAGCACGTGTCAGGATTAAAACCACCGAAGGAGGTAAGATAAACTTCCGCAAAAATAAAATTCTTCTCATTGTCTCCCGATTATTGTGAAGGATGATCATGAATCTATTCTCCGACTATTGAATTATGAAACTAGAGAAGCAGGCGGAGGGAAAGTAACAAGGTATCTTTCCTCACTTCTCAGATCAATCATCAAACCTGGTTGCCAGGTTGAGAGCAATACAGTGTGCGGCCTCCCTCCGTGTTTGAAACGCAATGGGACGGCTGGGAATCAGGATTGTACTGGCGTACGGAGTAACCCGTCTCTAGTTTCAACATCATTTCATCTCTGAAGTCTGAATAATAATGCGGTCCTGCTTCCCCGAGACTCCGTACGACGGCTGATTTCTGGAATCTAATTAATTATATGTAGCCGCTAAACTCGAGGCACTAACTTCTAACAGACTTGGTGGATTCTATTGCAATTACTTGAACCATGGAGTCCATCGCAGCATCGTCGTGTGCCTGTCGATGATTTCCTATCCTGTACTTGCTAGCTGGCGCTATCCCCCAAATACAGGGCCTCAACCAAGGCTCACAGCCTCACACAAGTCTCAATTCGACTAGACATGCCGTCTTCTGTTGGATGTTGTTGTTATTATTGACGCGGTTCAGAGCAACCCAGGATGATAATCCTAGCAGGCTAGCACTGCAATCTGGATATCATCATATCACACATAGGTACTTAGCGCTTGGGCGGTGTTGCTCACCAAGTCACCATTGACGATCCGCAGTCCACATATCCCACTTGGGCAACTCTGACAAATTAAACTCGGTACAACACCTTTGCCGGATCTCCTTCAACTCCTTTCTCCATCGAAATCGGCGGTGAATTGGCCAATGCGGGCTTTTTAAGATCTTGGCGGTTGAACCTTTTCCGTCTCATACGTAGCCCCTTAGGCTCTTAGCTGGAACGGGAAATTCCTCAGGTACTCCCCTCTTCGTCCCCCAGGGCCCCAGATACCAGATGATCAACCATTGGCACCAATCGAATATCTAGCCTCGCACGGCCAGAAATCCATGTCTCAGTCGAAACCCCCTGGTTCACTTGTCCTTCTGCATCATTTATTGAAAAGCAGAAGAGCGACCTCTCGAAGTACATGCAATGCTGCTACTACGAAGTTGAGCTAAGATTTTTGTTTCGAAGATCTCCTACCCACACCTTTACTTCCACTCGCTCTTTATCCAAGAACTATTTTAGCTATTACTTTACCACCCGAAATCCGACGACTCCCGGCAAGGCCCTCCTTGAAACACACAAGAGCAGCATTTTGTGAACGCCTTTGCGAGAACAGTCGACGAGGACAACGTGACAGATTTGAAATTGGATATTGCACCTTGGCTCCGAGTCCCGAGCTTCAGTTTCATTCTCAGAATCATAACATCTGCTGGCGTGGCCCAGCAAAAGGAATTGCGTCATGTCTCAGCCGTCATTGACAATTCCGCTGAGGTCGTCGAGCATCAATGCTCAGACCTCAGGAACGCGAATAACCAACAGAAGTCAGGAGAACTTGAGATGCGAGAGATCATCCAAAGCCCACAAGATCTTGGGAACGACAGACGTCTCATTTCAGGAACATAAACAAGAGGATATAAGGAGAAATGCCCGAGCCAGTCTCAAATCGACAAAAAGCGGCACTTTCGTCCCTTTTCCGTCGGCCAATCTTGACGCCAGCCTACCACCCCAGCACCTTCGCGTCAGAGCATCATCTCCCCTCTTGGGACAGGAGTATCGGTCTCAAGAACCTAGTCCTCCTCTTCCGAAGTCTTCGAAGAAAGTCCATCAGTTTGGGTCATCGTCAACTCTTTTCTCCTATTTCAGTTCGAAAGAACCCGCTGTTGAGCAGAGTTCGCCGAATATGACCCGTGGCAAAGCAACAAGGAGTCACGAGCCGCAACAGGAGGGTGGCAGCACAGGCCGAGAATCAAGTTTCGATCCAAGAATGAGCCTAAGGCAGGCAAAAGGACCCGTCAAGGAATCAAAGCGGAAAATGCGCCCACCGAGGATTGATCTTTCTCTACTGTTTCCCAAACCGCGAGAGACTGCCGCACCTCTTTTGTCCCCGCAGCGCCTGACGAGCTCTCCATCTCAAATCTCGGTGGATTCTGAATACCCTTCCACCAATATGAAAAAACCAGAACCGCCTACAGCTTCGAGGCGGCTCACGAAGCCACCTCCCGCACGATCACCCGCCCGTCAGCTCAATACTCTTCAGGAAAACGATAACGCAAAGGTACCTTCAGCAGTTCGTGGGTCAAAGAACCTGGATTACTTGGACGCGCCCTTTGGACGAACGGTGGTAACTAGCGAATTCGATCTGGCTCTCGACAAGTATTATGATGCCAAAAGTCTCAAGTCAATCAGAACAGCACAATCCGGGCCATCTGTCTTGAACTCACAAAGCCCAGAAAATACGCGAGCCCGTGATCCCAAATCCACGGAAAAAGCGTTGCGGAAGATGTCGTCCAGTGGGTCTGCTGGAGGCTGGAGCAAGGAAACATACTTGTCTCCAAAAACCTGCAGCTTTTCGAGGCCAAACCGCATCTCAAACGCGCCAAACACACGCAAGTCTGGCTCGCGGGAAGACTTGGCCGTTGACAAGGGTTTGATGTCAAAGAAAAGCAGCAAGAGCACATTGAGGAATGCGGATTTAAACAATTCCAGCGTCCTGTGCCTTTCATCCTCGGAAGATGAGAGCGATGGAGATGAGGCGCCAACCGAGGACAAAAGCGAACCTCGCAATCGTGCAGCAAGAGATAGCATGATCACATTTGAAGAAGAGTTTGATGCAGAGATCTGCATGGCCTCCGCGGCGCAAACTACACGGGGCTCGACATTACGACGGGTGGACATATCCAACTCGTCCAGCAAGCGTAGCTTGCAGACCCTCCAGAACAACCCATCTCTCCATCGAGACCCATCATTGTCTTCAGCGGGCAAATTATCTTCTACGACAAGGAAAAGCCGATCTCGTCGGTCAAGCGGCATTCCTACCATCTCAGAGCCTGATAATGATGATATCTTCAGCCAATTCAGGAATCCGCCCCTATCTCAACAGGAACGCGACAGAAGAAGTCGAGTGATGGCAGTGACAAGGCAGGAAGAGCATCTCCTCGAGGCAGTGAGACAGCGAAAAGGGAAGATCACACCCAGTATATTTCAGCAGGCACAGTTTAACACGAGCCTCGAGCCTGACCAGGCTTCAATGCTTTCCTCACCAACCCGTGACTCGTTCTATGGCTCGCACACTTTTTTGCGATTAAGTCCCGGCCTGCCACCTTCTCGATTGCGGGCAGATCAAGGTGCAACCTACCATGACAAGGACGGTACTATTTCTCAGGGCGCTGCTTCTGATGCTGAACAGAGAACCATCAACTCAAGTCGCGCGAGCCTGGCGTACTCTGAAAGCCTACCATCTCCCGCTACCAGCGCATCGTCTCCGCTGACCCCACCACTGCCTATACACCGATTCTCGCCACTTCCATCACAGAAACCGCCCCCACGTCGTCCTCCTCCCGCCGTGCCTCAGGCTCAGAGAAGGCACTCCAGAAGACGCACAGATAGCAGCGAAGCGATCGTCTTGGACGAACCTGAAGATTCGCCAGAGAATGAGTTCCCAATCTGGGCGCTTGAATGGAAGCAAAACAATCGCAGTTTAGCTGCTGTACACTAGATAGGTGGTTGACATGACCTACCACTCTCGTTGATTCCTTTTCCCGAAGCTTGTCTTTCAGTTTCATCTCACCATCTGGACCACACACTCACTTATGATCTCTCCTTACTTTATTCTTATTTATATCATGTTCTTCCGTGCCATTAACTCCGCGTCAAGCGGATTATCTCTTATGTCTCAGCGATGTTTATGCTCCCCTGCAAGTTTGCAACATATACCACATGACTTTAGTATATTCCTCTAATCTGATAATGCCTTGCCTGCAAGGCATATTGTTTCACTGCAATGCTCTATGAAAGTATCCTTTATTAAGTGTAGTAACCCAGTAGACTAGAGAAGGAGAATGGTAACTTTGCATTGAAAGAGCTAGTTTAGTAAGCCTCTACATTTGTATCACAGCAGAGGGAAAAACCATCCTCAGGACGGAAAAACCTATGCCGAGGTCTTAAGATAGCAAGGAAATACAGAGCATTAAAAGAACTAATAGCATAATTGAATCGCCAAATCAAAGACGTTCCCAGCTCAGTTACACAAAACGTGTAAAGTCGCGAAAGGCCTGGTGGTTGATGATTATGTCCCCTTGAGTTCCGGTGGGCGGTACATTGAACATGGCCATAAAGGGGATAACAAAAGGTCCCCCGGTAATTCTTGTGGGAGTAATCATCACTTCCTGATGGCAATAGGCGATCTGGGCGTTTGGCGGCTGCTGGACAAGGGGGGGCATCAGGTTGGGTTGCTGGCGAAGTTGCTGGATTGCTTGTCTGGTGACGGGTGTTGGAAGGTTGGGAGGCGCAAGTTGCCATTTTTCAAACAAGATTTGCTTTGTGTTAACTTTGATTGAGATCAGAAGGACTATTCTCGTGTCTCCGGACGAATTCTCAAACCACCAAGTCGCGTCCTTCCTCAGCTTCCGCAAAGACTCAGAGACTCCCGTCTCGATCACGAGCGTCGGCCAGCCATTCAATTGGTTATTCGATGGCTGGCGGCCTGGTGGGTAGAAGCACTCGTCGGGCTGTTTTCCATGCGTAGTAACGGTTCCGGGCGAAGTCACTGTATGGCCCCAAACGAGGGCAGTGTCTGGCAATCCCATCCGAACGAGAGTATTGTTGATGTGATGGTCCACATTGGACGTGGTAAAATCATGCGCGACACCTGGGACTACCTTTATGAGCCCGGTGGTCCCAATCCACTGGAAGCGAAAGGCGATAGGCGATAGACAGTCGGGTTGATTTCTCAGCTTTTCGATTGCAGCTTGTGTCATACCCAAGATGAGCAACCATTGATTTCCTTGCCAACCGTTGTTCTCCAACTGGTCATATATGTCTTTGACCGCATTCTGCAACTGCTTTAGGTTGGAAAGTGACGAGAAGGAACGGAGCTGGTAGCTTTCTGGCAAGCCAGCCATAATGTCGTACCTCTCACTGATAACAGTGGCGGATGGCTCGCTCAAGGCAGGCTGCTGAGTAAAACTGTTGATCGGCTCTGACAAGGCATCAGTCCCGTATGTCGCCATTGTAAGAGTTCAGAGAGAGAAAGTAAATTGAGAGTGAGATGAGTTGAAAAGCAACACAGTAGATGTAATGAGGGTAAGATGAGCCAGATATGATGGTCAGGAAGCTATGAGGAGAAGAAAGAGTGTATGGAGAAATGAGAGATGGAGAGGTTGAGAGAAAGACAGATGAGGTCGGGAGAAGGAGAGATGAGGTCGGGAGAAGGAGAGATGAGGTTGAGAAAGAGAGATGAGGTTGAGAGAAAGAGATATTGTGTTCACATACCATTCCCCATTGTTATATTCACAAGAATATACAGCAGACTTGATAATTAAGATTTAAACTGTGAATAGGTAATGTAGTAGGTATCTGGTAGACAGCTTCATATGTTAAGTGATAATGATATATGGTGAATATTTGCATAGATAGTTATTAGTAAGGATTATGAGGAGACTGGGCTCTGATATCACCTTAGAGCTGGAGCTAATCCATTATAGAGTAACAAGTTAACTACTTAGTAATAGCAAAGATATTAGCTATAGAGTGCATCTAGGTCTGCATAGAGAGATAGCTCTTTTCATATAGTTAACTAAGGAAGAATAACTATAGTATCAATCTATTATTCCATTGGCCTCCTTGTCTTTGTGATTCGCCAAAGACTGGTGAGTGGGGCTGATTGCGGATCATCAGGATTTGTTACTGGCGATTGGCGGATAAGAGGAATCAAGTCTGAAGAGTCCAGCCAACAAAGGGAGTATGCCCTCTGAATATGGCCCACACACCGCCCTCCAGATGGTAATTTGTGGTACCCCAGAATCCACACAGATTCACCGATCACTCTCCTGGCGACTCTCCTGACCGTATCTTGGAAGGTACTCTGTCGTGGGGAGGACTCTATATATGCCGATGACCGCTTGCTGGCCAGGCCATTTTCGTTCTTGGTCTTGGGTTTTTATCTAGGTTATCTGACGTCGTGCTTATTTTCATCCGACGGCCTTCTGCAATATCACCCCCGGTTTTTCGTCTAAATACGCGCTTGTGTGGCCTTGTCTACCTTACACGCTGAGGACAAACGCCGCTCCTTTTTGCTCTCAGCGGCAGTTTGCTGGCGGACTGCAAGGCCTAGTGTGAAAATATATTGTGGAAGATTTTCCCTTCCCTGTCCATCGGCACGCGCACAACTTATTTCGCAATCCTCGGTGTATTTTTAACGACCCTCTCCTCCGAATCAGAATCACAGGCTAAAATCACCAACAACCTATATCTCGCCGTGGGTTGTGTTTACTTCTCAGTGGTTGGCACCTACGATAGTATTGTCACAATGGGGGAACATACTCGGGGACAGTCTTCAGGGCTGGGAGGCGTCTTGAGACGTTCCTCTTGGGTACTGGTTAGTCTTCCTTGTAGCAATTTCGTTGGACTGTGTGTGGCTTTTTCAACTTCGCCGAGACAGAATCTGGGTCTTACGGTTCTATCAACTGACTTCTCCTTGTAGCTGACGGTTCAATATACGGCGTTCGTACTAGTAAGTTGTTCTTCGACTTGGAGCAAGAGTGACTCTCAGCTAAATTTCATTCTCTAAAAGCTTTTGCATTACTCCCGAGTCATGCCTCCCACCGGAGGTAAACGATACCTCACCTCTACCGCAGTCTTTCTCAACGAGGTCGCCAAGCTTGCGATTTCCTTGACGGTGGCCCTCTACGAAATCTCGAAATCAGCTCCCCCATCGATGCCTGCGACGTCGCTCCTCTCTTTGTTGACCAGCGCTGTGTTCTCCGGCGACAGTTGGAAACTTGCCATCCCTGCCAGCTTATACACACTCGCAAACTCTTTGCAGTATATTGCACTTTCCAATCTGCAGGCCGCGAGCTTTCAAGTGACCTACCAGTTGAAGCTCCTCGTCGGCTCTGTTTTTGGCCTAGTTCTCCTGAAGAGAGCTATGCCGTTGCGTAAATGGGGTTTCCTCATTCTTCTTCTCGTCGGAGTCTACCTTGTGCAAATGCCAGATGGAACCGCGGACGAAATCTCACTGGACCACGAGGCCGTGCACCACTCTTTCCCCCGCTCATTCGAAGAATGGAAAGCTGTTACAGGAAAAAAGCGCGCCAATTTACACAAGCGTTCAGCAACATACGAGGGCATTGAGGAGGACTTGTTGACCGCAATGCCGCGATTGAACAGCACAGTTGGCCTGCTGGCTACTATTGGAGCTTGCATCGCTTCGGGACTCGCCGGTGTATATTTTGAGAAGGTACTAAGAGACAGCGTAAAGACGACTTCTCTCTGGGTGCGCAATGTGCAATTGTCCGTATATTCCTTATTCCCAGCCCTCTTCATCGGTGTCGTCTTCCTCGACGGGGAAAAGGTCGCCGCAAATGGCTTTTTTGAGGGGTATAATTGGGCTGTTTGGTCGACTATTTTGGTCCAGGCTATCGGGGGCATCGCGACCTCTTTCTGTATCAGCCACGCATACAAGGATGCAAGAAATGTAGCCACTGCTATCAGCATTGTCCTCAGCACTTTGGGGAGCGTGTGGTTGTTTGGATTCCAACTCACGGGGAATGTATGTGTCTTATTCGATCAGGAAGTTCTGCGCATGGTTACTGACTTCTTCCTTCAGTTCATCCTTGGGACTTTCGCGGTGCTTGTGGCTACATTCCTCTATGAGGATTCTAGCTTAGAGTCCGGTCCTACTAAACCTCACGGCGTCCGTCCACCGCCAATTCGGGTCGAGCGGTTTGAGAAGGAAGCCAAGAGTGACGAGACTTCACCTGTCGCAGGTTCGCAGAACGAATTCTCGATAAAGCTCCCGAGCACCCCTTTCCTGTCTCAAGCTGGATTGTCCACCTCCAGACCCACCTCGCCAGGCGTTGCAAGAATCAGCTCTGCCCGCACTGCAAGCGGCGGCTATTTCGACAAGCAGTCACGGGACGAGTGAGTGCACCGACGTGCAAGCAAAATCGCATTCACCTTGTCAACTTTTGGCGTTGCTCCGGTATCCGTGATATCGAGAAGTAAATAAGAATGTCCGACTTCGACTCATTGCATTTCTTTGGAGAAATCGTAGCGAGTTCCTGTACTCTATACCTTTTGTGACCATGTTTTGATTCTGCTTGTTCAGTGTGATGGTTGTTATAGCTTGATGTAGCCTCGAGTCATGGGAAACGTCCTGAGATGTATGAGTGTATATGGTTGAATGAATGGATATGAACGAGTCTGACATCGAGCTTCTCGTCCAAGGTTATTTACCTGCATGATTCGATGATTGTCTTGTTAACTCCTCTGTACCGAGTTTTCCACGTGCTCTTCTCGCCTGGGGCATCTATACCCGTCTACAGGGCCCCTCCTTCATTTCGCAACTTGCTACTGTTCCATTGAATCTCTTGCACTCACTCTTCTCCGTCCAGAGCCTCTTTAAAGCTAAACACTTCATTGCCTCGTCGGCCATCATGGGGCGCAAATCCCACCAGCCCTTCTCGATATCACGACATAGTTCTTCCAACCAAAGGTCGATGGGTGCAAGGCGGCCCCAACCCGGGTTGCCGACATCAAAAGCAATTATCGATCAAAGACTTATCGAAGGTGCTCAGATCTCCCAGCCTTGGAACAGACCTAGAGGTTATGAAGCTGGGAACGTCGAGTCCTATGGCCAGCTCGTTGGTCCGGATTTGCAATCTCTCCGTAGCGATGATCATCAGTTGGACGCATTTGGTGAGTAGCCCTGACTGCGACAAGTCGATACAATAGTGTCGTGGGTTGGGTTGACTGAAAGGCTTCAGACCTCGAACTGCTTGCTCAGTCCGATGAGAGAAATCGAAATGCATTGAGGCAACCGGCTACCTTCAACTATCCCTCGGTGCAACCGAGAAATGATAGTGCGAAGCAGGTATCTCGATTTTTCCAGAGTACGCTCATGCCTCCCAATCGTGTGTAAAAAAGCTAATGACGCAGCGAGCTCTCATATAACACCGCACCGAAGCTTGGATTCTAGCTCATCGGATCTAGGCCTGAGGTCACCTTCTAGTCCGCTCAGTCGATTGCAGCCCGGAAAGACAGTTGTGGCACGTCGGGAGCAAGAGTATCAAGCGAAGGGGGTTTCGAGACAATACCACGAGGACCAGCTATCGCATGAGGAAGACTCGCCATCACATGGAAGTCCCGCCCTGTCGACTGGTACAGCGCAATATCAAAAGAGCCCCTTCAGAAATATCCCCATGTCAGTTAGAGGGATTGTCCTTGTCTCAGTACATGAGCTTCCGGATAGCTACCGGTCCATCTTCCATTTCCCGGTATTCAATGCTGTACAGTCGAAATGTTTCCAGCGTGTCTACAAGACCGACGACAATATTGTGCTGGCAGCTCCTACTGGAAGCGGTAAAACCGTCATCATGGAATTGGCAATCTGTCGCCTGCTCAGCACTTTGAAAGACGAGCGCTTCAAGGTCGTTTATCAGGCACCGACCAAATCCTTGTGCTCCGAGCGATTTCGGGACTGGAACAGGAAGTTCATGTCCCTGGGACTTCAGTGTGCAGAGCTAACTGGCGACACTGATCATACGCAGCTCAGGAGTGTTCAGAACAGCCAGATCATAATTACTACACCCGAGAAGTGGGACAGCATGACCCGGAAGTGGAAAGACCATGCGCGCTTGATGCAACTGGTCAAGCTCTTCCTGATTGACGAGGTTCACATTCTCAAGGAGGCTCGAGGTGCGACACTGGAAGCGGTTGTGTCAAGAATGAAGACATTCGGGTCGAATGTTCGCTTCGTCGCCCTGAGTGCTACAGTCCCAAACTCGGAGGATATAGCGACCTGGCTCGGGAAAGACGCAACGAACCAACATATACCGGCGCACCGAGAGCACTTTGGGGAGGAATTTCGTCCCGTCAAGCTCCAGAAGTTTGTTTACGGTTATCAGTCGCATAGCAATGATTTTGCCTTCGACAAGTTATGCAGTTCGAAGTAAGCATGCATATTTTGTCCTAACACGGATGTTTACTGAGGTCTATAGGCTCGCCGATATTCTAGGTACGCATTCATGTAGAAAGCCAATCATGATTTTCTGTTGTACCAGGAACTCGTGCGTCGCTACCGCAAAAGAGCTTGCTCGTCTCTGGTCGATGACCAACCCACCGGCAAGGCTATGGAAAGCGTCTGGCCACCCTCTCCAAGCCCACAATGCAGACCTCAGAAGTATGCACTGATCTCTAATTCGCAGCTACAGAGCTAACTGGACGGCACAGCCACGCTGACGGCAGGAGTTGCATTTCATCACGCCGGTCTCGACCCTGCTGATCGCCACACCGTTGAGTCTGGGTACCTGCAAGGACATATCGCCGTCATTTGCTGTACCTCAACCTTGGCAGTGGGGGTCAATCTCCCATGCCACCTTGTTGTTATCAAAGGTACAGTAGGCTGGCAGGACGGTGGTTGCAAGGAATACTCCGATCTCGAGATGATGCAGATGCTCGGTCGAGCTGGTCGACCTCAATTCGACGATAGCGCCATTGCAGTGATCATGACGAGAAAGGAACGAGTACAACATTACGAGAAACTCGTATCTGGGTCTGAGACCCTTGAGAGCTGTTTGCATCTCAACCTGATCGACCACTTGAACGCCGAGATTGGGTTAGGTACTGTCACTGATGTCGATTCCGCAGTCAGATGGCTTGCGGGTACTTTTCTGTTTGTCAGGCTGAGAAGAAACCCAAAGCATTATCAACTCAAGGAAGGGGCCACAAAGGATGATGAAGACGAAATGCTTAGGCAGATTTGCGAGAAAGACATCAAACTTCTGCAAGAGACTGGACTAGTGGCTTCTGAACGTCTCAAGTCCACACCATTCGGAGATGCCATGGCTCGGTACTATGTACGGTTCGATACCATGAAGACTTTACTCGCGCTGAAACCTCACGCAACGGTATCTCAAGTGGTAGGTCAGCCCATCCTCTGTTCGAAGATAGGAAAAGCTAATGGCTTTAATCAGCTTTCTGCAATTGCTGAAGCGGAGGAATTCCGTGAGATACGGCTCAAGGCAGGCGAGAAGTCGCTGTATAAAGAACTGAACCGTGCCAATGGCATAAGGTTCCCGGTGAAAGTTGACGTAGCGCTTCCAGCTCATAAGATCCTATTGCTCATCCAGTCAGAGCTCGGTGGGGTCGAGTATCCGGACGGCGAACAATATCAGAAACACAAGTTTGCTTTTCAACAGGACAAGAATTTTGTGTTCTCTCACATCAATAGACTCATTCGATGCGTGATAGATTGCCAAATCTCCCGTGAAGACTCAATCGCCGCCAGAAATGCCCTCGAGCTCGCAAGAAGCTTTGGGGCCAAGGTTTGGGATAACTGTCCTCTGCAGATGAAGCAAATCGACCAAGTCGGTATCGTGGCAGTGAGAAAACTTGCGGCCGCTGGGATAACCAGTATCGATGCCCTGGAAGCTACAGAGCCCCATCGCATTGATATGATCATGAGTAGGAATCCACCGTTCGGAGTGAAACTACTTGGTCGTGTTGCCGACTTCCCTAAGCTTCGAGTGAACGTCAAGTTGGTAGGAAAGGTACGTTTCTCTGATCTCTTGGCGAGATGGTCTCGCTGATGGCTTATTAGGAAATTAAACCCGGAAAGCCTGTGAAGATACGATTCAAGGCTGAGATTGCTTTCATGAATGAGAAAACTCCGACTTTCTTCCAACGGCGACCAGTGTATGTCTGCTTCTTAGCAGAGACTTCCGACGGCCATTTGATAGATTTTCGGCGTATCAGGTATGACTGGTCACCTTTCACGATCACACTATCAAGCTGACGGCCTTATAGTGCAAATAAACTTCAGCAGAGTCAAGAGATACCTCTAGATGCAGAGCTGAAGAGCCCAGAGCTACATATAACATGCTATGCAATGTGTGACGATATCGGTATGTCAAACTTCTAGCCTAAACCGTGCCTCTTTCAGTTTCGCTCAATCTCAATAGCCGGAACTTTGAGGTCTGCGGAGCTGAAACCTGAGCTGCCAAATGTCTTTTTCCCATCTCGGCCAAGGGAAAGTCAAGCCGTGGAGTCGATGCAGCGGCCTAGCATGAATGTCCCAAGCCGCGATACCGACGACACTCCGATCAACGCCAATGATCGAGGAGCGGATGACAGTATCGACAATGATGATTGGCTTTTTGATGACTTGCTGGAAACAGGTATGCCCCCACCGAGCCTGCCGTAGACGCAGACTAAAAGTTATTGAGCAGAGGAAGCAAGCAACTGGGCTACCGTCAACCAGTCGACTGACACATCCCGCAGTCGGATTGAGGAGAAAGGCTCGAAAGAATGCAAAGCTGCGAATCCAATTACTGAAACTGAGAAAGAGCCGACTCGACTAGACAATGGCAGATATGCGTGCAACCACAGGTGCAAGGACAAGACAACGTAGGTACCATCCTATTGCAATCCGGCGGAGCTGAACCATGGATAGGTGCAAGCATCTCTGCTGCCGAGAAGGCCTCGAGAAGCCACACAAAGCCGCCCGGAAGCAGTCTGCTAACGGCAATCAGCCGAAGAACGGACTTAACCAGCTGACGCTGTCAGCCAGCATTCCTAGAACAAAGGCTGGGAGGACCTTGATGACTGAGACTCGGGATAAGAGAACTGGCAAGACACACACAAAGGACGTGGAATCCACGGGTATCGACTCGGATATCACTGATATAGGGGACATCTTCAACCTCAACTCCGCGACCCATGTCTCCAAGCCTCAGTGTTCTTCGAGTGACTATGGCGATGATAGCTTTGACGACTTGCCCTCGCCATCAAAGCTGCTGGCGGGTTGTAGTACGGGGCCAACGACTCAAGTCAACGGGAACACCGAAATCTTTGCCAGTAAATGTGATGATATATCCGCGGCAGATGATACCTGGACCGACGTCGACGATTTGTTCACGTATAGAGGTCAGCCTTCATCCACTGACTCACCAGAACAAGTCAGGATCCACACTGCCACATTAGTCAAGGGAAAGAGAGATCAGACTCAGACATTAGTACCGCCGGAAAATTCCGCATTTGGCCGAGTTTCAGTCTCCGATGAGAACGACAATCCAAGGGCTTCTGAGACCGAGGCCGACAAAGCACTCGACTCATCTCACGTCTCAGATGAGCACCGCGGACGAAAGAGGAACCTCTCACGGCAGAGCGAAGGAGCACATGACGAAAGAACGGAGAAAAGAGCGAAACACGACGAGCCTTGTCAGATTTCTGGCGGCCAAATCGAAACTATTATAGAGACCAACAGCAGCGTTCAGGGATCCACGAATCCACCAGAGGTGCCAAAGGACTGGGATGACATCGACCCTGCTTTGCTGCATGAATTCAAAGACATTGTCAATTTTTTCTAACGGTAGTACAAAGGGATAGTCAAATGCCATACAAGGGTGGAAAGAAAGATATATGGTATATGAGACTGGCGAGATTGACTTGTGGTGTTGTTTTGTCGAAGCTCAAGGGCAAGTTACGAGCCAGGATGGACTCGCATATTTGTATACCATATATGAGACTGTAGCAGATCCATCGTCTTTATTAGATATTCTAACAAAGGAGTCAAAGGGACTTCGTTCTCATCTCCTACTACCTGCTTTATGCATTTCACTGTCTACTATCCTTGTAGAGAAGCCCAGCGAAGGCAACAGACAGTAGAAGAAGCATAACAGTGAATGATGTTACTAGATACATAGCAATCTCCGTGAATCTCAACGCCTAGCGCGTCATGGAGGCGAGGTATCCCACTATATGACTTAAGATGTAAACATTCAGAGAGAAAACAACCTACCTATGTCTCTTCTCTCTCTGATTCTCCCTTGTCCATCGTCTCACATAACCACCTTCTCTGAATCCATCAAAGAAGACAAGTCAGGTATATAACCCTTCCCTCTTCCAAAAAGAGTTCTGTTATCATCTTATTGAGTGTTACTCACATCTCAGTCTCTGATCTCGCGAGTTAACTGTTGCTTCTTACCTCTCTAGACCTCTTTCTCACGAAATTCCCTAAGTGTGTTAGCATTGCACTTGACAACCATCTTAATACTCCCTGACCATCAAGGTAACTGCAGCCCTTCTCCTATACTGCTCTTCATATCGACCGTGTCTTGGGCTTCTGCAGCCTCTCACAGAGACACAATCCCGTGTCTAATTGTCGCTTGACTCGAGGGACAAGAACTGACGCTTGCAGGACAAGCGTCGATCGACAGCTGCCCAAGATGGGTAAGTTGAACTACTCAGCGGTAAGTTGTCCCTTCCAACATGATCTTCGCTAGGAATGCAGACTAACACCGCACCGACAGAGGAAAATCACAGGCCTTAAGGCTGGACAAGTGGTGTCCAAGGATTTGGTAAGTTCCTCCAATAACCCCGATAGCCAGAGGCACATACTGACACTTTCGCTTTGCAGAGAAAGAGAATCACACCCGGCGTTGGCGCGAAAGCTGCGGCAAGAGATCCGAACGTGGAAATCGATGTTTCGGGCAAGGAACTCACTGACGAGGGCTTTGCTGAGTTCATTGAAGACTTGATCGCTTGCATGAAGTATCGCGACGAGGAGCACCCCGAGGGTTCTGCCAAGGTGATCGAGTTGCATTTGCAGGGCAACCAGCTCACGGTCTTGTCGCTCCGGAAGCTATCTGAAGTGATCAAGCTTAGTATTGCCGATCTTCGCGAGTTGGACATCTCCCATAACAACTTTGCGGTTTCCACCCCCGAAGAGCAGGAGATATGGTACGACTTTCTTGACTCGTTCAAGAACTGTTTCCTGCTGAAGAAGTTCGATCTCGGAAATAATCCTCTTGGACAGAAGGGCATTGAGGTTCTCGCGCGTGTTTACATGCAGAGCGACCTGGACTTCCTGGAAGCTGATGCCGATGCCGTCGTCGGGATGAACGGTGACGGGGACCACGAAGGTGACGCCATCGCGGACGAGCTGGAAAATCTCAAGATCAACGGCAAGGACAACGAAGCTTCCAAGAAGGCGTCCTCGAAGCAATCGCCCAAGAAGGGCAAGGCTGCACAGCAGAATGGTAAGTCAAGCATTCACTCGTCTTAAGTATCTTAGACTAACGATATGCTCTTGTAGGTTCTTCTCACGCTACTGGCGCCACGAAGAAGCTGACCTATGCGGAGCTGAAGCGATGTGCGTGCACTCGAGGCCTGCGATCGATCCCGTTCCTCATCATTCCCAACACCAACTTGACCGGCAGTTGTGCTGTGCATCTGTCAACCATGCTGAGCATGCACCGCAGTCCCGAGCAGCTCTTGGCTTTCCTGCCAAGTGGCAAAGGTCCCATCCTGCCAGAAGCAGCAGAGCAATGCAAGGGTATCATATGGCTCCCGAATGACGGCCTTGGTCCAAATGAATGCAAGCTTCTCGACAAAGCCGAGTTGGTCCGTGAATACAAGTCTAACGATGACACTGCAAACGATGAGCTCACTGAGGACGACGACCAGAATGCAGCACAACGCAAGCTGCAGAAGAAACTTGACATCGAGCACGCTAGACTCGCCAAGAGAGTATGTATTGAGGCTCTCAAGAAAGAGGGCGTACACAGCAACGATATCTGGAGAGTCGCGTTGAAGATGATGGTCGTCTCCCGCGCTTTGCTTTTAAATGACAAAGATCGCGCCGTCGAAACTCCCTCTGGCGAGGAGCCCTCAGAGGAGCCCTCGGGCGTAGAGGAAACTGACGAGAACGCCGAAGAGGAAGAAGAAACCTTGGAGCAGATTCCAGAAATCGTTTTTGACGAATATGGACTCTTCGAGCCTATCCCTATCGCTGTCGGACCCTTCCATCCCGATGCTGAACACTTCGAGGTCGAGTTCCCCTCTTTGCAACAACTTCAGCAAGTTCAACAAGTTCAACAAGTTCAGCAAACCAACGGCCACGACAAAGACGTCCAGTCTCAAGAGACAAAGGAATCCACACCGCCGAGCCAGCCAGCCCGTTCAGGGAAGGGTAAAAGCCATCCCAGCTCGGTCTCTCGCAGCTCTCGCAAGCGTGAATGGCGTTTCGGATTGCCCTTTGCATTCTGGCGTCAGATTATCGCGGATGCTGTCGGCGCTGACGGTATTCTCAGTCACCAGCAGCAAGTCCGCATCATGACTTACGCTGCCGATTGGAATGCTGTGAGCTATGAGCTGACAATCAAAGGAGCTGAAGATCACCAGCAAATCTGGAAGTTCCTTGAGACTGTCAAATGCATCACCTACAGCTCTTTGACTTGAGGGGCGTATGTATCAGTCGCCTTTGACGACCAAGAGAATCGTTCATATTCGAGTACAAAGCGACGTTCATCTTTCAAGACTCACTTGTCAAAAACGAAAAAAAGGTGAAAATCACAGAAAAGACAAAAAAACAATTCGACTTTTGGGATTCATCGGGTTTCATGTTTGCAATGATGATTTATTTCGGGGTTTAGCTGCACCTTTTCAGGCTTCAGAAGAGCAGGATGAAATAAGTTCTTGTATGTAGAGGCTGATGGAATTCACTGAACATCCGATACACGGTGCCTTTATTTCTGTAGTCGATGTGATTCAAGCTTCATTAATCGTAGGTAGGGACAAGTAGAAGGAGATGGAGGAGGAGTCCACAGTTATCGGTTGTAGGCACGTGAATATGGCTATCTCAGGTACTATCCAGTATCCAGTATCCAGTATCCAGTCTTGCCTTGATCTATCCGGACCACGGTTCAGACACGATTGAGTTACTCGACCAGGAGTCAATAGAAAAGGAGATTTCAACAGATTCTTTCCTGTTCTACAGTCTACGCATCGAACTCTAACAATATGATGAAAACCAAGAGAACAAACACTCAACCGCTAGAAGACGCATCTACAGCGCCCGCGACCTTCAATGACGGCCTCCCTCTACCGAAATTGATCGCTTTTGACCTAGACTATACATTGTGGCCGTTCTGGGTTGATACGCACGTCAGCGCACCCATCAAGCCTCGCGATAACAATTCTCGCTGCGTTGACCGGTATGTACCTTAAGCAAGCATTGGTGTCATTCCATATCCTTGTGCTGACTCGGAACCTCGCCACAGATGGAACGAATCATTCGCTTTCTACCCAGCCGTCTCTTCAATTGTGTACTCCTGCAAGACTCGCTCGATTCCCCTTGCGCTAGCTTCTCGCACGCATGCTCCTGATTTAGCTCGCGACATGCTCAAGGCGCTTCATATCATCCCGACGTTCTCGGACAACCCTGCGGCCAAAGCGAAGTCTATCCGCGCTCTGGATTACTTTGACTATGTCCAAATTTTCCCTGGCACCAAGACACAACACTTTGCAAAAATTCAGCAAGCTAGCGGAATTGCTTACGAGGATATGTTGTTCTTTGACGATGAGGCACGCAACAGGAATGTCGAAACAGAATTAGGGGTCACCTTCTGCTTGGTTAGAGATGGTATGACCAAGGAGGAGGTCGATCGCGGAGTTTGGGCTTGGAGAAAGAGGAACGGAATCAAGCCAGGAGCGCAGAAGCAAGGCCACGACGACGCTTTAAGTCAATAACGGTATGAACAATCTGTATATATATGATTTTTATGCTGGGAATGGCGTTGGATTTGGATGCATTGCATGATACGGCTAGAATTTAGTTTCAGGATACCCAGAGGGGATAAGATCGCATACTAGGTTAACGATTTTTGTTGAACCATTTGTCTCAACCTTTGAAATAGAACCTTAGATCATCCCAATGATTCTACCTGTGGTAGTTGAGAGAAGACCCATGGCACAACAGCAAGACAAGGCGGAGAAGACCCGGAGCTCTCCCAGTCCGATAATAACAACGGCAAGAAGCCTTCTTCCCTTCTCTACGAAGTACACAATTCACACAGCACCCGGAACAGCTATTCCTCATGAACATGGATCCCAGAACCATCCAACCAAGACAGTCCGACACGCACCTCAAACCCCCAAATCCACACCACCGCGCCTCCCCCTCCCCATCAACATCTCCATCCCCAACACCCCGAGCCCCCGTCGCCGCCCACAACACAGCAACAGTCGCCGAATCCGTAACCTTCCAAGGCACGCATCCCATCTCCATCGGTCCAGGGACAGTCATCCACCCACGCGCCCGCATCTACTCCTACGACGGGCCCGTCATCATCGGCGAAGGCTGCATCATCAGCGAAAAAAGCACAATCGGCACTCCGCCAACCACACCACCTTCTCTGCCCGCCATACCCAAAGAAGTGGTCCCCACGCGGATATCCAACGGCGTGACGATCGGGCCGCTTGCGAGTGTCTTCCCGGGCGCGCATATCCACTCCTTCGTTACGGTTGAGGCGCTGGCTATCGTCAACCGGCGGGTGTCGCTGGGTGCGCATTCGAAGGTCTGTTCGGGGTGTGAGATTGCGGCGAATACGGTGATTAAGGACTGGAGTGTGGTTTGGGGCTGCGGGGCTGGGGCTGGGCAGCGGAGGAAACGGGCTACGGGGAAGATGAGCTCGTCTTCGTCTGTTGCGGCTGGGCAGGATGTGTCGGCGCTGGACGCCAGGGTGGTTGAAGATGCGCGGTTGATAGTATTGCAAAAGGAGAGGGAGGTAGTGGCCAGGCTCATTGGGTCGTCTGCATCTGCTGGGGGTAGGAGGAGGTGACCCTATGATGACTCCTTTGACAAGTTCGTACCTCGTCCTTTGGCTTGGACATGCCGTTGAGCATCACTTGCTAGGAAGGGAGAGAGATGTATGAAGGGAACAGGCTGATTCTGAAAAGCCAGTACATTGCACTTGAGCGAAATTACTGCACATACCATGCTACGAGTGCCAAGGGTGCGTTACGATGATATGATCCTGTCTTTGTTTTATACCCCAGATATACACATGAGTTGGACACGCACTTAAGAAGGCTGAGATTATGTGATGCAAATATTCTTTGATGATTACCGTACAGACCCAAAATACACATCATAGACAAAGGAAATGACTATTTTCGACTGCCTCATGCCTTGCTGAACCAGAATATAGGCCTTGGAATATTCATAAATGCACGTGGAAAAGAAACAACAAACACCCAAGTCTATGTCGATAGTGGGCTCAAGAGCCCCTGGCATGGCCGCCTCCTCTCATCCTCTTCCCGCCACTGGCTCCGGCCTCGTTTCCAGTCTCACCACCGTCCTCTCTTGCCCGCTTGCTCCCTTGAGGGACAAATTGGCGAGCTTGAACATTGAGTCCGCCGCGCCCTCCTCCAGGACTGGACGGACTTTGCCCTTGATGTACATTGCCAGCCTGGACGTTCTGATGACCACCTCGGCCTCCCCCACGACCCCCACGCCCACGTTGGAGACCAGTGCCACGCTGACTTTGCTGGGTTTGAGCCTGCTGTT
Source organism: Aspergillus quadricinctus (assembly GCA_022814375.1). Classification (NCBI taxonomy): domain Eukaryota; kingdom Fungi; phylum Ascomycota; class Eurotiomycetes; order Eurotiales; family Aspergillaceae; genus Aspergillus; species Aspergillus quadricinctus. The sequence goes on along the minus strand of JAKLNT010000004.1, from coordinate 152,338 downwards.
GCTGCGGTTGCTGCTGATCAGTAGGCTGTGGGCCGAATGTATTCTGTTGATGAGCGCCGCCACGCGCGCCACCTCGACCACCTCTAGCGACTGGAAGCCCTGATTGAAGCGCCCTCAGAACACCCCCAGCAGGAGGCTTATTGGGTAGTGATGGGGGTTGCTGCTTATTTTGAGACTGGGCGAATTGGTTTGCGGGTTGATTTGTTGCCGGCGTTTGCGCAGGACCGGCTTCTTGTTGCGGCTGCTGTGCTTGTGCACCGGCTTCAGGCTGCCCTTCAGAGGGCACGGGGCCGGTAGGGGGAGCAGCAGTCGTCCCCTGAGCGGGAGCGGGGGCAGCAGCTTGTTGGTCTTGGTTTTCCGCTGTCGCAGTAGGTGCCGCGACTGCAGAAGGTGGTGGCACTGTGGCGGGGGCTGGAGCAGGAACTGCAGTCGGTGCGGCCGGTGCAGATGGCGCAGATGGTGCAGCGGATGCTGGCTTGGCTCCTTGTGCCTGGACAGGTGGAGCCTTCGTGGTTTTTGCGACCTCCCATACCTCAACGACGGGCTTTTGAGGAGTTTCGGTAGCAGCCTTCGCGATGACATCAAGTTTGGCCTGTGCAGTTCTCAACCGAGTATCAAGCATGCTAATACGGACGAGGGTCTTCTTGTCAGATAACTCAACAGCGGATTTGATCTTTTCTTCCGTACTCTCCTCATATGACTTTTTGAGGGCTTCCTTCTCTTCATTCAACTTCTTCTCCATCTCTGCACATTCCTGCTTGAGCTTTTCTGTTTCTTTCGCGATCTTTGTCCGGATATTGTTGCGGACGATCGTTTGAATCGTTTCGTTCTTCGCAACCAAGGCTCTCGCCTGGACATCCGTGAGCTCTGGTAGGTCACCCTCCTGCTGTGAAGGGGTTGCAGGAGCCTGTTCAGGTTTCGAGATAGGCGTTCCAGGCTCTTGCGGTGCTACCTGTTGGTTGGCCGACAATCTTTCAACTTCTTGCCGATGAGCCGCTCTCACTTCCGCCATCTTCTTATTGTACGTCTCCTTGAGCCTCTCTACTCTTTCATTGGCTTTGGTTTCATACTCAGCCTCCTTGGCAGCCAAGGCAGCATCCTTCTCAGCAAGAGCCGCCTCGAGACGCTGCACCTTCTCCTCTAGCGCCTTCACTCTCTCGTCATCACTTGGCATAGAAGTTTGTGTTGGGAACTGAGATGCAGGTGTCGAGTTGACGCCAGCCGTCTCCTCAACAGCGGGTGCAGCAGGTGCAGCAGGTGCAGCAGGTGCGGATGGCTTCTCAGCCATCTTGGTCTTGAGCTCACTCAGTTCGTTCTTGGTTGTGTTGAGCTCCTCCTGGATGACTTCCTTCTCCTGCACCACGGCATTCAGTTCAAGCTGCTTAGCGTTGATGCGACCAGTGAGTTCCTTAGATCTGGCTTTGAACTGTTCTGTGAGCTTCGTGCGCAGTTCTTGCGTCCTATCCTCGGCATGCTTGAGCTGTTCCGGGAAAGTCGCAGCTTGTGCTTGTAACGTGTCGCGAGCTGAAATAGCCTCGTCTCGTTCCTTCTCCAATGAGGCGAGCTTCTCCTTTAGTCCTTCCATCTCGGCCGGGTCAACGCGATCGTATTTTTGCAGGATGTTCTGTGTACGTTGTTGCCAGCGGTCCCGGTCAGCTTGTAGAAGCTTCATTTCTCCATCCTTCGTTTCCACGATGTTTTCCAGCTCCCTGATACGAGTCTCCAAAGGCTCAATTTGCCGCAAAAGCTCCTCAACACGCGTAGATTTCTCAGCGAGAGCAGATTCGGCCTGCTTGACCTGGTTGCGAAGCGTAACGCTGCTCTCACGGAAAAGATTGAGTTCGTTCAATGTTTCCATGAGCTTATTATGGCTCAAAGCAGTGTGCTCACTATCCGCAGCTGCACGCCGTTGCTGCTCCAGCTTGAGACGAGCCTCATCCAGCTGAGACTGTGTGTAATCCAGCTGCTGACGGAGACGCTTGCTCTCCTGCGTGGAGAGGTGGTATTGCACATCGACAATCTCCTTCTCCCGTCGCAAGAATTTGATGACCTCCTGAAGACCCTCCAGATTTGGTGCTGTTGTTCCGTCATCCTGCTCGCTTTCCGGTATGTTGGCCCGATCCTTCTGCAGCGCGGCGATCTGGCTTGAGATGCCTTCAAGCTGGTTATGCAGCAAGTTGTTTTGATGCAGAACTTCTTCGCGACGCTTCTGTAATTCTGCAAGTTCACTTTCGTATCGTTCTTTGAGCTCCTTCCAGCTTTCTTCTTTCTGAGCGAGGTCCTTCTTGTACGTATCGACCTGAGTTCGAGATTCGACCAGCTCCAGCTTCAATTGATTGGCCTCTGCACGAACTGCTTGTAGGTTCTTCGCCGCCTCGGCATGCTTGAGCAATTCACTTTCGTAATTTTGCTGCGCGTGCTGGGCAATTTCTGCCTGGGCCTTGAGATCCTCCTGGTGGAATTGAGCCGCTGCGATTTGACGTTCGTTTTCTTCCTTTAGTCTTGTAATTTCGGCTTCCAGGGTAGCCTTCTGTTCCTCCAGGCGGCGTCCAGCTTCACCTTGTTCATCCCGAAGTTTAGAAAGCTCATTGTTTGTTGTAGAAAGTTCCGATGAAATCTCCTCAATCCGTGTTTCAAGATCCTGAATCTTCTTGTCCTTCTCCTCCACAAGACGTTCGGTCTCTTCCCTATATTGTTCCTGCGTCTCAGTGACTGACTGCAAGCGCTCCTCGGTCTCCTGGCTAATGGTCTTGTAAACTTCGACCTGCTCCTTAGCGTGCTCGAGTTCGCCCTTGGCCAATTCTAAATCACGCTTCAGTTCGGAAACCTGAACGCCCAGTTCCTGTTCGCGAGTCAAACCAGTCTCTGGAATGCCTTCTTCTGTCGCTGCCGCTGCCTCAGCCGGGGCAGTTGAGATGCTTGGCCTTGATTGTACGACCTGTAGACGTTCTTCAGCACTCCGTAGCTCAACCGTCAACTCATCTACTCTGGTCTGCAAATGATCCCGAGTCGTTTTGGTGGCAACCAATTCCTCCCGAACCGAGCTCAAACTTGTCACAAGGTCATCTATCCGCTTCTGGCTCTGCTCATGCTCATATTCCCTGCGGAGAGCAGCCTTCTTCGATTCTTCAACCTCGGTATTGAGCTTACGTTTCGTAGACTGTAACTCGGACTCCAAGGATTCGACGCTGAGTTGTAACCGGCGGCGACTCTCGGCATCAGTGTGCTCACGCTCGTTGAGGATAGTCTGCAGATTGGCATTGAGAGAATCGAGCCTACTGCGTTCATTCCGTAAAGACTCATTGTCCTCGATCAACCTCTTCTCGATATTCTTCCAAAGGTCCTTCTCGGCCTTTAGGTTTGCGTTCTCACGTTGAAGGCTTTCGACGAGGCCTTTCGTTTCAACCAAGTCTTCGGCTGCCTGTTGGGTTCTCAGGTCTTGTCGGTTGGCGTTCTCAAGGACGGCAGCATAGCGTTTCTGCAGCTCTGCATTCTCATTCTTCAACATGTTGAAGTTGCTCTGCAAAATTTCAGCTCGCTGAGTGGCAGCGCTAAGCTGGCTGTTTGAACGACTGATGTCGCTCAGCAATTCACTATTTTTCCGTGATAATTCATTGACTTGCTGTTTCAAAGCGGCATGGTCGGTGGCGGACTCCTCCCGGAAGCTGTCAAAGTGGGCTTGCACCTTGCGCAGTAACTCCGCATAGTCGGGTGCATCCCTCCCTTGGTCGTCAACGTTCGGTGGAACCGCACCAAGAGGAAGCGACTGTGAGAATGCAGAGGCATCTCCAATCGTTTGACGACGTCTTGTCAACATGCTGCGGAAGGTATCCCGCTCCTTCACGTAGCTCTTGGTCTGAGCAACAAGATTTGCGATTTCATCCCGGTACGTTTGCACACGAATTCTGAGTTCCTTCAGCTCCTCCTGCTCCTGTTGGCGAACTGCATCCTTCTCACGAGCCTCTGCTCCCTCCATCTTATCACCGAGTTCCCTCAGCATTCGCCGAAGTGTGACATTCTGCTCTTGAAGCTCATGCAGGTCCTTGAACGTCGTCAGATGACGGCTGATAAATCGGCCGGTTGGGTTGAGTTCCGCCGACGAGTCGTCAATCTCCTTGCGGGCTATCTTCTCGAGTTCGTCCCTGTCGTATGTGGTTTCGCCTTCCTTCAAGACAGCAACTTCCATAACCAGAACCTTAATCTGAGCGCTTAAGTCCCGAAGTTGTTGACGTAGAATATCCCCTTCGCGAGCTAACCCTTCCACCTGGCCCTGCCACTTTCGTGCCTCCTTGGTTGCATCATCTCTTTCCTTTCCTGCCGTCTCGAGGATATTAGACATTTCGACAACGGCATTTTCAAGTCGTGCGTGGTCAGCCCGCAATTCGTCAATTTCCGGTTTGCTGGCTTCGAGCTCCTGAACCATCTCATCGAGGGTCGCTTTGAGTTCCTGGCTGGTCTTTTGTTCTGCGGCAAGCATCGTTCGCATCTTATCATACTCGGTATACATTTGAGTGAGAGTAAGTCCTCCCTTGGAGCGCGAGGTTCTGGGAGAGAATGCGCCACTGGGAGTACCAGGACGGACAGGAGTGCTGGGTCCTGTACCATTCAAGCCACGAGCCGGGCTCATGGATCTTCCGGCAATAACACCATCAGATTGCAACTGAGTAACAGTCAACTCAAGTTCAGCAACGCGGCGTTCGGCAGCCTCCTTGTCAGCGTGTTCCGTTTCAATCTCAACGCGAAGTCGAGAGATCTCTTCGGCGGCATCGTCTCTCGCTTTTTCTAGAGCCAGCTGACACTCCTGCACACGCTGCTTGGCTGTCTGCGCGGCATTGCCTTGCAACTCAGCCAGACGATTAGCACTATCCAGCTCGATTCTGAAAGACTCGGCTGCTTGGATAGCCTCCTCCTTGAGCTGTTGGATGCTCGCAAGGGACTCCTCGTATCGTTGTTCGACCTCATCCAGACGACTCTTGAGGGCATTTTCACTGCGCCTTAGTGAGTCGATGGTCGAGTTGGCTTCCTCGTTTTCGCGTTGAAGCTCGGCAATGCGGGCCGTCTTTTCCTTGCGGAATTTGAGGTACTCTGCAGACTTCGTCTTCAGCTCCGTCTCGAACCATTCGTTGTTCTTCTTCGTCAAGTCCAACTCCTGCTGCAAGCTCTGTTCACGGAAGCGAGCGCTGGCAGATGCTGAGTTCGCGGCCTGAAGATTTTGTTCGGCAGTAGCCAGCTCGCGTCTCAATTCAATTGTCTTCTTGTGTTGGGTGGAAAGTTCTTCCGCAAGCTTGTCGTAAGCAGCACTCTTTGACTCAAGAAGTCCTAGGGTATCCCGGTTCGATGCTTCGAGTGAGGAAATACGGGATTTCAGAGTGTTGACTTCGGACTCATTGGAAGTAGTCGAGGATTTCAGCGCCGCGATTTCGGATTCCAGGGCCGAACGAGAATTTTCTAGATAGGTGTCAGAAGGTGTCGGTCAGAAAAAAGACGCGTCAGAGCCAACCTGATTCGTGCAGTTTCTTTCTTGTCTCCTCAAGTTCCGCATGGCCTTTTTCCACGGAGCTTTTCAGCACCTTGATCTTTGAGTCGCTGCTGCGAACCGCATTCTCAAGCTCCACTTCCAAGCGAAGCTTGTCAGATTTGAGCTCGTCATATTCTTGAGCTTTCTTGGTGATCGCCTCCAGCAGCTGGTTGACTAGTTCGACCGTGGGAGCTTGCGTAAGGGTGGTAAGTGTTGACTCCGCAATCGCGTAATGGCTAGCGAGGTAAGGCAATTCGACAGTAACCGTAGCCATAGCTGCTAAAAAACGGCTATTCTACCAAGCCGCTTCCCTTCAAAGGCTGACGACTGTGAAAATTGCGCAACAATCGGTCAGTCAGGCAGATGCGCAGAGGTCGCCTAGCTCAATCGATGATGTCTTTGCGCGCGTAACATGCACTACTCCAAGATAAGTGCACACAACGCTCAGATAGGTCGATTATAACATGACGCTGTAAATTCAGAAATGTGGGAAACGAACGACAGAGGAGAAGTGAAGGCGAGTCCTCTGTCGAGCGATGAATGTCGGTCTTGCAGGATAAATGAGCTGCGTTTGTCGGGTGTTGCATTGCTCCCAACGCGGTTAGCGCGTCTTATGAATCACGTGATAATTTTGCCTGAGGCTTCAAATCACAATGTGGCTTTCGAGGAAGAGCAGTTGCAATCACTTCTTCCCCTTCGCCAACACACAGCATCTGTCCTCTGCATCTTCGCCAGGTGACGACTTTGGGTTCAAAGAGAGGGGCCAGTGATTTGATTATATGCTCAACAGCAGCTTAAAATAAGCTTATCTTCTGGCTCTTGGAGCCTGACCTCGCCTCATCTATTCAACTACAGCCTCTTTCACGTCATTACCAGCCGTCGCAAGCATGTCGCTCCAGCAGCAGCTCAAGAGTTTCAACGCCAGCGTCACCGACTATGCGAATCGAATGCCCCAGCAGAGACGGTTCGTCCACAACGGCTCGGCAAGCACTTCTCAGGTACCATCCTCCACCTCAACACCAACACCGGGTAGCGACGCACAGCGGAAGAGGCAAAATGCAGACATCGTGTACTCACAGCCTGCCAATACCGGCACTGGTAAGGACATCATGACACAGGTGCTCTTTGCAGTGGAGCACTTGAAATCGAAGGGCGTCCCTCTCAGGTATTCCGATATCGTCTCGTACCTCTCTCTCCAGCACCGCTCAAGCGACGAAGGCTACCTTCAGGCACTGCGGAGAATTCTCACGCAGCACGAAAAAGTCTTGTATGATCCTAGTGGCGCGAATGGAGAGGGTACATTCGCTTTCCGGCCTCCTCACAACATCCGCACCGCGGAGCAACTCCTGCAGAAGCTACAGTCTCAGCCTACCGCTGCCGGCATGAGCGTCCGTGAGCTCCGGGAGGGCTGGCCCAATGTTGAAGAAACAATCAACAGGCTGGAGAAAGAAGGAAAATTGTTGGTCACTAGAAACAAGAAGGATGATCATGCGAAGATGGTCTGGGCCAATGATCCCTCGCTGGTGCAGCACTTTGATGAGGAGTTCCGCCAGATCTGGGCGAAGATCAAAGTTCCCGATCAGCAGGCCGTCAAGGAAGAGCTGGAGAAAGCTGGTATAACTCCAACAAGCAAGAACAAGGTCATCAAGGTACGCCCAAAGGTCGAGCAGAAAAAGGTCAAGAAACCTCGGCGCAGTGGCAAGACGACCAACACCCATATGATGGGCGTTCTGAGAGATTATTCCCACCTCAAACGGTAGACATGGCTTCCCGTGATGGAACGCTGTGAGCATCTTCTCTCTTGCTTCGTTATCGAGCTCACCATTCTTGACAATGGGGCCTTTACGCTCTCTATTTCCATTCATGTCTCACAAATGACACTGCACCTGCATTCATCGGCGTTGGGCGGGGCTTTCCTCGGATCTGGCATGCCATTTCATGCTATATATTGCGGACGATCTGAGTTGGGTTATGCTTTCCACTGGCGTTTTAGTAATAGAAGATATCAAGATAGATACCCATTCCAATCGAGTTTGCTTCTGGTCGTATTCCACCAGTTACTGATTTTTGGTTGCTCCCATGTGAATCTGCGATGAGTAGGTGCCTATAATAGCATCGACCTGTCTTCATGATATACTTCATAATGCTTTGCCTCGTTCTAAATGGACCTCGTCATTCTAATGAGAAAATTATATCCAAGTGAGCTAGTATTTATTGGTACACTTTTTCTTCCTGGTCAAACAGCGCATGAGACAAGAGCCGTTCACATGTACATGAGAGGGGAAAGAATTCCCAAAAGAGAAAGAAAATGCAACCAGATAATGAAACATGCAATTCATTCAAGCAATCAATGCTTCCCATTCGGAACAGCCCCCTCCGTCCTCTCAAGGTACTCCACCAAATCCTCAATCGTGCAGACCTTGATCCCCCATTTCTTGCCGAACTTCAAGCACCCATCGCGTCTCATCATACCATTATTACCCCGGATCTCGGGGATTCCCTCAACGAGCTCCCCATCCTCCACCAACTCGGCAATCACACCGACAGGCGGCTTACCCGCCAGACGGCAAAAGTCGACCGCCGCCTCCGTGTGTCCCTTCCTCTCGCGCACGCCGCCGCTCTTCGCCTCGAGCGGGAGAATGTGGCCGGGCCGCCGGAAGTCGTCGAATTTAGCGCTTGGAGAGGCAAGCGTGCGGCACGTCAGGGCGCGGTCTTGCGCGGAGATCCCTGTCGTGACGGAGGGGTCGCTGGAGTCGATGGAGATGGTGTATGCGGTTCCCTTGGGGTCTGCGTTCTCGACGACCATCTGGGGCAGGGAGAGGCGGCGGGCGATCTCGGAGGTAATAGGCGCGCAGATTAGACCGCTGTAGTTCCGGAAGGAGGGAAATGTTAGCTAGTATTCGAGAAGCGCTCTGGGCGCTCGGGTTTGAGTGTAGGCGAGGGTGTACCAACCTCGTGTAGCGGACTAGGAACGCCATCTGCGCATCTGTAATCGACTCCGCAGCAATAATCAGGTCGCCTTCATTCTCACGATCTTGCGAGTCAAGGACGATTATGAATTCTCCGTTTTCTGTGTTGAGATGTACCATTAATATCTCCGTTTCCCGGTCCTTGGAGCTCGCAACCGTGGCGCAATAACCTGGGAGACGCTAACTCACTGAAAGCTTTGATTGAGTCTTCGATAGAATCGAACTGCTGGCTGGGATCTGAAGGCGAAGGCATTTTGGAAGCTATGCAATTCGAAATCGAGGCAATGATAGAGAAAAAAAAGTGTGAATAATTGTTGCCCCTCGGCAAGTCCAACGCGGGGCAACTTTGATGAGATTGAATCTCCGAATCGGGCGTAGAAGGGCTCGGGCTTCAGCGAATAAACGTCTGGAAGTACCAGGTGATTCTTTAAGTACCGCGTTTCTCCGGTGATCTATATCGACGAGATCCCTGCTCAATTGACCTGCAGTTGAGAACAGCGTGATTCTGTGAGTGACTCGAACGGGCACGCGGGGAACTTCGGAGGCGGCGTGGATGGCTCAATAATGATGCATGCAGATGAACACTGTAGACAAAGTATATCCTCAATTGATCAGAAGGATAACTGATGGAGTTGAAGAATGAAATACAATACGAGGTTATACGAGCAAGTCAAGGAAATTGCACATGATATTTCCCCGTCAAATCGTCAGCGATCACTAATGTTTTGTCAGAAAGTCCAAGGAAGACTCATCCTCCACTTTCTTTCCAGGGTCCACCGGCCAGACAAATACGCCGACCGAGGCTGCCGACAGGCCCGACACACATGAGGACGGCCCGAACGGATGATTTGTTAACGTCCATGAACCCCTGGGCGATCAGATGCTTTTCAAGAGACATGATATGAGTCGGCAAATAGGCTTGCGCTCCACTGAAGCCGTTGGTGATGTGCCTTCGTAGGTAGTTGTTGGACGACGATTTAGAAGAGCTGACACGGCTGCTTTAAAGGCCCCGCTTGATGGTAAATATTTCGTCTACAAATGATTCATTGTGGACAGTAATGAATATTATCCTTCCTGTCATTCTAGATCTTGAATGCGAACGTGAATCTCCTATCCAAAACTCTGATATAAAAGAAAACATCTGTCCTGGTCTATGAAAGAGAACGCTATCTAGATGCTAAAGAAATCAAATCATTGCAACTACCTATTTCCATCACAGTCCGAATGATCCCATTCGCCGAACTTCGTCCGCCTGCCTTTCCAGCGCTCTGCGCATCCTTCGGGCGTACTCGCGTTCCTGTCGCAGTTGCTCTCGTCTTCTACTTCGCCGTTCTTCGCGAGCAGAGTCGTCGAGGTCCCCATCAATAGACATCTCGTCATCGTCATCTTCTTCACCTTGATTGTCACCTGAAGAAGCGGAGAGCACAACGCGGCCAATTCGCTCTCCTGTCCAGACGAGGAGCTCATCCCCTGTCAAGTTCCCACCAGTAGGCAAGATCTTGCGAGCAACTTCACCGTCAGTCTGAGAGCGGAAGATGCTTCGCCAGAGCCCGGAGGCACCGTCTTCCTCGTCTTCGTCACCCTGGGCGACCGCGTCTGAATCTCCGAGGCGTGCTTGTCGGTTTGTCTGGCCGCCGGCCTGCTGTAGGTAGGAGTTGAGGTTGAAGCGGCGAACGTCGACACGGCCGTCTCGTTCGACCCATTTGATATTACCCTCAGCATCGGAGTAGACGATGCGAGTGCCGTGCGACTCAACAGACAGGACCTTCGATCTCGCGGCACTTTGACGGTTTTGATATACAACATTCATATTCGACGATATCTCCGACGGACTGTCTCCGCTGTCCAGGGACGAGGGTGTTAGATTATAGAGCTCGAGTGAGCCTCTTCCCTTGTATTCACCACAGGCTACCACTTTATGTGACTGTGGATACGCTGAGCCTGACGATACAGGAAAATGCGGAGCAGGCATAGAAGCAAGGCCGCAGAGACGGCCACCTGAATGTACCGTGTTCTGTAGCCGAGGGAAGAACCGCCTGTCATATTGCAGTATGCTCGGAAAGCGGCCTGCAAGAAGAATCGTGTTCACATGCGGTGCGGGAGGGTGTAAAAGCGATAATGGGCCAGGCTGGAAGAGAGGTGCGTAGTCGGCGCCCTTTTGCGAGGGATCAGGGCTACGTATACGGTGAGGAGGCCGACCGTTAGGTTGGAGTTGTAGAAGGGGGGAATCCGGACGTGCATAGACCTGGGATTCCGGCACTAACGCAGTGACTGGCTCCTCACATCGTAGATTGATGGCCGCCTCTTCCTCAGAGGCTGACAATCGAGAATCATGTATGTGAATACTCAAGGTGGTGGCCACCGTGAGTGGAACTGAGTAATCTGTTTCCTGAGACAAGGCAAAGATGGACCAAGGATAACGCTGTTGTGAAATCACCTGAAGCGTTTCAAGGTCGACTTCATTCAACGCATTTCCGACGGCCATGTAAGCCCTCCGACGTATAGAGTCAACGCTGACACTCTCGCCCAGATTGATAAACTCTAATGCGGACCGTGAGGCAGGATCCCGTCTTTTAGACAGATCTGCCATCAAGATCCCCGGGGCACTGACCCCAAGGACTCTGCCTTTTGTAGATTGTGAGTCGATGGAATGAGAATGATTCAGATCCCAGATGCAGACGCTCCCATCATCAAGCGGGGCTACCACCCGGTTCTGTCTCGCGGAGCTCCAATCCCGGAGCAGCCCCATGCCCTTGACCTCACGGTAAATCTTCCTCTCTCCTTTGCTTTTCTTCGTGAATGGTTGCTGCAACCAACTGAATGACATGGGTCCATGTCGTGCTATATATTCAGAGTACCAGTCGACATCCTCTCCCTCATATGAGGGGTCCCACGCCGCCGCCGCTCTCGCTCGCTCAGCAAATGACGGATTCTGCGCCTCGTTTTGGCCACTCTCATTCGATGAGCCCCCATTCCAAAGTCTATGCTGTGGTTGGATCAAGGAAAGAAGAGACGTCTGCCCTAGTGAGCCCAAGGGCGCCGTGGACCTCGCATGCAAGCTTTCGGAAGTACTCCGGTTCTGGCGGGCAGCTTCTGAAGCAGCCCATGATCCCTCGTAACAGTGAAGTCTCCATCGTGTGTTATCACGCGCGAGAGCGAACAACCGTCTCGAGACAGATTGAAGCTGGACCTGCTCGACCGGGGTGAGATCTAGTCCATAATAGGCGGAACGCGTCAGTTATAGATTGTTACAGATCATGCGGGGTAAGATCTTCGCAGCTATGGTGTAGGATCGACTACTTACAATCGATAATCTTGGAAAGAATCTCTACCGGGAGGTTTTCCATGGGTAGGATTTGGAAAGGCACAGCATGGAGGGCAGGTAGATGATCAAACCCGCTCACGGCACGATGTAAGACAGCCCAAACTGTTGTCCCTCCTGATCGGGTTCCAGATCCGTTAAATTTCCCCGCGATCAACAAGCCTAGACTGACGTCACGTGTCGACGGGTCTAAAGGCCAAGCTTCGAGAAATTTCACCAAGGTGGGTGGATGTTCAGCTGAGGACCAGGCTCAATGCGAACTGAATTATAGTGGTCTAGTCTGCTGAAACCAAAAGAAGCGCCTGTGTTCCTGCCAATATCCTATAGCAAACCATCATACTCGCGTCAATCGTACATTAAGAATAGAGACATAGTAGACGTGAAAGAAGTGAGAGAAAGAGAGAATCAGAAAGGATAGATCGTTCTTGCCAACCTTCGAAATTGTGTAACTTCAAAGCCATGGAACTCAGCTATCGGGTATGTAGACGGCATCCTTACAAAGGACAGCCACCTTCTTGAAAAAGCGTCGCCATTCGAGAGGGTCACCCTTCACTTTCATAAATTCAATCTCAAAGAGACCCTCTGATATGCACTCTATGACCACTTTCCCCTGCAATGTGCACATCCTGCTATCTCTGGTGATGATTCGGACCATTGCAGATGTGTCTCCTGCAGAAACCGCGGGCACACTGGGAACAGGAACCCCCAGGCGGTGGAGAGCTTCGCACACAAGAGGAACGAGAATCTTGAGTTCCCATGTGGAGAAAAAGCGAGTCATAGGGCGAGCAGGTACAATATCGCGGAAGCGCTGAGCTTTTTGCGTTCTGCTGAGCGGCACGGATGGATGAGGCGAAAATTGCGACATGGATGGCTCGTCCTCTAGATAGCCCGCCATTAACATGTCGTCGCTAGAGGGAGGCTTTCCCGTAGGTTGAGTGGACGGAAATACACCAGCCATGTGAGGTGTATCCCAGTCCACTAACATATCTCCCCTCGGTATTTCTGGCTGAGTGGAGGAGATTCTCAATTCCGTTTCCAAGCCTTCGTCGTCCAACCTCATCCGCTCAGGGTCGAAGCTACCAGTCCTGTGAGGTCGAGAAAGCGGATCCTGGCTGAAGTCGATGTGCAGTGCTTCGAACATGGTTGTCGCTAGATTGATAGGGTCTCTGAGCTTGCCATCTAGGGCAAGGTACCGATTCTGTCGTGTAAACCATGGATGCCGTCGCACATCCTCAAGAGAGAATCTGTTACTGGGGTCGACGTTCAGCATGCCGCGTAGCAAAGACAGAGTTGCTGTAGGCAGCTTCCGCCAGAGTTCATCACTTGTTCGTGCGTTCGTCGCAACATATTCATGAAACTCGTAGCTGCTGTCTGTCGGACTGTCCCACGGCGTGTTGCCAGCCAGTAGAACGAAGAGTACAATCCCACACGACCAGATATCCACCAGATCTGGGCGATAACCCGCGCCCTTGACCTGACCGCGGTTGCTACACGATATAACCTCTGGGGCAATGTAGGGAGGACTGCCGCAGAAAGTTGTCGAGAGCTTGGTCACCCCTTTGTACTCGAATAAGGTCGCTAAACCAAAATCGGCGATCTTGAGATTTCCGTCGGCAGTCAAAAGCATGTTTTCGGGCTTGATGTCCCGGTGACTGACTCCTTTTGAATGCATGTACCCCACGGCACTGACAAGCTGTGAGAAGTACACATGAGCGATATCCTCGCCCACGCCTTCATCAGCCTCGATCTTGTCGAAAAGGTCTCCGCCCTCGGCCAGTTCCATTGCGATCCATCGCCACACGCTATCCTCGCCGGTCTGAAAGAAAGAAATTATATTGTTATGATCGCCGATGTGTTTATGTACCGTCGCTTCCATTTGCAATTGCCGAGGGCTGATCTTGCCATGTCGAGCAGCATACTCTTTATGGATGAACTTGACGGCAAAGATGGGGTTATCGACGTTTGAGGGACACGCTTTCTTGATACTGGACAACGCATTAGTTACAATTGACAAACCCAACAAGCTAAATGTAGAAGCATCAGAACATACCAGGCATAGGCACCCTGCCCGATCGTTTTCGAGACAATCCGAAAGGGCAGATCGTTAGGCAGCGGGGCAAGCTGAGAGTGGTGCATTGTGTTCAAGTCTTACAACAAGGCAAAGTAAGACCATGCAAAATGAACACTATTGATTCACAGAGACCAAAGATGATTTCTCCTGGTGAGAATCAGCGCAGCACCATTTTTCTTTGTGGTGTCTGGACATGACAAGCAAGGGTCGATGAGTCGAAAGACCATGGGAATAAACGCGCGGGAACGCGAGCCACTTTATCCTATTTGGGTAATATGTTGATAATTGATATGCCCACCGGGCGCAGAAGTGAGCAGGCTGACACGGTACCTCGTTCCATTGCAACAATAAGACACTCGAGAGTAATGAAAGCTGTAGCAATTTAGAGGACAGTATGCAGGAGGAGAAGCAGAAATATTTTAGTCGGAAAGAATAAACTCCATGCTTTGGCTTGAATTATCACTGTGGACCCGAAACTATTGCTTTTAATGTCCGATATCCAGACTGCGTAGACCGGCAGTAGACTAGCTCATCCCTTCCGGAAGAGGCTCTCTTTTTATTACACAACTGGCTCTGAGTGAAAGTGGCTGCAAAATGAGAGAATCCAGAGTCATCACTTGAAACAATGTATGTACTGGTGCTCAAAATTCATTGACCACTGAATCATAATGTAGATCTCTGGCGTATCGCTGTTTCACCTCAGTCCTCTGCAACTCCTGTCAAAGTGATCTGACAGCTAAGGGCTTCTATTAAGGTCAAATAGCAGGACGGAATATCTACAGGGACGCATCAAGTCGATCAATGACTTGAAATATCCGAGCGAGGCACTCAGATGATCTGGTGAACGGTCAGGCGCATTCAACTAGTCTTGCTCCTCTTTTTTCCTGTTTTCTCCTGTTCATTGGGTCTTATCTCTGATCTTTTTCGACTCTTCAAATTTCGCTCAGTCCCTTAAATAGTCTAGACTAGGTATCCGACCAGGCGGGGGCTTCGACACTGGTTCCAATCGTTGCCGGGGGAAGCTGATGCTCTTTCTATGGTGGAGTAAACAACGCCCCGTTCGCGACAGAAAATCAAGACTGGGCATATATTCTTTTCTCTACCTAACTTCTGGTCTTTAAACCCTCATAATAAAAACCTTCTCTTGTGAATTTACAATATCGCCCTTACCTTTTTCAACTTGTCTCTGCTGGTTTCAATCTGACGGTTCTACTTGTGGGTCGACCCGTCGTTCTTGTGTTCGGATCCGGCGTCATTCCAGACAGCAACCTTACCTTGCTACTGTTACTAGCATTCCTCAAACCGGGCATCACACCCCTAATTTATAATCAGAAAAAGGAAAGAAGGAGAAGTCGACCTCTCAGAAACTGTCTGTAGACTTCGTGACTTGAGTGGCCAAGATGGACTACGCGATGGAGGATACTCAAAATGCCACGCCTGAAGCTCTTGAGGCGAGCAAGCTGAGCTCTGCCAGCCAGAGAAATGACACTCAGAGCGTGACAAAACGGTGGGTGCCATGTCCTGCGAGCTGAATAGTGAACTTGACTTGTTGTATCTTGTACTAACAGGCTGTTCAACACCTTATAGCCTCCAAACGGAGCTGATGCAGCTGATGATGTCCCCCTCACCTGGCATCTCTGCCTTTCCCAACGCAGACGGCAACCTTCTCAACTGGACGGCCACGATCAGCGGACCCAACGAGACACCGTACGAGGGACTGACCTTCAAGCTCTCCTTCGCCTTCCCTAGCAACTATCCTTACTCTCCCCCTACGGTTCTCTTCAAAACGCCCATCTACCACCCCAATGTCGACTTCTCCGGGCGGATCTGCTTGGATATCCTCAAAGACAAGTGGAGTGCCGTATATAACGTGCAGAGTGTCCTACTGAGCCTGCAGAGCTTGCTCGGGGAGCCCAACAAGTAAGCTCGCCCTCGTCAATCGCGTCACTCGCTACACAACCACATTGATGCTAACTGGCAGATAGCGCGAGCCCTCTAAACGCCCAAGCAGCTGAGCTCTGGGACACAGACAAGGAAGAATACAAACGCCACGTCCTCGCACGACACCGCGACATCGAAGACCTTGAGTGAAGCATACGGACAACTAGGCTATGTCCACGGCGTTTTCTGTATTTCAGGACAGACCAGGACTCGGTTTCTGCATTGCATGATCGGAGGGTCGGTGCATTGTTTCTTTGGCGTCTTGTCTGTCCCTAGGGCCCTTCCAGATCCGGGCACAGGCTCACTGCATATCGGTACAT
This sequence comes from Aspergillus quadricinctus, assembly GCA_022814375.1. Lineage (NCBI taxonomy): Eukaryota > Fungi > Ascomycota > Eurotiomycetes > Eurotiales > Aspergillaceae > Aspergillus > Aspergillus quadricinctus. The sequence goes on along the minus strand of JAKLNT010000004.1, from coordinate 136,197 downwards.
TGGGTTTGGAGTTTTTGCGTTGCCTTGGGCTTTTTTCTTTGTGGACCACGGTTTTATAGTACAGGGGAACGTGTGTCTCTGGAAATACATACCCTGTTTTTCTTTTGTTTTCTTTTGGATCAGTTTTCTATCTTTCGAATTGGAGCTTGATGCCTGAAGCGTATGCTTGAAATTCCACTGCTCGGACAGTTAATTGTCGGAGGTATACTACATCCAGGACGACACTGTCTACTGCATACTGCGAACCTCCTAAACAAGCTTATTTATACTCAGGATACATGCTCGTCGTCGTACCCGCTGCCATCTGCCAGAAACACGTTGAGAGCATAAGAAAAATTCACAATATCCGATAGAGCGCCTATAAACACAAAGTCTAAACTTTTATCTTACTCGTCAACCTCTACATCCTTGAACTCCGCTACAATCCACTCGCAAAACGCCTGGAAATCTTCATACCATTCCCGCAGACGGGCGGCCTTCAGCCCATCACCCAGAATCCCATCTTCGATATCGGCGGTCCACTCTGCATTCGATTGGTCCTCATAACAGCTCCACAGGATGGAGTTCTCCGCCATTATAGCGAGGCCTGTGAGACCCATATTTTCGAGGCCCTGCAGAGCCTGCCAGAAGTCGTGCGTTAGACCGTTCTTGCCCTGTCCGAGGATGGCCGGGTCGTCGTTGCAGAGGGAGACGGAGACACCGCGGGCTAGCAGGGCAGGGAGCGGGTGCGATTTGATGGAGCTTGTGAGGCGGAGGATCTCGTTTGAGATGGGGCAGCATTCGATGAGGATCTTCTTTTGCTTGACGAGGTCGATGAGGAGAGGGTGTTTGTAGAGGGAGAACCCGTGCCCGATGCGCCGGGTGCCCAGGAGGATTGCGTCGAAGAGATTGTGGTCTGTCGTGTCGCCGTCGCCGAGGCATTCGCCTGCGTGGAAGAAGAAGGGGATGGTCACGCCTTCCTCGACGCAGCGCTTGCGGAACCAGAAGAGCACCGGGACGAGGTCGACCAGCGGCCGGCCCTGGTCTTCTTGGCCGACGACGTCGAACCCGGCGATCACGTCGGGGAAGGCGAGTTTCGTCTCGATGCATTGCTTCATGCTGGCCGCGATGTCTTTGTTGGGCAGATTACGGAGAGTGGTCCAGATGATGCGAGCGCCGTAGAATCGTCGGCCTTGTTCGGTGCTCTTGAATCGGTCGAGTTCTTCTTTGAAGACACGGCACCACTCGAAGTAGCCTTCCTCGGGCGTATCGTGTCCTTCCCGTCGGTACTCAAAGACAAAGGCAATCCGAAAGTCCACGTATCTGATTCCGTCACTGGCGAGCTCTTCGAACATGCGGCGCAGGCATGCGCGGAAGATTGGCTCGTAGTTCAGGATGGAATTGATGACGGGGAACGTGCGTCGGAAGATGTCCCAGATGGCGTCTACTCCGTGGTGGTGAAGGTAGGAATGTTCAGGCCCGAGAACACAACGACTCTTTAGCCACTTGCGGAAACCAGTCTCTCCACCCATGGGGAATGATGAGGCTGCTTTTTGCAGAGGTATCAGGGTTGAAGACCCGTAGGAAGACGTCCACATCGTAGGCTTGTCCTCTGATTCCTCCAATGGTCGAGACGAAAACTGGAAGTAGAACGGTGCTTCTTCGAGCTCCTTTGAGGCAATAAGCGGTCGTGGAGCAGCCATGTGTATTCCTGGGGTAGAAAAGGCCTGTTCGATCAGAAAATCAATATCGAACATGGCATCCATGTGAGCATGTAAGAGGGACCCTTTGGGCATCCTTTGCACGATTTTCCACAAGTTGGTGTTTTCCATGCGACCTCTTGCCAGATGGAACATCACCCCGGGGTAGAGAATCTCGTCGGCTTCGTGAGCTTGCTCCGGGGTCAAGTCCTTGGACCATACTGTCTTGAGCTCACGAGCACGGATCTCGGACACGATCTTGCATGCTCTGACGGCCAGCGGGGAAAGGGCCTTGCGGAGGTTGGCATCTATGCTGGCGAGATTAACTCTTTGAAATTGGTGTTCATATAGAAGTGGGAAAGCTAACCATGTCGTTGTTTCTGTTCTTCTAGGACCAGCGCATCACGACCCTTCAGATACTGCTGGATGAAAGGTTCCTCCACTTGAGGGATGCCTTCCTCCAGCTCCCACTCGGTATCATTTGACCCCATGCTGGGACGGTGACTCGCAGGGAGTATGTTCTTTATTGGTTCTCGAAATGAATCAGAGACTCCAGGACTATTCTAGACTGATAAAATTCGACAAGAACTAAGATAAATAGAGATGATGATTAACTGAAAAGCAATGCTGATTGCAGCATGTGAGGGGCAGTGTCGGGGATCGATAGCATTCCCCACTCCGGCTCCCCAGCCATCGCAGCCAATGTAAGGCCTGAGGCCGTTTTTGGCTCATGGGGATCTCAACCTTAACTTAGACCCTGCTTAAGCGGTTCAATCGTTTAATAATCTCGTATTATTTGTCTTGTGATCCCTGTTCAATAAAATGCGATGTAACATTCTCGTCCATCAGATAGTTGAGTTTAATATGTCTTGTCTCGCTACGGAGTACTTATTTGAGTCCAACACCTCGGCCTGAGTTTCCCAAGGATTAAAAGGACGAAACGAGACGCCATCAGTTAGGAGTACGATTCCCCGTCGGAGTTCCATGCTAGGTTTGGAGACAATCGCATCAACCTCGAATCAAACCTTGGATAGTGATACTCCATGGTAACTTGAAAACTGGAGAAACACGTGGTAGACACCTTACAGATATGGTACGTAATGACTACAGAGTAGATAGAAGACAGGAATCCGGGGTGGCAAAGTGTGAATCCTTGACCTTGATCTCGCTCAGTCCGAGGCCAAGTTTCCACCTGTGGCACCTGGCCAACTTTCGGGTCTGGACCTTAATGCAACCCAGGGACGACCCGTTATGAGCCAACGGATTCTTAGGGTTTTGACTGCACAATAATTTCAAGAAATATTGACCATGAGTGCTATCAGGTTCCCTTATCAACAAGGACTGGAGACGATAAAGTTGATATGTTGCTCCTCGAAAGAGAACACAAAGAATTCAAGGGCAATCAATCATCTACAGAGAAGTCCATTCATCGGAGATCGCCGATCTTATATCTCAGGACTTCACGTGCCAAGGTGTCACAGTACTAAAATCTCATGGCTGACAGGGATGCTTCAGATACTAAGGCTCTCAGCTCAGTCTCTTTTTCCAGGTTTGTGATAACAAAGAATAGGGTAAGCTTATCATCAGGAATTTGAGAGCTTCCGAGCCTCCGAGGGTCGAACCGGCAGTACTCCGTATTACGGAGTAACTGCGGCGGAATTTGAACTGGTTAGTGTCGGACATAAAATGCCTAACCCAGTAAATGAGCCTGTCGAAGGTGTAATGGAAACTCATCATTCGACGCACTGGGGCTTTTCTTCTCTGCTGTTTCCTGGGGCGCCCATAAGCCATTGGCCCATTCTGGTATGGAGACAGTTTAGTTAGCTTGATAAGTAGTCTAGTGTCTGAGGGTGGCGGGTAGAATTTTTAGCTGGAAAGACCCCACAAGCTTTAGCCCTTGACAATGCCCACAGTCCACGAGACTTGGGTAAAGGGCACAAGTCAAAAGCAACCCTCGATACTCCGTAGTTCAACACGACAGGATGAGGTATACTGCCAATTTGTATGGCAAGTGTCGTAGTAAATGTATCCTCTGATTCTTCACTCTATCGGTCCGTAGAAAAACTTGTCAACAGCGAGTCAGCCTCCCGAATGCATGGGAAATTGAAACCATGAGCTTGTATCTATCGTCAAACGGCATGAGGCACACGACCGAATGAGTATGAACCGTCAACCGCGTGAGGACGGAGCGGAGAAAAAAAGCGCGGGACACGGCTACACTCGCTGATCAGCCGCCAATCTCCTTGCAGAATCTCTTCTAGACTTGGGCCCACGCCGATTTTAGTGCTGTAACACTGGAAACTCTTATCAACAGTTGAGGGCATTGCTGGGGTCTCAATTCGCTACACTGCCGGAAAGTGAAAAATTTATCGGCGAAAGCCTCTTAAAAAAGATAAGTGACCAGACGCCTCGACCTTGGCCTCATGGACGGCCATACCTGGTTCCTTGGCCACCAGGAGGAACAACTGTAGCCCGTCCTGACTCCAGTCGTCCACCACTCGAGAGAGTTCTTTCCCGTTCTCACCTGTTTTATCATGATCCTTGTCGGCGGCGAGCACTAAGATATTCCATCTTTCCTTGCATTAAGGGTGTATCCAACGCCACGACGAATCAACGAATCAATCGGATCGCTGGAGTGGCTAAATTCACACTTTGCTGAAATATGCAACTTGTGTAATCTCCCCGCACCAGCTTGTCTGATAAGAGAGAAATCCAAGTCGATCAATTGGAATTTGAGCGCAACGCCCATCTTCTGTTGGCTTCAAAAGAGAGTTTTTCTCTCCTCTTTTGGGTTCTCCTTCATTATCTTATCTGACAGCTATCTCCAGCCCCATCGAAGGTTAAATTGGCTGGTTGCCGCCAATTTCTCCCTTACTTCATCAGAGTTTCGCGTCTTTTTGTGTCGTGTTTCTCCGGAGGAGACGTATTTGACACCCTGGAAAATCATCCATTCTTGGGGTTAGTGATCGTGCGATAGAGACGGAACCAAACATGGCGGACGACAAGGCTATGGAGGTGAACGAGGCATCTCCCCACGAGACAATGCGACATGCAGATCCTGCGCTGGATCCCGCAAATCAACACCACCATGGTCATCCCCACCATTCGGGACTGGCCGAGAAGGGCCCAGATGATGATGTGATATATGCCAAAGATGCCAAAGGCCTGATTCAGGACCCGACTGTTGAGGACAAGCACGCTCTTAGCCAGAGTTCGAAAGATCTCGAGGAAGCAGGTGAAAGCTATCCATCGCGGCCCTTCTATCGCCGCTATCGCAAGTACCTCAAGCATGTCGTCTACGCTGTCGTGTGGCTTTTGTTCACCGGGTGAGTTGTCTTCCCTTTCAACTGCACGCATCTTCTGGCAGTTATGTTGGATCAAAATCGAAGCTCATCCGTTGTCATCGCTCTTAGATGGTGGATTGCTGGTTTGATCCTCCATCGACATGATTTGGGCTGGCTCATCCCGTTCCTGCTGTACCTGTGCATTACCTTGCGGCTTATTACCCTCTATGTGCCCGTGTCCGTTGTGACCAGGCCAGCCTATTGGGTCTGGGACCATACCGCTCGGCCGTTCGTTCGCCTGATCCCTGAGAGATTGAGGATTCCCAGCGGGGCGCTCTTGACGATTGCGGTCATTCTCGTCGGTTCATTCGCGTCGAAAGAGACCGCCGATAACACCAGAGCCGACAGAGCTGTCAGTCTCTTTGGACTTGTCGTGTTCGTCTTCGTTTTGTGGCTCACGTCGAGAAACCGCAAGAAGATCGTCTGGCACACCGTCGTCGTAGGAATGCTGGTGCAATTCATTGTTGCTCTCTTTGTGCTTCGTACCAAGGCGGGATACGACATCTTCAACTTTGTCTCGATGCTGGCCAGAGAGCTTCTGGGCTTTGCCGGGGACGGCGTTGACTTCTTGACGCAGACTGGCTTCGCCGCCAGCCACGGCTGGTTCTTGGTGTCTGTCATCCCGGCTATCATTTTCTTCGTGTCTCTTGTGCAGCTTCTGTACTACTCCGGCGTCCTGCAGTGGGCTATTGGTAAATTTGCCGTCTTCTTCTTCTGGAGTATGCGGGTCTCTGGTGCCGAGGCCGTCGTGGCTGCTGCCTCTCCCTTCATCGGACAGGGTGAATCGGCCATGCTTATCAAACCCTTCGTGGCGCATCTTACCTTGGCCGAAATCCACCAGGTCATGTGCTCCGGTTTTGCTACCATTGCAGGCTCCGTGTTGGTCGCCTACATTGGAATGGGCGTTAACCCTCAAGCGCTGGTTTCGTCGTGTGTGATGAGTATCCCTGCTTCTCTGGCCGCATCCAAGCTGCGTTGGCCTGAGGAGGAAGAAACTCTAACGGCTGGCCGTGTCGTCGTGCCCGAGGACGAGGAACACAAGGCTGCAAATGCGCTTCACGCTTTCGCCAACGGCGCCTGGCTCGGCATCAAGATTGCGGGTACGATCGCGGCAACCCTCCTCTGTATCATCGCCTTCGTTGCCTTGATCAACGGCCTGTTGACCTGGTGGGGACGTTACCTCGGTATCAACGATCCCCCCTTGACCCTCGAGCTGATTCTCGGATACCTCTGCTATCCCATTGCCTTCCTTCTCGGCGTCTCCCGCGACGGCGATCTGCTCAGAGTGGGCAAACTGATCGGTGTGAAGCTTGTCATGGTATGTTTATATCCTCACCTTCAACGGGGTGGAAAGACGCTAACTCAATGATCTGCAGAATGAATTCGTCGCCTATAGCGACCTTACCACAGACCCCGAGTATCAGCAACTCTCCCTCCGCTCTCGGATCATCGTAACGTATGCTCTCTGCGGTTTCGCCAACATCGGCTCCCTGGGTAACCAAATCGGTGTGCTCAATCAACTTGCACCCGCGCGTGCGGGCGATGTGTCCCGTGTTGCAGTTAGTGCCATGCTTACCGGCGCCCTGGCTACTTTTACCAGTGCGGCTATCGCCGGTCTGCTGATCACGGACGAGGGCAAGTATCTTAGTACTTGAGGATGGGACGCGTATTCTCACTTATTGTCTGCAAATCATGGGAACTGTATTTTTATCATATTCATTTTGCGATTTTTCACGTGACCAGCTGTTCAAGAAGCGTGTGGATTCAATCTCCTATCGTCGGAATAAATAATGCCATCATGGACTCTGAAGAACCTTGTCACCATTTCCATTCAACGGAATCATCAACGGAATGTTTCACCCTTTCAAGCTTGAGACAGGGCTTGAGTGCAATTCTTATACCCGCACAGCACCATGACCACGTGATCATGAAGACGACAATGCCAGCGAAAAACAAGAGAATTCAGTAATATATGAGCCAGCTCGAGAGGTGAACAATGCGAAAAAAAAAAATACTTAGGCTGCTAACGCGATTTTAATGCTTTTATCATTGAGTCACAGCACAGGATGTCGGGGAGCTGATATGGCATAGCCTGGTGCTTGTCCCAAACGGGTATAACATGCCCCAGGCATTTTAATCCTTGGCGTGTCTGAGGCATAGAGATGGGCAAGGGTCTTGACTCTTGAGGTACTCCGTAGGACCGACATCACTTGCCACTGTTGTTAAGCGGCGAAATAGTATTAGTACAGAGAGCTTTTTGACAGCCTCACAAAGCTCACAATCTTTGTTTAGAAGCAAAGGGCTTAAAACAACTCATATCCCCGGGAACCATCAACAAAGACCCACGTTGTCAGTGTGATTTGGCTCCGCCTTAGCTCCGCCTGACTATTATCTGCTATCAGTATCAGCGCCCCCCGGAACGTCATCAACCCTCCGCATTCAACTCTTTGCCTTGCGGGTTTCTCCATCTACGGAACCGACTTCAACACGATCATCTTCACTTATTATGTCCCTGCCCCGATGACATTCGGAACTCCTCGATGAGCCGCCGGTTGGCTCCTTTCGCCCAAGATGGCTTACTTTTTGCCCTCATTCTTCCAGAAACGGTTGCTCAGATATGCCTTGTCTCGGCTAGAGCTTGTCGACACCGAAGCACTAGATTTAGATAGACTGGGAATCCGATGGGGTCAACGAAGCACTGTCGAACTTCAGGATATAGGCCTGAGGCTGGAGGTAAGTCTACATTGTTGGCAGACCCCACATACTAGACAGAAACTCCAGCCGCCTTGAGCTAGTGGAAGATGTATAACTGACAACTATGATTTTTTAACAGAAACTAGCTACACTTCTTCAGCTCCCCGCCTCCAGTGAACTGCTGAGCGCTAAGGTCCAATTTTTAAAGATCACCGTCCCTGCCGATATCTACAGTAGCGGTATCATCTGCGAAGCTAGCGGAATCGATGTGCATCTGCGACTACCATCAGAAGAATCTTTCAGCGCAGCAAAGGATGGGAATCAGGATATTCGAAGGCCATCTCAAGCTGGTACGCATGACTCAAGTGGTGATCACATTCTTCCGACTCCGGCCGATCTCGCGGAGTCGTTCCTCGATGCCGAACCGAAAGAGGAAAAAGAGGAATTACAAGCTGCCATCACGTCTCGATCCCAGGTGTTACACCGTACATCAGCGTCTATCAGCGACGATGAAGAGGAACTTGGTCTAGGAAACGAGGGTGTATCGCTGCCCAGTTTCGTTGCTGCTTTCTTGAAGGGAGTTGCGGAGCGCCTGCAGGTCAGGGTCGATAATGTCTCAATACGAGTTGATATGGAAACGAAGCAGGAGGGGGTCTTCAAGAGAGAATCGGAGAATAAACCTGATATCGTGACGGGGCTTCTGACTGTGCGGGAGGTGTCAGTTGGTGCCGTGAGCAGCGCAACGCCCAGTTCTGAGGACGAGAAGCATTCTCGTAATCGAAACCGGCCCATCGTTATTTCTGACATCAACATGGCTTTGATATCTGAACCGATAGTCTTCTCGAATTATTCCCGATTCGCTCCTCCTGCTTCGCCGAGTACACCCGCGCAGCCAAAGTCAAGCGAACCTTCGATCAGGATTCCGTCACCCTTGCCCGGGCACTCATCCGATGCGGACTCCGTCCTAGCTATGACGCGATCGACAATCTTGGAGCGACCGCAAGAATCTTCAGTTCAAGATATCGAAGAACCCGGTGTGGGGCTGATGGAAGGATCCGCCTACACATACGACGGGCGGTTTTCTGATGCCGATAGCGACGATGAGAATCGAAGTGATGGAAACCTCGAAGACTCGCAGCAGTTTTTGGACGATGATAAACTATTAGACAACCCTGCATATCTTGACTCTGTCATTGACTCCCAGTTACATGACGATGATTTAGAAGCACCAGAGGACCTCGTGCCTCAAGACGAACGCTTTCCTCGCAGCAGTGACACCCCGCGCCCTCAGACGCCTGAGACGCACATGCACCTCAAGACTTCACTGCCAGATATTGACTCAGAGCGTACAGCTCCCTTCTCACATTGCAACGATGAATCCTTCATGGGCAGATCCCCGCACGGCAGTCAGCCTTACCTCGAGACTGATCACGTAACTCGGGATGTGTCACATGGTGCCTCCTCATTTTCAGGATCCTTACCATCGAGAGAAAATTCGGACAGGCAAACAGCGCCTCCTTCTGAAGCTGGCAGCGTAGACTCATCTGATTTTGCTAATGCTGGCGAACTTTCGGAGTCCAAGTTATTCTCCAACGAAGAGGCTCAGAGTATGTACATGAGCGCTATCAGTCAAGGTTCGAGTAGAAGTTTCGTTCCCAATATACCGGGCGCTTGGGATCCGCCGGAGTCAACAGTTGTACGAGATGTGCGCGCAGGAACGCAGCTCGCAGACGCGGCAGGTGCGGACCAGGCCGTGCAAGATGAAACTTCGATATCTACACCAAAGCTCGCAGCCTCGAATCTTACAGAGAAGCGATCATTCGGGGATCAAAGTGAGCCCCCGTCTGAAGCGCGGGGACCTGATTTGACGCAGCTACCACCTACGCTGAGCAAGCTTTCGGATGTTGCGAAGCGGTTTCTCAGTATTGATCGAATAAGAATAACGATCCCTGTTGATGAAGATAGACATCCTACAGATGAGACTGTCCGTTCGGCAGACGAAAAGTCAGCAAGTGAGAGCCCGAAAGACTCAGCAATGCCTTCTGGTCTTTCATCAGCCGAATCCGAATTGCTCTCTTCCACCATGTATGCTTCCGCACGGCTTCGAAGCGACTCGATCAACTCAGCCACTTCATTCGAGGGCTCCCTACCCAGATCGCCGCCTCGTCAAGCAAACAAGGCGGACCACCCTCTCACTTCGAAACCTCAACCGAATGAGATTGCCGTTGAAATATCGTCCATAGATATCCGATTCGATAATGCAATTGGGTGGCTTGTTTTCAAGGCCGGCCAAAGGATTCTTCATGCCTTTGGTGGTGACGGCGGGGATGTCTCCATTGGAAAATCCGCACCACAATCTGTGCAGGCCCGGCACAGTTTAATTCTTACTCTCCATAAATGTTGTATCAAATACGTCGACCACATTCCCGGTCAAACATATGCTCTCGACGACTATGACCCGCATTCCTCGTCACCTTTTGGCTTGTCCCATGAAGATATTATTCTACGAGCGACGGCATCAGGTCTAACGGCGCGCTACTTGGCTGACAATAATGTTACAAAGTTTGGCCTAGACGTCTCAAAGTTCGTATTTGGCTTTGCCTCGGATGACTTGATCTCGTTCAGTGAAAGCTTGAAGATGCGGGAGTCCACAAGGGATGTCCTATCACCTGTGAATGGTGATATCTCCCTTTCTCTGACCAAGACTTCCGACTCCGCAAGCCTCACCGTTACAACACTTCCTCTCCGGCTATCTCTTAACGTTCAGCGCCTGGAGGAAGTCTTTGGACGGGTTGGGGGCCTCAGTACAATCCTGGAGCTGGGAAATTCAATCTCCTCTGTGTCAAATGGTAAAAACATGAAAAAAGATTCTCCAAGACGCGCTCGTGGCGTGCATTTCGAGAGCTCACCGCCGCCTGGGAATAAACTTCAAGCCAAACCCCAACTTTCCTGGAAGGTGAACGCTCGAGTCGGTGGAATTGTTTTCGAGGTTGCCGGTGAGACACATTATCTCAGGTTGAAAACGACAGCCGTCAAGGTTGTCAGCCGATTCGAGGGTATAGGTGTGCAGATTGACAAAGCCAAGTTGAGCGGTCCGTTACCTCTTGACGACTCCAGAGATGCGCCGGCAAAAATCAACTTGAGCAACATCCGCGTGGAGTTTCTCTACTCCCCCAAGGAACCCGATCTGGACCGGCTACTGGCAATAATAACTCCATCGAAAGATAAGTATGACGAGGACGATGACATTATGTTAGACACGCTGTTCCGGCAGCGTAGGCAAGGTTCCGTTCTCCGTACTACAGTTGCCGGTGCGAAGATTGTCGTCTCGCGCACCGCTGACCTCGAGTCACTTTCTCAGCTTGGAGAGGAATTGGGCAGGTTGTCTAACGTCGCAAAGTATCTACCTGAAGATGATCGCCCAGGCATCCTCACCCTCACTCTCATTCGAGAGCTTGAGTCTCAGGTCTACCTGGGTGGGCCTGTCGGAAATATCACTGCGTATCTACAAAACGCTGAGGCTGCGTATATAAGCATGCCGTCTCTCATCGCTGCGCAACTGGGGACAGTCAAAGTCGTCCGAAACGGGAGTGAGGAGCTCGTGGGTGAAGCGCTACCGGCAAGCGGGAGCCAGAGTCAGAACCAGAGCCAACTTCCAGTGCTGATGGCTCGCTACATCGCCGATGAGATGGATCCAACCATCAAGATCAAATCTCACAACTTACGCGTAGAATACACCATACCGTCCATAGTTGCGTTCCTTGGGCTGAGTGAGGATAAAACAACAGGCGAAGTCGCTGCCAATATGGCCCATTCTTTGGCCAATATTGCCGAGTCGCAGCACTTACAGCAAGACCGGCAAGCGTCCTCGAAGTCAATCAGGCTTGCATTTGCCCTACGGGATTGCGTCCTTGGCCTGAATCCTCGCGGTACAGCGGCGAAGGGCCTGGTTGTGTTAACGAATGCTAAGTTTTCAGCGGCTATTTCCGACAATGGGCTTTCAGAAGCGATGCTGGACATCAAAAAGGCGTCCATCATGGTCATTGATGATGTGAAAAACATGGGGTTGGCAGAAAACCTACATCGTGGTAGATCAACCATTCCGCAGAGCGACCAAATTCAGTCCTTCATCGATATGGGTTTTGTCCCCGTATCCTCCATATCGTCGGCAATGGCGACGGTCAAATTGATGCAGCTGGACGATGACGGAACGAAGTCGTTAGATGTGGAGCTAAAGGATGATTTATTAATACTTGAGACCTGTGCCGATTCAACGCAGACCCTCATCAGCATCATCAATGGGTTGCAGCCTCCGACGCCGCCAAGTAAGGCGATCAAGTATCGGACCGAGGTTATGCCTATAGAGGATATGCTGGCTTCGTTTTCTGGTGACGCGTTCACCATGGATCCACCACCTGGCCATGCAGAGATTCCAGAAGCTCCTGCTATTGTTGAGCCCGAGGCAGGAGGGCCACGCATAGAAGATGAGCTTGAGTATGTGAGCGACTTTTATCCAGTGAAGTCAGGGCCCGATAACCTGTATCCCAATGAGAGCGCAATGCCACCGGAGTCGAACGATCTTTTGGACAGTTTCCATTCGCAGTACTATGTATCATCCAGCGTCTCCGATCTCGAATTCCAGGATGACCATTTCGCCAAGCATTCTGCTGTCGGAGGTACGGCTCATCGTTGGGATTCGGCTCAGAACACATATGGTTTAACCGACGACTCGAAGATCCGTAAAAGTCCGCTGCGGATCAGAGTTCGGGATGCTCATATTATCTGGAATCTGTTTGATGGTTACGACTGGCAGCGAACGAGAGATACTATATCTAAAGCTGTGAAGGACGTGGAGAAGAAAGCCACGGAGCGGCGTGCCCGAGCCGGTAGTCGGACGTCACCAGGGTTCGAGGAAGAAGAGGAATCGGTTATCGGCGACTGTCTGTTCAACTCCATATATATTGGAATTCCTGCCAACAAGGATCCTCGAGAGCTTCGCAACGATATCAATCGTAACATTGACGATCTTGCCAGCGAAACAGGCAGCTATGCGACAAGTACCACTGTTACTGGGGCCACGGCGCGCCAAGGCCAGTCGCCTTCGTATAGAGGAAGGAGATTGCGATTGTCTAGGAGTAAATATCATAAGATGACATTTGAGCTCAAAGGCATCTGCGCAGATTTCGTCGTCTTCCCTCCTGGCTCTGAAGAGACGCAGAGTTCGCTCGACGTTCGTGTGCACGACTTGGAGATCTTCGACCACGTCCCTACGTCGACGTGGAAGAAGTTTGCGACGTATATGCATGAGGCAGGCGAGAGAGAAAGTGGGGCCAGTATGGTTCATTTGGAAATGTTGACCGTGCGGCCTGTTCCAGAGCTGGCAGCGTCCGAGCTTGTTCTCAAGGTCAGCACTTTGCTACCCCTGTATGTGATCTGGACAGCTGTACTAACGTGTTATAGGCAACTCTTCTCCCCCTGAGACTGCACGTTGACCAGGATGCCCTTGACTTTATCAGCCGATTCTTTGAGTTCAGGGATGAGTCTGCAGCTACACCAAGTTCACCAGGCGACATTCCATTCTTACAAAGAGTGGAAGTCAACGCAGTGCCTGTCAAACTTGACTTTAAGCCCAAACGCGTAGACTATGCTGGGCTGAGGTCAGGCCGAACGACCGAGTTCATGAACTTCTTTGTCCTTGATGGCGCGGATATGGTTATGCGGCATGTCATCATTTATGGAGTGTCCGGTTTTGATAAACTGGGTCAGACGCTCAATGACATATGGATGCCAGACATCAAAAGAAATCAACTTCCGGGTGTTCTTGCTGGCCTGGCGCCCATCAGATCTCTAGTCAATGTGGGAGGCGGTGTTAAAGACCTCGTGGTGGTTCCTATGCGAGAGTATCGCAAGGACGGCCGGATCGTCCGAAGCATCCAGAAAGGGGCGCTCGCTTTTGCCAAGACCACTTCCAATGAACTCGTCAAGCTTGGTGCCAAGCTTGCTATTGGCACTCAAACGGTTTTGCAAGGAGCTGAGGAGATGCTGACCACTCCAACCGCGCCGCCGATGGGCTCCGAAGAAGACATGATCGATGAAGAGGAGGCGAACAGGATTTCGCTCTATGCGGATCAACCGGTGGGTGTGGTACAAGGACTCCGGGGTGCGTTCCGCGGATTGGAAAGGGACTTGCTTCTCGCACGAGATGCCATCGTTGCTGTTCCTGGCGAAATTGTGGAGAGTGGTAGCGCGAAAGCTGCCGCTAAGGCTGTTTTCAAACGTGCTCCAACCGTGATCCTTCGACCTGCGATTGGAGTGTCCAAGGCCGTTGGGCAAACGCTCCTTGGGGCTGGAAACACTTTGGACCCGACCAACCGGCGAAAGATGGAAGATGTAAGTGTCGCAGCCCTCGCGGTGAACTATGTCTCGTGCATGCTTGCTGACTTTTCTGCTTAGAAATATAAACGCCATTAACGTTGTTGATCATGTTGAGCTAGATGAGTTGGACCTTACTTTGCGCTATTTTGACCCAGATGATACCTTACTTGCATTGCTCATATCTCAGACGAGCCTTCCAGGCCGTATTGCTACGATTTTGCTTTTTTCCTACTCTATATCCCGATCTCCAGACTGTTCCCCGGTACATATTGATTAGCTGACAGGCGGGCCCTTGAGATCGATTTGCTGTCTACGATGATGAGGAATGACTTGAGAAATGTTCACGACTTGTTGGATTCCCGTCGAAGCATAGACTGGTGTTGGGATTTTTGTCTTAGCCTTGCATATGATGAACTCTAAGCAATTTGCTGTAGCAATCTTTTGAATGATCTTTTTCCCCTCTCTCCACACATTAGTCCCGCCGAGGTGTCAATTACATGGTTGCTTGAATTACATTATTCATATCTAGAGGACTCACCCATGGGGCAAGGGCAAGTAACCAGTGCTCTTTGATGAAATCAGTGATCAGTTATCAGTTACGGAGAGCGAGCGCTAATGCTGTCCTGGCTCAAGAGAGTTCTGTAACGAAGGGGATAGGTTCAGCAGATGTGCACGATCACTCTGAGGCGCCTGTTTTAATAATCTGGCAGATTCTTGGAAAGACAACCAAGTCCTTCTTTATTCGCCTCCGAGTAACACAGACACAGACACAGAGATGCCAGGGTGTCAGCGTACCTTAGGGTTCGCTCAGCCCAGCGAAACGGCCCCGTTCTGGGCCGTTTTCGACATGTGTCACTCCAGACATTTCAAGTAGCATCTCAGACGATAATATCATCATCATTACCGTCACCGTCATCATCATCGGCGACTTCTATTGAAAAAGTTCCTGGTAGAGGGCCAAGGCCCACAATCAAGGTTACTACTGCAAGGGCAAGGGAACGAATAAAACCCCCAGAAGCGAGTTTCGCCTCTTGATGCTTACCAGTCGGCTTAACTCTGTTCGTGTGTGGGTGTCGCAAGGCCAGACTGAAACAAAATGGCTTGCAGAGTTTGCAGTTCCTGGCCCCGTCAGAGTCTCCGAGACCAGTGATCGTTGATAACTTGATCGAGGGCTAGTCTAGTGGATCGACACGACAGGGAAACAAAAAATCTGATGGGTCATCTGGTGTGACGAGAGGGAGGTTGATTCTCCCTCGGCATTGGGGCCACGTTTCCTGGTGCCCAACCAGAAGGTGTGGAACTAAACTGCGAGGATGTGATGGTTGTGTTGGTCGGCCATCTGAGGTTTTGGATTTCGGTCTCTTCAGTGGATGACGGGTTGATGTGGGAGGAATCGAAGATGACTGGTCATCGCTGTTTTGGGTGGGTTTGAGGCTGTCGATTGGATGCGAGAGTCTGTTTTGGTTTTAGTTTTGGGGTGGTTATGGAGCTTGGGTTGTAGGCGATGCAAGGCGTTTGCGCTAGGCTATTCGACAGTCGATGCTCTCTATATTCAGCCTGATGTGGTGCCGCTTTAGCTATTGTGAGTGTCTTTGGGTTGTGCGTGGATTGATCGAGTGCGTGCAGGCACAACAGACACTAGATACTACACAGCTCTAGGGCTAAACTACTATCCTCTTTGGTGACTTTCAACCTCTCTCCTCGATAGTTACAAAACTAGGGCCCACTCCCTCTCTTCAATTGCTACGGTCGACGTACTATGAAGGAGATCAAGCGACGATCCACGACAGCTCTGGATCTCAAAACAGCAAGTTCAATCCTCTAAGTCTGGCTGATAGGGGACCTGGCACTAAGTACTTGGTAGCATAGCCTCTGTGTCCCAAACAAAACCAGCGACAGACCAGGATCATTGCTAGATGGACGTCATCCTATAGCACTGTACCCAAAGACACATGTCCCTAAATGGAGATCTTCGGGCCATAGGGCAGAGAATACAGCTTTCATGCATCAGCTTACTGCTATTATTCTTGCTGAGTTGATCAAGCTAAGTATAGTTATGTTGTTTAACACCAACTGGAACCACTTTACTGGTGAGAGAGATCAGTGGTATGATCGGAGCAAGATATTGAAGTGGTTGTCTCCATTGAAACTGTTGTCACTGGAGAATCGAGGGAAATCTATTGATAGACATGCTATTGTGATCATCCTTACTGTGGTTAAGTTGGATAATACTCTGTTCTATGCTCAATTCTATGCGCTAACTGCTGTCGCTATCTAGGCTAAACAGCCACTAAATACTTATAGATACTAGCACTCTCAAGCTCTGTTACTATGGAGTCACTCTCCCCAAATCCATGGCAATGACCGCACCGTGAGAGAAAGCAAGTCGGAGGCTGATCGCGTAAAGTCGTGGTTTATCTAGACAGGAGAAATCCGATGGCCACATACTGCTCTTTTCTAACCTGAATGCCCCATCTGAAGGCTGCAGAGTACAATATCACTACTATTAAACACATCTAAATATTTCAAGGGGTTACTGCATAACGTGCGTGTTCATTATTTTGAGTGAGTGGTCTTAATCGATCTACATGGCCCTCCTAAGCAGCGACAGGATTGACTGCAGAAAATCAATACATGATGATCATTTTTAATTCTACGATTTATTGATTTTTGACCTGGCAATGTGACGTTTGCTTGTTTCTTTTTTTGTCCAGGGCCCATCTGTTTCTCTTTTATCTCTTACAACACTCTTCGTCCCCCTTTCTTCTTCTCTCCTTTTCTGTTTATTCTGACTGCGGAAGGTCAGAACAATAATGTCTCTTTCTTTGTCTTGACTCATGGCCTGATGGTCGGATTATATCCTGGCCTCATGTACCTGTACTTATACCTTCAATGCCATGAGACAGTGGCCTGGTTCAATTGACAGGCTCTCTATTACCTTCCTTTATTTCTAAGGTGTTTTTCAGCAGGAGCATATCACTTCACCTTCAAACAGACAATCATGAATCTCGATCATGACCATCAAATCTGGCAAAGCAGCTGCCATGGACCTCTCCAGCTTCACCCACCACTAAAACAATCTCTCAAATCTCCAAATCTGGACTCTCCTTCTTTCCCATCGAGCGCCTTCGATGCCGCAATGCCGAAGCCGGGATATCCGGGAGCATTGTCCCTGCACCACTACCGGAGGTTTCTTTCGCAGGATGACGGCTTCATCGCCCTCAACGGCAACGGTGGGAAGACCCTACGGCGGAAAAACGCAGCCTTGGATCTGAACAAAAGCCAAACGAGCTTGACGCCTCCATTGTGTTCGTTTTCCGTCTCGTCTGCGGCGTCGAGCCCGCCTCCGCTGTCTCCGTCATATTCGCCCAGTCCCGTCTCATACCGAGGTGAGAACGGGGCTGGGCTTGATGAATCACTCCGTACGTGTTGATCAGTCGGTCATGCTGTGAGGATATGCTAATGGACATAGTTTCCTTTCCATCCACCTTCTCAGACATCGCCACTTCAGAGCAAACCTTCCGTCAGAGTCCCGTACATAGCCGGCACCAATTGCTGGTGAGTTTGTTAACAGTCATACGGTCACCTGAGCTGAAAGATATAGGAAACTTTCCGAGCTAGGCTCGCCCGGTTCCCGGAGCCAGAGCCACAGGAGCAAACATTCACTCCGGGACATACCAAAGCCCGCTCGGATTCGATGCTGCTGGAACTGCGACGCCCAACCGCCACAGTTGAGCATCAGGGGACCTCGTTCGAAATCCTTAATCCGCATGAATCGTTGAAATTCGCCCGGATAGTCTCGTACATTGAAGATGTGGATAATTCGTCCATCACAGACGAGCGAGACTCGTTCAACGCAACACAGGCTCAAAGCGAGACCTTGATCTTGGGACAGGACGAACCCGTTGAGGTAATTCATGACCACAACCATTACATCTCCGACGCCGACGAAGAGAAAGCCCACTACGAACTCATTGGCGACTTGCCGTATCAACCTATGCCGTCCATCTCCGAACGACTGGAGGGAAATGAGACCGATATCCCGCAATCGCACAAGTGGACCTCGCCTCCGCAGTCCAGGCCGATGACAGCGCTATCTTATGAAAGTGAACTCGGCGAGCCGGGGTACTCGGTATTAGCCTCCTACGACGGGGTAGGATGGACGGGCACCACGGACGATATTCTCGCCATGAAGTATGAGGAGATGGAGCGGCGCGAATCCACCAGATGGTCTTTGTCAGATCAGAAGAAGCGCGGGAAGCGCAATCCGTTTAGAAAGTTACGCAGCTTTGTGCATGCCCTGCGGAGCGGCCGGCTGTTTCGATGATAGGTGGACAGTGTGCTGTGTCGGAGACACCGCGTGAGTGGGTTCTTATATGACAGCCTGGAGCTGTGTCTGTTCGTTGCGATTTGCGATAGATAGCCTGGTATATACTTTAATCTCTCATTCTTGGGTGTGGTATACACCTTGAGACAGGAAGCGTCGCCATTCTGACGTAGTTCCCAAGCCTGGTTGGTTCATCATGGGTATACCTCATAGATAAAAGCCTCAACAACCATCACAGCTGAAGCAAAACCAACCGACCCAAAATGGAAAACCACCCAACGGCCCTCTCCATCATCCAGAAGGAAAACCTCATCCACGCCCTCCCAGACAAAGTCATCCTAATCACAGGCTGCTCCTCCGGCCTCGGCGCCGCAACCGCCCGCGCCCTATCCAAAACAAACGCAACCCTCTTCCTCGCCGTCCGCGACATCCCCAAAGCCCGACACGTACTGGCCGATCTCCTCCCTGCCTCTGACTCTACCCCTACCTCTGCCTCCCCCTCTGACGAAAAGGGCGAAGCCAACCAAGGCGAAATCCACCTCCTCCACATGGACCTAGCCAGCCTCTCCAGCATCCGACACGCAGTGAACACATTCCTCTCCCAAAGCACCAAACTCAACGTCCTAATCAACAACGGCGGCGTAATGGCCACCCCCAAAGGCCTTACAGAGGACGGCTTCGAGACGCAGTTCGGCACGAACCATCTCGGCCATTTCCTGCTCTTCGAGCTGCTCGCTCCTATCCTGCTGCGGTCAGTAACGCCGGAGTTCCACTCGCGCGTGGTAGCCGTGACCTCGTCCGCGCACAGGAAGAGCGGGATCCGGTTTGGGGATTTGATGTTTGAATCTGGGGGGTATGACCCTGCGCTGGCGTATGCGCAGAGCAAGACGGCGAATATCTATATGATGAATGAGATTGAGAGAAGGTTTGGAGCGCGGGGCTTGCATGGGCTTAGTGTGCATCCGGGGCTGATTTTCACGGGGTTGCAGAGGTTTGTGGATGATGGGGTGATGGAGGAGTGGCGGAAGCCTGGGATGAAGCCGTATCTGAAGACGGAGGAGCAGGGGGCTGCGACGGTTGTGGTGGCTGCTGTTGGGAGGGAGTGGGAGGGGAAAGGCGGGGTGTATTTGGAGGATTGTAGGGAGTCGGGGCCGGCGAAGGAGGGGTTTCGGACGGTTGATCCTGGGTATGCGATGCATATTTGGGATCCGGAGAGTGCGGAGAGGCTGTGGGAGGAGTCTCGGCGGTTGGTTGGGTTGCCGGAGGATTAGATACGTGAAATGAACAAGTGATATGCACTGACGAATATATACAAGCCGGGTATCTATCTCAATATGTACAGTAGAATGGAAAGTCTCTCAAGGGTAGTAGGTCAGGTCGTCTGCGGTTTTTCAACCACAGAAGCCAAGGCAGCGCTGACCAGACTCTTCCTTCTCAAGCCTTGATCGCTTTTCTTGCGGTAATCCCGGCTCGATGACAGGCAATAGCTCTTTTCGATACGGTGAGATGAAGGAACGCCAGCAGTGCTTTTCCGCCGGTCTCGTTGAGCATCGGTATCAGAAAGGCCGGAAGTGGCCGTTATGGGTCGATAACGACTCCGGCTGAGCGTGACAGCCCTCCGACGGGGCGACAGCTGCGGAGGGAGTGAGCTTGGATGACAGTCGTCCACGTTGGATGGGTCGAACTCGGACGGCTCATCTTCCGAATCAAGAGCCCGTTTGATGGCTTCAATGTCGGAAGGATTGCATTGCAGGCGGGAGATATGTTGTCGATGTGCGCGGATGTTCACCGTAGTATCAAGTCCACTGTTCAACAGACTTTCAAGAGTCCCACCCTGCGACGTCAAGTCCAGCGGGGCCGACATGGCTCCTAGAAACGGGGATCGCTGATGAGGTGATAATGAGGGTGAAAGAGAAGCCACCGTGTCACAGTATCCCTCGTCATCATGGTCCGTGTCCGGGGGCGTCAGGAAATACCCGTGAAATTGCCCTGATACCGACCCCATATCCGACACCGACCGGGGCGTTGACGGCGCGGTGGCTTCGTCGTCAGCCTTCTCCTCCTGATTCTGGCTCTGAATAGTATGCTCATGGAGCTTCCTTGTCAATGTGCTGATGGAAAGTCTCTTGCCGTCGTAAGCGGAGAACGGAACAGAGGTAGGCGGCTGAGGGGAGCGAAAGTGTGATGATCGCGAACGATGCAGACTCCGAGGGAATTTATGCGACGACGTCGATCTAGGTGAAGGGCATCGAGAGGACAGTGGCGAGATCATAGAACTATCACAATCGATCATGAGTCGATCGTCCCCGTCGAACGCCAGCCGGGGGGGCCTGTTGGACGACGGCGAAGAGAAGGAAAAGTCCTCGAACATGGCGCCGTCTGAACTGGCTGTTCGGAACGATGGTAGTAACAGGCTTGTCTAATAGCCTGTTGACTTGTATGTGCCCAGACCAGATGGCAATGAGTGTTGAGTATCACGTTGAAATATCAGACGGAGCGCGTATCGGGCAACTTATATAGCGTAAGTAAGGCTACTACCAAGAGTGGCCACTTCGGACTTCTCCCGTACGGTACCGGAAAAGAAAAATCGCGCTAGGCAGAAAAAGGCGAAAGGATTGATATTGCGGCGTTTAAGGGTGCTTAGAGCCTTAGACTAGATAAGCCCACAGAAGCGTCCGAACGTTGGGGCAAAACGAACGGAAGAGCGAAGGCCGTGGGGAATCAGTTGGAGCCGTGACGCTGTCTCAGGCAGATGGTTGGTGGGCTGAAGAAAGGCACCCTCCAGCCATCCATGGCTCAATCAAGGACCTTGAAAAAAAGAATGAGAAGAAGAAGGAGACACAAGAGATGATAAGGAGTCTCATTTGCCCCTTTTTCTGAAGGACTCTCATATTACGAACCCTTTGGTCTCTTTTAGTGTAAATTGGAATCGTCTCAGGAAAAGCCAGAGAGTTCTCCGTGCACTTGATGCCTCAGGAGACAGGGGCCAGACTCGCTGACTCAGCCGGCGTCCCCTTCATTGGTCTCTCCCTAATCCCTATCTACAGTCTGTTTATTTATGGATTTGACGGACGATGAATTGAGTTCAATGAGTCTATGACTGGCCTCAGAATGCTCCAGTTTTGTTTTGAGTACTCATTTCGTTAGAAGTTCGCTAGGCTAGTTACTTCAGAACTACCGACACACAAGTTACATTATGGCGATAGACGTCGCGTACCGTTCAATATATTGAAGTGATTCCTCAATTGTGAGGAGTCCATTTTAAGGCCGTATTAGAGCTGGAAGGTTTTATACGATCTGCAAACATCTGCAAGGCTCAAGGAGACCTGCATATGCCATATCTGATCCTCAACGGCTTCACTCAACTAGTAGTTAGGATCAACTGCTGAACGTCCAACTCATCTTTCCATATTCTGAGGAATTCAGAGAGAGACTATTCCTCTAGACTTGCAGGCTTTGCGCGCTCACGTTATCAAAGAGTGATACCACCCCTCTCGGAGAAAGAAGCCCTGTTTGTCAACAGTCGATCACCTTCCTTGGAGACGTGATTAGAGTGGACCGGGTCTGATATCACAGCGAGAACGGGTAACCGGCTAATAGCTTTGGTAGGTGCTCTCTAAGCTGATGCGTATGTCAAGGGGGAGATAGTCTTTCATTCTAAGTGTCTGCAGCTATTGAGACTTGATAAGCAAGATAGCTAAAAGATATGCTTGCAGCATAGTGAAAACAAAGGAAACGTCATCTATGGAAACCAAAGGAAGGATTGTTCTACGGTTTGGGGGTCACCCCCATATGGACCATCGCATCCCGAGCCTCCTGGCGAAGAATATCCATGCTTAACGGAAGAAGTGTGGTGGCCGCCACCCCCTGCGGAAGAAGAGGTCCGAACAGGTCTCCAGCAGTGATGTAGAGAGAGTTGCCCGTGATGGTAGCGGGAAACAGGACCTATTATGATGTTAACTTATCTGTCGGTCAACTGTAGAAAGGGAAGATGATACTTACTGACTGTTGGGAGCAGTAGGGGTTTCCCGCAGGGTCGCGGGCATACAGCTCCGCTTTTCCACGGACTTCCTTAGTATTCGCGTTCATCGCCCACTTGATGATAAGAACATTCTTGACGTATGGAGCGCCGCCCTCCATCCAGAGTTTCATGTCATCCATGAGTCGCTCATCGGATTCCGACCATCCGACCTCTATCACAAACGAAGGTTGGTATTGATTGTCTGGCATAATACAGAGATCTGGGATTTTGCGTGAATTCGCGTAAGGTGCAGCGAACTGTTCTTGTGCTAGTCAGAGTTAGCATAATCGCATAGGATAATATCAGAATACTGACTATTGTCCGTGAACGTCCGTATATTGTCCAGATGATCAAGTGTAACAAGGTTTTGCCTTATCCATTGACGGTATACCCGATGAACCCAATCGTTATGGCAAGCATGGACACGTGTCGGCATTATTCTGATTACCAGCTTCTTTGCAATGTTGTTGAAGCTAACCCTGAACACACCATAAGCACAATCAGCAAGGAATATATGTAGATATGATTTGACAATGTAACTTACTTTGCGTCGGATGATTCAGTATGTTCATGTTTATCAATATGGTCAGCGATCAGAGCACCCCATTCAGATGGGACGGAGTGGTATGTGATTTCAGCAGGAAATTTGGTGTTCTTGATCTCTTTCAGGATATGAGTGAACATGTGTTGTTCTGTTTGATATTCGCTTGCTGGATGGTGAATGAGTTGGGGCCAGACAGCTTCACTTTGCGCTTTGGCACTCGTCTCACTGCTGAGGCCGGGTCTGCGGGGCCTTTGATCTGATAACTCCTCCATCGCGAGCTGGCCGGACTAAGAGCTGAGATAGACGTAAAGACGAAGATTGAGATCGTGATCGTAGTCAAGACGGATATGAAGAAAAATGGAAAGGGGAAAAGTTGGGAATGTGGGAGAGGAGGTAAGGAGAGAGGGAGATATGACTTATATTAAGCTAAGGAAAAGTTCTCAAGGTGAATGATGATGAAGAGTGTAAGAGTAAGGTGAGACTTTAGATATCTTATATTCACTTCTCACTCATGTAGGAAATACCTGTCTAACCATGGTAGCCTGTAGCATGTAAGAGTAAGGTGAGAGTTTAGATATCATATATTCACTTCTCACTCACGTAGGAAATACCTGTCTAACCATGGTAGCCTATGATGCTGTGGTTACAGGAAAAGAACACAAAAAAGAAAGCTAAGATGATGTAGACAGCCGCTGGGCTAAGTACAAGAAGTCATAGGAAGTCAGGAGGGAATCGGCGCCACTCCGACCCCATTTATTATGCAGTTCCCCCGCATCGCTGCCACCCCTGATAACCTGAACTTTCCAACAATCCTTGCATTCGCTCAGACATGGCTGCCCTTTTGAAAAAACCTCTTAAGCTAGCCCTAGTGCAGCTGGCTTCAGGTATGCTATGTTCAAGCGTCCACAATCTCTTCTACTCATACTAACATCCTACTCGGTGTAGGTGCGGACAAAGCCGTCAATCTCGCAAACGCCAGGAGCAAGGTCCTTGAAGCCGCAAAAGCAGGCGCGAAGCTTATCGTCCTCCCTGAGTGCTTCAACTCGCCCTATGGGACACAATATTTCCCTTCGTATGCCGAGACACTACTCCCTTCGCCTCCCACGAAAGAACAATCCCCGTCATATCATGCTCTGTCAGCCATCGCTGCGGAAGCCCAGGCATACCTGGTAGGAGGCAGTATACCCGAGCTGGACGCCTCCACAAAGAAATATTACAACACTTCCCTTGTTTTCTCGCCGACAGGTTCTCTCATTGGCACACACCGCAAGACGCACCTATTTGATATTGACATCCCCGGAAAGATTACGTTCAAGGAAAGCGAAGTCCTCTCGCCTGGAAACCAGTTGACCATCGTCGATCTCCCAGAATATGGCAAGGTTGGTCTTGCCATCTGCTACGATATCCGTTTCCCGGAGTCGGCAATGATCGCTGCGCGCAAGGGAGCTTTCGCGCTGATCTACCCTGGCGCCTTCAATACGACTACCGGCCCTCTTCATTGGGCACTCCTTGGTCGCGCTCGTGCGGTTGACAACCAGATCTATGTTGGCTTGTGCAGCCCGGCTCGTGAGACGAACGCGACTTACCACGCTTGGGGTCACAGTCTGATCGTCAGTCCTAACGCGGAGATTCTGGCAGAAGCAGCCGAGACGGAGACGATTGTCTACGCAGACCTGGACGACGAGTCTATTCAGAACATGCGAAAGGGCATTCCCGTCTATACTCAGCGACGTTTTGACCTATACCCTGATGTGAGCGCCGAGAAATGACACGCTTAGAGGATATAATTAGTGTTGCGTTCTGCAGGAGAAACAACCGGTTAGTGATAGATGTCAATTCCAATAAATACTGCCTTTTCCGAGTACAACAACCTCTCAACTACGAAGAAGTATTAGCATGTAGATAGATTGAGGAGTCAAGACACTTTCGATTAGCGGCGGAGGGTGTAGCATCACGTGACGGCAACCATCCAATCAGAGCGTTGCCAGACGATAAGCGAGCCACACTGAATTTCGACCACCGAAAAACGACATCCGAAAATCCCAATTCCTTCGACAGTCGACCACAACGCCAACGACAGCCGACGTTTCTCTGTCAGCCCATTCAGTCAGTATCAATTCCATACTTTTGTGTCGCGCAGTTCTTTCTCCCCAGAACTGGAGTTTACTGACATTTCTTTTCTTCCTGTTGCAGAAATGTCCAGCGCCGTCAAGACCACCCAGGGCAGGAAGACCCGTTCGGCCATCGCCGACGTGGTCACCCGCGAGTACACCATCAACATGCACAAGAGAGTACGTTGAAGACGCCGAACATTTGCTTTTGATTCCTTTGCACACAATTCGCGGTCAATGAATCGACCGACTTTCTGCGACCTTGCGGAACCAAAAACCCTGAGGCATGGACGGAGAACAACATATGGGAACATCTCGAGACAACCTTGTGTGTGAGGAGGAATCCGCTGCAGAAGGGCTTGTGCGAGATCTATCTTCGGGATCAGAATCCGAAAACCCAATGAAAGAGGAGGAACATAAAAACACACGACCACAAAAAAAGAAGAAATAGTTTGATGAAGTCCACCTCTATGGCCGCAAATAGCATCTTCGCAGATTCACTCTACCAGATGGCATTTGGGCGGAAGACTAATTTCTCCTTTTTTTGCTCGATCTATAGATGCACGGTGTTACTTTCAAGAAGCGCGCTCCTCGTGCTATCAAGGAGATCCGCGCCTTCGCCGAGAAGGCTATGGTATGTTTCTTCCCCAGGAAGTGATGGGATAGGATGGGGATCCAGCTAACCTCTCGCGTTCCGCCAATCAGGGCACCAAGGATGTCCGCCTCGACCCCCAGCTGAACAAGAAGGTCTGGGAAGCCGGTGTCAAGGGCGTTCCTTTCCGCCTCCGTGTCCGCATCTCCCGCAAGCGTAACGACGAGGAGGGTGCCAAGGAGAGACTCTACTCCTACGTTCAGGCCGTCAACGTCAAGGACGCCAAGGGTCTGCACACCGCTGTTGTTGACGAATAAATGGATCGCTTCCTGCTCGGGGCTTGTGTTACGGTTGACTGGGAACAATAGAAAATTTTCCATCAAATGAATAGTTCTTCCTTCCGCTGTAGCTTCGGTCATCGGTGCTTCTCTTTCAGGCTTGGGAGTATGGAGTGAAATATCATCGTTGGGACCTTTCGGGTAGGATTGTATCGATTGATGCGAGACTACAGTGGAACTATAGTCGACGTGACTACCAAGAGATCCTTTATTTAATTCATTATACCCTCTTCCTTTGAAGAATCGTATCTTAACTAGCTCCCCCGTAGTAGACCACGCCTCGTCGAAATCCAACTTGCCCCATATGCATGACCTCACTTTTAACCCCATCATCACACTCATAATCCCACCGAAAAGACTGCATGTTTAAAAATATATATCCTACTATGGTACTCCGTATTTAATATTGTAAACCTGTTTGATATTCGTAAGCTAGTGGCATTGGTAATGCCAGCGAAACATCAAAATCTCTGTAGAACCCTAAGCTAAGCGATCATCTAGTTCTTTCTGAATCTAAGCCAGCAATTCCTGCACTAAGTTGCAGGAACCAGGTCCATGTGCACCATTGCATCACGAGCATTTTTTCGAAGCCTATCGATGCTCAAGGGGAGAGCTGTGTCGGCTTTCAGATCTTGGGGGAGATCTGGGCCGAAGAGATCTCCAGCACTGATCCCAAGTGAGCAATCGGATTGAGTTGCAGGAAAGATGGTCTATTATATGGTGAGCCCTGGTCAGTAATAGTAAGGGTAGAAAACCCACTGCTTCTTGCCGGAGGACCGGGTTGCCATTCGCGTCTCGAACGTAGAGCTCAGCTTTGCCTTCCACTTGATTGGTGTTGCCTTTGCGAGCATACTGGATTATCAGAACGATGTTCACAGATGGACGGCCACCAATAAGCCATAGTCTCATGTCTTCCATGAGCCGCTCTTTAGACGCAGAGTCTCCGCATTCGAGTACGAATGAGGGGTGGTATTCATGTCCTGACCTTATACAGAAGTTGCATGACTTCCTCGAATCCGAGTACGGGGCCTTGAATCGTCCATGGGCTGTCCAGAGTTAGCATTATCATATACCGTATGATCCATAGCCGAAGACTGACTAGCGTTTCCCCCGACACGGAGAAGATGGAGCTGATCAAATGTGACAAGATTCTGCTCGCGCCAGTCGGATCTCTCATTAATCATCCAGTTAAAATGACATCCAAAGAGATTGTAAGAAACGACTTTGACTAGCAAGGTCTCTGTAACGGAGTTGTAGTTGCCGCTGAGCCCAAGCATAATTAGCAAGGAGTATAGAGATGATTATCATTGTTCAACTTACGCGGCGTTCGAGCGTTCCACCTCCCCATCCTCATCTAGCGAGTCGACAATCAATGGGCCCCAGGCGGGGGAAACAGAGGTGCAGACAATTTCAGTTGGGTCTTGTGCTTCAAGAATCTCTCTTCGGATCTGTATGAAAAGCTCTTTCGAAGTTCGGAATCTGCTTGCTGAATGGCGAATGAACTTCGTAAAGGGAATGCTATGCTGGGTCTGTTCTTCCATTTTGGCTTTGCTTCGAAGACCACGTCTCTGGGATTTTGGACTGAGTTAATGTTATACTGAGGGCTTGCCAGAGCTCGAATAGTGATAGATCTGTCAAGCTTAGGTAAGATCTTTGAAAGAGACGAGGGTGGGAAAGGGGGAGGAAGTTGAGAAGAGCATGACAGCGACACATGTAGGTCCAGTGAATGAAACCAAGGTAAGACTTCTTCGATTACTCATTTAGGGACCGAAGCTATCTACCCAAGGATAAGAAGGGTATTGGGTAGATTGACTGATTCAGTCAATCCTTGGGAATGAAATTATTCAACCATGGCTGCCTCAGATTCAGGCATCAGTTAGTACTCACACCTATGAAGAGTCTATCCATTGACACGTCAAAACGTCGAGGGGGGACCCTCTGCAAAGGTTGAGGCGGTTGATGACGAAATCCCAATAAATGTGTGCCATGCCAAAGGAACAACGCCAGGGAATCCATCGAATAAGGATAAAAGATAAGATATGAATGAAATGTTAGATGGAAGATGCATTTGCAATGGTTCGAACCCACACGCTATGCTAAGGCGCCTGTCTTGTTCCATAGATAATAACACGATGCTGATGACGCACTGTAATTGAAATGCGAAATAGTTACACACAAAGGCCATGATCCGAATGTGGGGAAATTGAGGGCAGGAGGAAAATGGAATGCAAAATGGTTCAACTAAATGACGCCAACTTCGAGTGCTATGTTTCAGAAAAGACATGACGAAGAATCGACAAAGTAAGGCGCCCAGGTGAAAAAGACAAATTTGCATGACAATCGCAGACACAAAGTAGGGGTCAGTCCGATCAATGAGATCGCACGGGAACCGTGATTCTTTGGTGGATAGGAAAATAAAAGCATCGGCTTAAGGCCCGTTGCCTAAACCATGGGAAGCACGGTGATGGCCGGACCGAATCGATGTAAAAGTCGTAAGAAAGAGCCGCGAAAGTGTTCCAGAAAATCCAAATGTACAACGTCGATTCGTGGCATGTAAACACAGCTTGTGCTTACGCCTTGGACTCTTCAATTGCAGAATGCAAACGCTCAACTTCCTCCTTCTTAACTCTAACAGCCCACTGTTCCGGGGAGCCTTCAGCCTGGGGAACCAGGAACTGCACACTGTTTGCGTTAACAGTGTACTTGATATCCTTCAGCAAGGCTGCGTTCAGGACAACCTTGCCACTTGGGTCAGCTCTCAGGATGATGCGAGAGCGAGAAGTGTTGCGATTTTTCAGAACACGAAGGTAACCAACACCCTGACTATCCCAGCCTGTGCCAGGCTTGAGCTTCAATGCACGCGCCCGGGTCTCAATCACAATGTCTTCGTCCTCTTCGCCCGCTCTGCTGCGAGCAAGATCGACCTGGGGTAGAGATTCCGTAGCCTCTCCATCTACAGATTCCTCCGCGCCAGTATCGGAGGTCATTCCGGGCGTCGACGCACGACTGCCAGTAGCGGATGTGACGGTGGAAGGAGCCAGGAAGGAAGAGCCTTGCTGTGACGGACCACCAAAGGAGAACCCTAGCGCCGACTGTCCACTGCCAGATGACTTCGCCCCAGCGGCTGGAGCGCCGAAGAGAGTAGAGAATGGCTTTGAGGAGTCGGTCGATTGAGCGGTGGGCGCAGAATCAGACTTCAACATGGTCGAAGGTGCCGTAGCAGTCGAGTCGGCAAATTTGATGGGAGAATCTGGCTTCCAGGTCTTGTCACCTGCTGGTTTCGACGAGCTCTGACCAAAAATGGACGGCGTACTCGTTCCATTACTTGCCGGTGCGGAAGTAAAAAGTCCACCGCTCGTGTTAACTGAAGAGTTGAAGATATTAGATGCTGGCTTAATTTCGGCAGTGCCACCTGGACCGGGTGCAGGGGTACTGGGTGAGCCAAACGGATTCGGGGTGGACGTTCCAGGAGTCGTCAGGGAAGAGGAGAACTTGGACGAAGGGCTAAAGAGGGAAGAGAAGGGATTCTTTGGTTCCTCGTTGGTTTGCCGCTTAGGCTTTCCATCTTGACCATACTGAACCCGATCAAATAAACTTTTACCACCGGTCGCCGATGTGCTCGAGGCTTGCTTTGACTTCGTCAGAGCTTTAGAAAAATCGCCGTCATCACTGCTGTCATTAGCAGAGAACTCGGCTCCGCTGACCGAAAGCGCTTTGGAGTCGGCTTCGCTGGTTTCCGCATCCCGACTACCATCGGCTTCGCTGGCCGGTACCAAAGAGGACTCTTTGGACTCTTCATCAGCATCTTCCCCAGCAGCTGACGCCTCTTCGGTATCATCAGCATCATTATCCTCTTCTGCCTCTGATGGCGTCGCAGAGAGATGACCAAAGATATTATTCGCTTTGACCGGAGTGTCTCGCTTTGCTTCAAAGACGGATGCGCTGGCAGTCGGAGTAGATGTCTCTGCTGTTTTCTTGGGTTCCGCAGTATCGCTGCTCTCATCCTCGAAGACGAATCCCTTGCCCGGAACAAACTTGGCACGCTTCTTAGACTGAGCCTCCAACTCCTCGCGTTTCTTGCGCTGCTGTTCGGCGTCTTTCCGTTCCCATTCAGCTTCGTCTTCTTCCTCAGAGTCGAAATCCTCTGCTTTGCGCTTCTCCTTTTCCTTCTCAGCATTCTTATCAGCAATGGATTTGAACTGAGCGAAAAAGTTCGTCGCAGAGCCGGCACCGAATTTAGGAATGGCTGGCGACTCGGTTTCCTTATCAGCTTTGGGCTTCGGGACGAACAGATTCTGGGCAGGCGTGCTGACGCTGGTTGTCGATGTCGCGAACCCAGGACTCGAGATAGATTGAGAGAAAACGGAGCTGGATGTTACATTTTCCTTGGGAGTAGTTGATGAAGCAAATACTGGCTTTGCCGGAGATGCAGACGGGGTGGTAGAGAACAGAGCAGGCTTATTGGCTTCTGGTGTAGCTGGCTTGTTAGACACTGCACTTGCGGCTTTTGAATCATCAGCTTTCGATTTCGAGAAAGTCTGAGCGAATATGCTCGCTGTCGCAGAATCACTATCGGAACGGTTCTCAGCCCGAGAGACCGAAACGCCAGTTTCAGCCTTTTCCTCAGCCATTTTCCCATTGGTAATCGGAGTGGTCTGGTTTGTATCAAAAAGCTTGGACGGCGTTGTCGTAATGGAGCTTGGTCCGATGTTCATCTTCTGCGAAGGTGACGGGACGTTGGTGCTGGGGGTCGCTGTTACACCAGTGGTGCCGAAGGGCTTAACTTTCTTCGCTGATTGTACTTCAAGGTCAGCACCTTCATCGTCGGCGGCCTTCCGCTTATGTGAGCGCGGCGCAGTTGGCGCCCCAATCACTTCACGAACGCGCATGTAAAAGAGTACGGTAGCATCGAAATCTTCCGTTGCGGGATTCAGTCGAGCGATCTCGCGCTGAAAGCATTCATTCAGCATGCGGAGACTGTACACAATATCAAAATCTTTCTTCTGTTGTTCGCTCAGTCCAGTAGGCAATTTGCTCGGCCGCAAGCTCTGGGCGAATTGGGCTGCAGAAGGCTTGGCTGAAGGTGCTGGCTGAGCGGGTGCTGCACCGTTGACTTTGAAAACGCCTTGAGACGCAGTAGTCGTGGACGCAGGTGTCTGGATTTTACTCTCCGCAGCGGTGGTCGGGAAAGATGAAGACTGCGGCGCGAAGAGGTTGGCGGATGGCGTGGCTGCAGACGAGAAAGCTGGGGTAGAAGCGACCGGTTTCGCTGGCTCTCCCACTTTCGCTCCTTCAACAGGTGTGCTAGGCTTGGGAGAAAAGAGAGAGCCAAACGGGGCAGCAGCAGGAAGAGGTTTTTGTTCTGGCGTGGGTTGGGTGGTAGTGGATGGTTTAGGGGCGAAGAGGCTGCCGAAAGGATTTGCCTCGGGAGTCTTGGGCTTATCAGTCTCTGCAGAAGCAGGCTTGGGCGCAAACAGGTTGCCCGTGGCCGGTGCCTGGAAGATGCCAGTTGATGTAGTAGTTGAAGGAGCAGCAGCAGCGCTTTGGCTCTTGGAGAATAGGTTGCCACCGGTTGTGGAGGAGGAAAATTGGAAGCCGGTCTTGGGTGGGGCGGCCTCGCCTTTCTTCTCCTCGTGTCCTTTCTCTTCTGCAGGCTTTGGCGTAGCTGATGGAGAGGGCGCGCCTGAGAAAAGGTTTGAAGACTGGAAAGGGTTCTGGAACGGCGTTGAGGGCTTGGCCGGCGAAGCAGTACCAAAAAGAGTCGTGGATGTCGTTGACGTGGGCGTAGCAGCGGTCAATGCGGGTGTAGGCGCCGTAGCACCTGCTGTGGGTTGCTGGGAAGTAGCACCGAAGAGAGGAGTCGAGGCTGGAGTAGCTTGCTCTGTCGGCTTTGTCCCAAAAAGTGGTTTGGATGGAGTTTGTTGAGCCGCCGGTGTAGCACCCCCAAAAACGGAACTTCCTGCTGGGCTGGAGAAGCCTGTGGATGCGCCAAATGCAGGCTGAGAAGCATTTCCTCCGAAGATGGCTGGCTTTGATACAGCAGCATTGGCCTTCGGGTCAGGAGATGTCTGCATGGAATCGCTACCGAACGCTGTGGATTGGCCAAAGGGAGAAGGCTTGTCTGATGTAGACTGGCCGAACAGATTTGTGGATGGAGCAGTGCTAGTGGCGGTATTCTGGCCGAAAACGCTGCTACTGGAGGGCGCCGTCGTCACAGGCTGGCTTGAAGGTGCAGTAGTGGAAGTGCTTCCAAATATGCCTCCAGGAGCAGTGGTCTGCTGCGAGCCGGTTCCAAAGAGACCGCCCGAAGGCAGAGACTGCTGGCCTGGAGCAGAGCTTCCTGGGGGTGGTACGTTGAACATATTGCCTTTGAAACCAGAAAACCCACTATTATCAGACGGCTGGCTGGGCGCAGTCGTGTTTAGAGTGGCGAAAGGATTTGCCGATGTCCCAGAGCCAGATCCACCAAAGGATGTAGAGAAACTAAAGGATGATGAACCAGCACCTCCTGAGCCAAAGGCAAATGGTGATCCTCCGTTCTGACTGGGCTGGCTTGGATTTGAACTAGCTCCTGGAAAACTGTGAGACTGAGATTGGCCAAAAGAGAAGCCGTTCGTCGCAGGCTGGGAGCCGGAGACAGTATTGGGATCGATTGAATTGAAAGGGCTAAATGTAGCTCCGGCAGGACCTGGACCAGTCGTGCTCGGGCGGATTCGCCTCCGGGGATCCTTAATTCTGCCGCCGTCGTCAGTAACAGTTCAAGTTGAAGCTATAGACAAGAAGCTGAGATTCGCTATCGACGAGTGCGAATTGTAGAACGTTTAGGATGGAAAGTGTTGAGGTAACAGAAGAGGGGAGACAGGGAAAACAAAGACAAAGAAAAAAAAAAAAAAAGATTTGAGCAACACAATGAACACAACAATATGGGAGGCTGGTATTGATGGTGGCCCCTCTCCCATTCAATGAATAAAGACGCCCCAAGAGATGACAGGAGATGCATAAACTTAATCGCAACCATGAATCTCATCCACTTACTTTCTATTTGCCAACTGCGCAGCAGTCGCCCGCTGAGGCTTATCTTCTGGTGTGCTCGCCATATTGAATGCAAAAAGATCGGAGTCCTTGTCGCCCTGAGGGCCAACAGCTCCTCTTTTAGACATCTAACGCTGATGAGTCTCCGAGGTGAGCTCAACCCCCTTCCTGGTTTCCTACTCTCGAAAGTGATTTTTCATCCACTGAGGCAGGTTCGATGATCGCGCAAAACTGCAATAAAGCGATTGGGCTTTCGCGTGAAATCTCGCTCGAGGAAGACAGTACGACTTTGTGATTTCGATTGCTGTCAAAGCGGCGCGCAGATACGCGGGGAGGAATACTCGATAGCGGTCTTCACAAGCGGCAAATGCGGCTTCTATATTCGCGTTCTCGTGTGGATCAAACGTCAATACTCCGGCTCATCTATCAAAAGCTTTTCGTCAAGCCGTGGGCCCGATGAAGCAATGTGGATTTCGCTAGTTCTGCACAGATCGCGATGCGCGAGAGGCAGACAGGGCAACGGGGATGTGGGAAGGAAGAAGTAGGATGAGGCTGTAATGGAGGGTAGAGGCAAAGATTTAAGGCGCTCCGATGCTAGGTGTGAATATGTGCCTCTTCTCGGAATTCGCCGCCTCGGAGAGGATGAGATTGGGTGGGTAAGAGCTGTATGGTTTTCTTCAACAGCTACTCGGATCGCGACTTTTTTCGCCGGTGATGAGAGCCTCTTGCTGGCAGAAAAAGTCAGCATCACGTGACCATACAGGGTGACGTTCTTGGCACAAATGACATAACAGCCAGCAGGAAGAGACATCCGGCAATGATGATAGAATATGCAGCAGATTTGACAGTTATAGATGGAGATAATTCCATTGTCTATATGCACACCATGGTTGGTGCTCTGATTGGTTATGGGCCATATAATGACCTTCTTTATCTGCGCACAACATTGGGGCGTATTGTTGTTACGTGATCACCAGAGAGGTAAGTGAAGATGCTCCCTACAAATGGGTGTATCATATGTAATAATCATACGGTATATTACAACATACCTTGGCCCTTCTGTGGTTGCCAGGGCACAAACAGCTTGGAGACCCCACAACACGGCAGCATATTTGACAGCTATTCACCCCAAAGAGCTTCATGCCAGTCTGGATTTGATGGAAATTTACCAGAAAACACTGTTCATGAGCGCGGATTTTGAGAGCTTCTATGACCGTACATTGAGGTTGAGGGTGCATTTCAGGAAACTCAAAATGCCGAAGGTATACGGAGTCAACATTGTGTCTGAAGATTATTGGCTTCAGAAGCTCTCTTGACATGAACGATTCTCAGGTTTTATATTTTTTAGCGAACCATTCCTCTATGGACACTCAGTCTTCGACTCAGATCTTCCAGTCGAGCAAGCTGATACAAGCAACAGGATGTCCTCTCCCCTAGAAGAGACTATCCGTCATTTGTTGAGTACAGATATGTTCAACAGCCTCCGGTCATTCATACGAATTGTTTCGCGAAGCTGATGTGCTTCCCAAGAGGCTCTTTAAGCGATAGACTATGAAATCAAGTCGTCATCGCCGTCGACGCGTCTGCTACGGAAGGAAGGAAGATACCTGTTTCAACCTGGTGAAGAGGAAGACTCCCCCGTGTCAGTTTCAAACTGTTAGGAGTCCGACGGCTGTCGTAGTCAAGTCAATCTTCCAGCGATGGGTGGCCGGCTCCAGTTGAGTGCGTGGTCATGATGCGAAGGTAGCCATGTTGCGACTACGTGTGCCTGACAGGTTTCTCATCACTTTCCGAAATGGACTTATTGAACGTTGAATTTCGCTGGGATGTTCAACCCCACAATCTTTGGAGTGGAACAACACTTGCTTGACAGACGAGTGACCATTTTGGTGCCCTTAAGCTTGAAACGAAGGGATGGTCATACGATGCGAGTGTGCTCTATGGTTACATTTCTTCATTGGCAAAAGTTACATTTTGACGAGCCTTCTGAGATGAATGGATATGCCGGGCATGATATATTGCTTGGGGTAACCTTATGCCGAAGATTAATCTATAGCGGCTTTGTTATACACCTACAGCGGAGTCAATTCTGACTCTTGGGTAGACGACTACTGTCGACTCCAAACTAGTTACTCAAGCATTCGTTTCAGTTTCAGGCTTAATAAAACGGATCAGAGTATGCGGAGTAGATATCTACTCCGTGGTCCGTAGGATGTTAGCAGATAGACAGCGTGGCGGGGGCCGCGGGGCATCTCTTCCCTGCCCCATAATACGAAGTAGATGGTTTGAAAGGACTAAGTACATCGTGTCAATGTTCCTGAACCTGCAGCCAAGACACCTTCTGAAGAGAATTTAGCTATTACTCTGTTTGAGCTTGGGGCTTGGGCATCAAGTTTTCCTCTTAAATCAGTTAGGCTGATGACCTTTCGCATACTAGTCTACACTCTACACTCTACAGCACATGTCTATCCGGGTCAGGAGTCTCTTTCAAGTCACATTCGCCGAGTCATCTGGCCGCGTCTCAGTCACATTGGCATCCCCTGCATAGTGCATGGGGCGGCGCATCATCGGCGCATGGCTTTGAATTATTGAATAGTGCCGAAGGCTTGCCGCTTGATTCGAAGAGGAATGGAACGACAAACTCAAATCAATTCAATCGGCCTAACCTTGACTTTAATTTCCCCATTCAGGACCAAAATTGCATGCCGATCAACCAGACTAGTTGAGAATCCGAGATGGATCAACCCCCCTGATCGGAGTGCTCTCTCACCTCAGAGGCTGGCTGAAGGAAACTTTACTCCGACTCAAGTCACAACCAACGATGGCATATCACACCGTGACACCGTATGCCCAATTTTCCTTCTAGATATTGATTGCATTGCATCTTTTGAGACGTTTCTTCCACTAATCAGTCATGATACCAGGGTTTCGGACATGTCACCCTGTCCACCCTTCCCTGTTCTTCTGCCGTCTCTTCAAGCTCTTCAAATGAGATATTTCCCAATACGGCAATGCCACCGTCCGCTTGTCCATCTAGACACCGCCTGTGGCGTTCGCGTTGTTTCTAGTCCTCCATCGTGTCATGTCTGGTGTGGGGATTTAGGGCAGGCCCGCTGACGCCTAAACGAACATGAATCTTTTGGTTGGCTAGGGAGAGACGGGGAGTATCCTGAAGACACATCCACTGTATTCCGACGATGAAGTGGCTTGAATCTTAGACATGTCATATGTGACTCCATATGCGGGATGTTGCGTATAAGAATGCGCAAATGCCCCGAATATTGTGATGAATGGCCCCTTCAGCACTGTGCCTCTTGCCAACCTGAGTTGCTTCAGGAAAATCCCAAAATGCTTTTCAATTTTCTTGCTGCTTCTCTTTGGCTCTTTGCTGGCGTGCGCGCACAACTTCTGAGCAGCCCTGTTCGAAGCCCTTCGGCTGCACCATCCTCGAGTGCTTCAGGACTGATCCGCGCCTCCCCGACAGTTGCGGCGGCTGCTGAGTCTTCGGCAGCTGTAGAGCACTCTTCCAACCTTGGTGCAGCTGCAGCTGCAGCCGTTGATGATCCGGCATATTGGCTTGCGGACATCGCTCATCAGGGAATCGCGGCCTTCAATCCAAACCCTTCTACATACAAGGTCTTTCGCAATGTCAAGGACTATGGTGCTAAAGGTATGGCCTCGCGTAACGATTTTGGCAATCCATGTTCTTATTTTAATTTCCAGGTGATGGTGTAACGGATGATACTGCCGCGATCAACGCAGCTATGAGCGATGGCGGTCGTTTCTCCCCAGCAAGTCGTGACTCTTCAACTACAACCCCTGCGATTATCTACTTCCCGGCCGGCACATATATAATCTCTTCGTCGATCATTGATTACTACTTTACGCAGATTATTGGCAATCCAAACTCGCTCCCTGTCATCAAGGCTACTCCAGGATTCACAGGACTAGGTCTGATAGACGGCGATCAATATCAGAGCGACGGTAACCAGGGTTGGATATCGACGAACGTCTTCTTCAGGCAAATTCGTAATTTGATCCTCGATCTGACTGCTATACCCGCGGGCACTGCTGCCACCGGTATTCATTGGCCTACCGGCCAAGCTACGAGCATTCAAAATGTCCAGATCTTGATGAGTTCGGGCGCCGGGACGCAGCATCAAGGTATTTTCATTGAGAACGGTAAGCCATAGATCTGTTCTGTACGAAGCGAGGCACAGCTGAGTATTTTCTGAAGGATCTGGCGGTTTTATAACCGACGTTACGACCGTAGGCGGTTTGTATGGGTTCAACATCGGAAACCAGCAATTCACCATGCGCAATCTGCAGATTTCAGACGCCGTCGTTGGTATCTCCCAGATTTGGAACTGGGGCTGGACATACCAAGGACTCACTCTGACTAACTGCACCACGGCCTTTTCAATTGCGAACGGCGGTGTTGGAGCTCAGCTGGTCGGATCCGCCATCGTACTTGACAGTACGATTGAGGACTGTCCTGTATTTGTTGACACAGCCTGGCAGCCCTCGAGCTCGAGCAATGGTAGCTTGATTCTGGAGAATGCGGCCCTCAACAACGTTCCCGTGGCTGTCAAGGGTCCAAGTGGCACAGTCCTTGCCGGATCAGCGGGAGCCATGACCATTGCTGCGTGGGGTCAGGGACACAAATATACTCCTTCTGGACCGACCAACTTTCAGGGTACAATTACTGCGCCAACAAGACCCAGCGCTCTACTGTCTGGTGGAAGATATTACACCAAATCAAAGCCACAGTATGAAGCATCTCCGACTTCTTCGTTCCTGAGCGTACGAAGTGCTGGAGCCAGGGGCGATGGCTCTACCGATGACACTGCCGCAATTCAATCCGCTCTTAACACAGCAGTTGCTTCAGGACGAATTGTCTACTTCGATCAGGGTGTTTATAAGGTGACTAACACACTCTACATACCTCCCAATTCACGGATTGTAGGAGAAGCATATCCGGTCATCATGGCTAGCGGGAGTGTGTGGTCCAATATCAACCAGGGTGTGCCGGTGGTTCAAGTTGGTAGGGCAGGCGACTCTGGAACCATCGAATGGTCGGATATGATCGTCAGCACACAAGGCTCGACGCCTGGTGCCGTGCTTATCGAGTGGAACTTGGCCGCAAGTCAAGGCTCAGGCATGTGGGATGTTCACACACGAATCGGGGGATTCGCGGGCTCTGGGCTACAAGCCGTACAGTGCCCGACCTCTGCAGCCGTCTCGGCAGCCTGCGAAGCGGCTTACATGTCGATGCATATCACGAGCAGTGCCAGTAACGTCTACCTCGAGAATGTTTGGCTGTGGACAGCCGATCATGACCTCGACAACGGTGGCGATACCCGAATCTCCGTCTACACTGGCCGAGGGCTTCTGGTGGAAGGCAAGAACATTTGGCTGTAAGCTAATAGGCCTACCCGCATTTTCGTCCTCTTTAAACTGACCCAACTTTCAGGTACGGCACTGGAGTTGAGCACCATTCGCTGTATCAGTATCAGTTCTCGGGCTCTCAGTCTGTTGTTACGAGCTTCATCCAGACAGAAACACCGTGAGTTAATAATCCCCGTTTCAATAAGAATAACGTACTGACAAAATCAGATACTACCAACCCAATCCCAACGCAGCCAATGGCCCATATCCCAGGAACGCGGCTCTGAATGACCCGGACTACAGCAGCTGTCTACCCGGGAACTGCGATGCGCTCGGTCTCCGGATCTTGAACAGCCAGAACACTATTATCTACGGTGCAGGGCTCTACAGTTTTTTCAACTACTACAGCACCTCCTGCTCTGACTATCCGGGCGGGCAATGCCAGAGTGAAATCTTCAGTATCGAGGGCAGCACCAGCGGGCTGGTCGTCTACGCTCTAAGCACCGTGGGAACGACGAACATGATCGTGAAGGACGGGGCCTCTCTGGCGGTGTACAGTGATAATCTTGCTACATACGCGGACACGATCGCCTATTTCACCTTGTAGTCGTACTATCCGGCAGCTTATTCTTTCCATTCTTAGCTTCGGCTACTTTTCTTCTTGCAGATTCACACTTTCTTTTCCTTCAATTAGTAATACCAAATGAAGGCAACTGTCATATTCCAGACACTTGAACCTTAATGAATACAAAATCAAGTGATGAGACATGTGTATTCGTTATATAGCAAATAAATACATCGTCAAGAAAAACGAACCTAGCAAGAAAAGCGGCACGAAGGGTATCTATAGCTTAGCCTTGCTCTGCGCCTTCTTAAGCACAGGCTCCATCTTCGTCGCCTTCATGATATTCCCCTTGATCTTGAGCTTGCCGCCCATGAAGAGCCGCTGCGCATTCGCCTTGCCGCTAACCAGAGAACCGAAGTCCGCATCGGAGAGGGAGAGAGTCACTATTAATTCAGTCCACAGGTCAGCCTAAACCCATCCAACCCACTCCACTAACCGCTAGAAGAGGGAGTATACGAACCATCAGCCTTTCCACCGGGGGGCGCAGCACCCTTGCCGACAACGCCCTTGTCCTTGAGATCGAGGTACCAGCTCTCCTCCTGGCCGGAGGAGTTCTTGAGGTTAAACGCGACGACGGCCTTGGCGTTCTTGATGGCGTCTTTGCGCTCGGCTTCGTCGGACTGGAGGGCGGAGTTGATCACGTCGAAGGCGGCGGAGGAGGGGAAGGCGTCTGTTGATTTCCTCGGTGTCTTGTTAGTTCCATTGGGCTTTGCTTTTGGTCGGTTGGGTTGGGGGGTGTGGGGATGACGTACCGTTCTTGAGAGACATGGTGATGGATTGTATGAGTATTTGGGGGTTTTGAGGATTGGGTGAAGGAGTGATGGATAGTTGGTAGTAAGAAGTCTGATGCGATAGAAGGAGAAGGACACTGGGGATATTGTTCTTCTTATTATTAGGTGCTTATGAGCTTCCCCGGAGAGTTCGGGGCATGACATGTGAATTCCGCTGGGGGCGGTCGGGGATCTTCATAACATGGCGCTGTCAGCTTTCGAACTTGCCGAGGCTGGAGGTTCCTGTGATTGATCGCTGAGATTCCATGGAATGGGGTCACCTTCAAATTCTGATGATGCATTTTCTATTTCATAAAGATGATCATTTGAAATTGAGACACTCTCGTCTACGGAGCACGGATAGAGAGTGTAGATATGCATAGCTACACAACAATATACTCAGACCATGTGACTTCTATCCCGTTACCCATCAGTCACACAAAGATGAAGAACAGACCAGAAATAGATCTACGGCTACGGCACAATAACTGATGAAATCCTCCCCACTCTATGCTACCTCGAGTGGCTTCAACCATACTCAGAACAGAAAGCGATGCGAGAACTTACTCAACCTAGTCTCAACGACCAGCACAAGCACTTGAGATATCCACATCAGCCGGTCCGTTCGCCGATGCTCCCTCGTTACACGGTTAAATTGTTCTTCCAGCCATGGCAGTGATAGCACCGAAGAACCTCCCTGACTCTGATGTCTTCGATGCTAAATTGGATAGAGGAAAATGATCGTGTGCTTGAGATTTTATCCACATAATGACACGCTATCAGCCAGCATAATTGTCCGCATAGTGGTCCTGACGTGAAATCCTTGCTGGGATAATTTTTAGCCTGTAAACCAAGTACAATATCTGCTCGATATCATCATGTAGCAGATCTTCTCTTGTAGCAGTTGATGGCTTAGATGGGCATCATGGCTGCGAATCAACTCGTTGTGATTGAGCAATTCTTCTCTCAGAGAAATCCTCACAGGGGCATTCCTATTAAAGAGGAGACCACATTTTGCGAAAGCAAATTGTGTGGCCTGGCTGATAAGTCTCTGCAGACTATGATTACTTCGCTTCAAAATTGTAGAAGCTGACCGTTTTCTATTCAAATAATATGAAGTCTTGTGGGTGTTCTATTCGTTCTTGATGAGCGTGTCCCATTTTAGGACGTCGTCAGAATGAGAGACAACTAGCAAAAAGTCGATATTTTCAATGGAACCATGGATACCTTTATTATCAGACATTGAGACTCCTGGAGTCATTATGACCAGAATCCTCTGAATATGTCGACCTGTCCTCAATAACATGTTGTGACAGAAAGAGCAAATCAGTGAAGAGAGAAAAAATTGATCCAGAGAGAAGTATCCGCGCTCTCGCCACCGTGTTGGATAGATCTTCTTTCCAGCTACTCTCATTGCAAAGTCAACTAGATATCTACACACTCTTTAACTCTTGATTACGCTGGTCAGAAAGCAACAGAGGAAGTGAGATCCTCTGTCTGTGACTCTTCCAGGACTGCTTCACTTTCCATCGCTCTTTGTCTTGACGTCTCTCGTGTTGTTTTATTTCTGTTGCTTTTTTCTGCCAAGAAGGAACACCAGAATCCTTTAACCATCAACTCCTCAGTCTCTTCAACTGTTTACCATCTTCTTTGATTCTTTCTAATGTCAGTCATTTAATGTCTATCTAAAATTAGTGGACAGTTGATTGAACTTCCTTTTTTGCCACTTGGGTAGCAAATCTCTTGCGTTCTAGGCGACAGGCTGTTCTCGACAGGCTGAGAATCTCCACGCAAGCATGGCGAATATCGGGGAGGATGCGTCCATTGAAGATCTCGAGGACGATCTTCAACTGCATCAAGTCATTCTTCAAAGCTTAAACGAGCAAAGGCCAAATGCTGTCGAAGAGAGACAAGAATTACTCGACATTATCAGAGACTTGGAGACGCGCCTTGCGCGGCTCCGTCGCGGCGGCCAAGCTACTCCTGACACACGTTCTCCGGTTGCCCGTTCGGGTACGCCTGGCTCGCCATTGCCTCAAGCACAGCTAGACGGCGCCACTATTTCACATTCAAACGATGCTAGGAGACCTCCGCAGTGGGGTAGCTTTTCTCCATATCGGCCTGGACTCCCCGTAAGCGTAGGTCTTGCCTCAGAGAGTGTATCAAGAGCGTCAACGGATAATGCTAACAATAAGAAGGGACGGAGCTCCTATGGTTCTGACGACGATGACCTTGATAGGCCACTTGGAGGAGGATCGACGCACAGGCGTGCATCCTCTAGTTCTAGCTCTGCGATGTCCCCTTCGAGGGTACCTGCAGGTCTTCCTCTGGCGGCTGAATCCAGTCGGAAGCGACGGCGTCAAAGTTCTAGCGGCGGCCTCAACCTTGCACGGCCACAGAAACGAGTAACAGACGACAGACGTCCTTCTAACTCTAGCACCGCGTCTTCTGGCGCTCACCAGGGCCAATTGAACGATGAGTCTGAGGAGCTGAAGCGACTCTTGGGCTTAGACAATGACGATACTCTGCGCGCACTCCAGGAAGAGCAGAGGAAAGCAGAGCAATGGCTGGAAGAGCGAAAGGAGCAGGAGCGTCGTGACGAAGAGTATGCCCGTATGCTTATGAACGGACTGTATGAACCTCCTCGTCCAGCTTCAGCTCACAGCACCGTCTCTACGAATTATTCGGGGTCGTCCATCCAGTTTCCTTCTGAAGCGCCCCTGGCGTATCGCGGCGAAGCGGGACCATCTTCCATTCACCAGCATCATTCCATCAATACGCCACTTGTGGATCGTTCGCGCTCATCCTACGGCTTTCAGCCATCCCCTGAATCGAGAGATTCCGGTATACAGCATCTACCACTTATTACTTTGCGGGATAGTGATGACAGCGATATAGCGGAGATTTCACCCAGAGATTTCCGCAATGGCCAGGCCAGACTCCAAAGCCATCCCAGGCTGTATCCGAGCTATAATGCGCGTACGGGTCATTCTCCGAATCGTCAGAGCATGGCAAGATACGTTCCAGGTACTCATCCCTCGATTCCACCCGGACACCCTCCTCAAGGTTCTGTGTACGGGCCCAACGTCTTGCACAATACTATGGCAAGGCTTCAAGCAAGTCGGGAGATGTTACAGCAGGCGGGGAGATCGGTCTTTGAAGGATTCACGTCATACTTTACACCCTCCGGCCCTTCCGGCTTGCCCAAGGGACTTTCTGCTGCTGATCACTATGACTCGTGGAAGGGCTACAGGTAAGTTGCCCTGGGCCTTGAGGCGGGAACTGTATTGTCATGCTAACAATAGTTTCTCGATCTAGTGATTTCTATGAGCCTGGCGTGGATCCCAAGCAAGTTCAGGAAGAAATCAAACAATTGCTTGAAACGATTAGACCAGACACCGAAATTGCCAAGGAAAAGCGGGAAGGCACCCCGGATGCGCTTAGATACACCTTGCTGGAGCATCAGAAACTGGGGCTTGCCTGGATGAAGACGATGGAAGAGAGCCAATACAAAGGCGGTATCCTGGCCGACGATATGGGTTTGGGAAAGACCATACAAGCCATTGCTCTCATTGTGACCCGCCCGTCTACGGATCCAGAGCGGAAACCCACATTGATCATTGCTCCGGTTTCTTTAATGCAGCAGTGGAAGCGAGAGATTCAGAAGACTCTCAAGCCGGGTAGGCATCAACTTTCCGTCTATGTTCTACACGGTGAAAAGCGAGCGGTCGGCTACAGAGAACTGAAAGACTACGACGTCGTGCTCACGACGTTCGGAACCTTGTCATCGGAACTGAAGCGCAGGGTACAGTATGACGAATTACAATCGGCTGGCGCGAACGAGGAGGCTTTGACCAGAACTCTGCTGAAGAGCCTGCCATGTCTCGGCCCGAGCAGTCTGTGGCACCGAGTCATCATAGACGAAGCTCAGTGCATCAAGAATCGAAATACGAAATCCGCCCAAGCATGTTGCCGTCTCAATTCCACGTATCGTTGGTGTATGAGCGGAACTCCAATGATGAACACTGTCGAAGAACTACAGTCATTGTTGAAATTCCTTCGGATCAGACCTTATTCCA
The DNA here is from genome assembly GCA_022814375.1 of Aspergillus quadricinctus. NCBI lineage: Eukaryota > Fungi > Ascomycota > Eurotiomycetes > Eurotiales > Aspergillaceae > Aspergillus > Aspergillus quadricinctus. Next base: position 92,278 of record JAKLNT010000004.1, on the reverse strand, counting down.
GCATTGAACGTTTCAACAAGGTAAGTGTCGATGATGACGCCGTGTTTGTCTAATTGAAGGTTGACCTATTACTTTAGGACTTTACCCGACCACTCAAGGGTCCACCTGGCGAGCCTCGCGATAAAGCTATGACACAACTTCGGGTTCTGTTGAAGGCGGTTCTGCTTAGACGGACCAAAACATCGAAGATTGATGGCGAGCCGATCCTACGGCTTCCACCCAGGGTTTCAGAGAAGGTGCATGCTGTGTTCAGCGAGGATGAACAGGCGATCTACGATGCGCTTGAGAGCAAAACCCAGATTCAGTTCAACAAGTATCTCAGGGCTAACAGCGTTGGAAGAAACTATTCCAACATCCTCGTTCTGCTTCTTCGGCTTAGGCAGGCTTGCTGCCACCCACACTTGATGACTGATTTTAGTGTCAGTGTCGAGGTCAATGCCGCTACTGACGAGCTAGACCTTGTTGCCAATGCGAAAGCTTTCGGAGACGACGTTGTGGTCCGTCTCAAGGAGAACGAAAATCTGGAGTGCCCGATTTGTATCGACGCAGTTGACAACCCCATTATATTCTTCCCATGCGGCCATAGCGCTTGTGCCGAGTGTTTCTCTAGGATGACCGATCCCTCAATTGCCGTGCAGCGTGGTGAAGATGGTGCAGCAGAGATCAAGTGTCCGAACTGTCGCGGTCGTGTCGATCCAAAGAAGATCACCGACCATCTGACGTTCAAGAAGATTCATTTTGCAGATGCGGATGATCCCGATCAGGTCGGATCCCTTAAGCCTCTTTCTGAGAAAGAAGAAGATGAGGATAGCGATGATGACGACGACGACGACGATGATGATGACAGTTTGTCTCGATTCATCGTTGACGACGAGGATGACCCAGCGTCAACTAGAAAGTCCAAGGCAAAGAAGGGAAAGAAAGCCAAGAAGACAAAGAAGAGCCTTGCGCAACTCAAAAAGGAGGCATCGAAGAATATCAAATCGAAACAAAAGTACCTTCGCCGACTGGAGAAAACTTGGGTCACCAGTGCAAAGATTGAGAAGACTCTGGAAATCCTTCAGGAGATTCAGGACCGAGACGACAGCGAGAAGACCATCGTCTTTAGCCAGTTCACATCGCTGCTGGATCTCCTCGAGGTCCCAATCGTGCGTCGAGGCTGGGGCTATCGCCGCTATGACGGCAGCATGAGACCTGGTGATCGAAACGCCGCCGTCCTGGAATTCACCGACAACCCAGACTGCAAAATCATGCTGGTTTCCCTAAAAGCCGGCAACTCGGGCCTGAACCTCGTCGCTGCGTCTCAGGTCATCATCTTCGACCCCTTCTGGAACCCCTACGTCGAGGAACAGGCCATCGATCGCGCTCATCGCATTGGACAGATGCGGCAGGTTCAGATCCATCGCATCCTTGTCAAAAAGACAGTCGAGGACCGTATCCTTGAACTTCAGGAGAAAAAGCGCGAGCTCATTGAGGGTGCTCTGGACGAGAAGGCCTTGAAGAAGGTGTCTCGCCTGGGGACTCAGGAACTGGCCTATTTATTCGTATGTCAACCCATTCCTCGAACCTTTGTATTAGACACTAACTGAATTTTTCTACAGGGCGTTCGGTAACGGCTCCTCATCTTTCAATATCTGCGGTATGGCGTTGGCGGCATTCTGCGCTCGGTTTCAGCTTCATTCAGATACGATACCCTAGATCGCTGCCTTCTCCCCTTCGTGTTTTGTATTTGACTTCTTTCCTATTTACATTCCGGACCAGCTCGTATCTATCGTTACAATATCACCAGACTCAGAGCAGCAGATAGAATGAAGTCTTGACCCTTAATCATAGATCTCATACCATTCCATAAATTCGCTCCTCACTTACCTCTCTCTCTCTCTCTCGTCCCCCCCTCTATATGAGGGGTACACCAATAATAAATACGCCAATCTGCATAGTGTTCATTCCTAGTCCTTGCACATGTTCTTTTGACCAAATCCAATGAAAGAATGCCCATGACGTCACCCACAATAATCGATTGATTTGAGAGGTTGTTCCTTGGAATTCCAGGAATCAACAAGTTACTCAATGGGGCGAATCTTTGCTAAGGTATGGATGGCTGTCATGGATTAGTCTAGTCTATCTAGGTAACTCTCTAGTAGATATGTATGTCTATTTCCCCTGCAGTGGCTTACGCTATACCTCTCTAAGGCTATGGGAGTAGAGGAGTGACCCCCTCGAAGCAAAGAGACGATATGAAAACTTTTTTCGACCATCCGTAGACAGCCCAATCTTGTCAACAGATTTGCTTTTCGTCGTAAATAGAGTTATCGTTTGCGAAAAAGAAACAAAAAAGGGAGAAAAATTGTGATAAGCGTCTAAACTACTAGTTGTGTAAGATTCCAATGCATGACAGTGCCGACCTTCCCTTCAGCTATTTCCACCGACCGCTATCGTTGTATCGTAACTTGAGGCATGGCGTAACGAATCCAAATGACCGGGAGAAAACCGTAGGTATGATTGACCGCAGTTCGCCCCCGATCCGATCTGTGTGCGATACGCTTACAGATCAGCGTCCTCCTCGTCAGGCAGAGGCATGGCAGCGGCTGTCGCCATCTCCCTCTCGTACGCCTCCATGAGCTCCTTGTTGACAGCGACCTCAGGAGGGGCAAGAGCAGGGGCAGCAACGAATTCCTGAGTCGGCGTGTTAGTTACAAGTGCAATCACAAGGCTATATAGGCGCAAAGACTCACCAGGCTTTGGTTGCCGACCAGCTTGCGAGCGAGCCACAGGAAGGGCTTCTCGAAGTTATAGTTGGACTTGGCCGAGATATCGTAGTACTGGAGGTTCTTCTTGCGGTGGAAAGTGATGGTCTTGGCCTTCACCTTGCGCTCCTTAACATCGACCTTGTTACCGCAGAGAACGATGGGGATGTTCTCGCAGACACGGACGAGATCACCTATTTTGTGATGATCAGTATGGCCATCGCACTCGATGTCAAGTCGACAATAACTTACGGTGCCAGTTGGGGACGTTCTTGTACGTGATACGGGAGGTGACATCGAACATGATGATACCGCACTGGCCGTTGATGTAGTATCCATCTCTCAGACCGCCGAACTTCTCCTGGCCAGCTGTGTCCCATACATCGAACTGAATCGTTCCGAGGTTCTATCGCGAAAGGTTAGTCGGCTCGCAGATGCAAAGTGGAACGATCAGAGCGGGGTTGTTGGCGGGGCGTACGGTGGTGAAAGTGAGAGGGTGCACTTCGACACCGAGAGTTGCGATGTACTTCTTTTCGAATTCACCAGTAAGGTGGCGCTTGACGAAGGTGGTCTACATCGCATGAATGTTAGCGATCCTGCAAGGAGCTTTCAACATCGAGTGATTTTTTTTTCTTGTTGGTGGCGGGGCCGATGAAGAAATCAACTCCACACGTAGGGCAGCAACCGTCAAGCCTCCGTAGGATGCAGGCAGAGCGAGATGTCGCATCTTATTAGAGTGAAAAGCAATATGAGGGTGATTGTACTTGCCTTACCAGTACCACCATCACCGACAAGGACGAGCTTGAAGGTCGGTGTAGTAGGAGCAGCCATGGCGATGGTTCTGTGACGTTTGAAAATGGGAAAAAAGTCAAGTCGCGAAAGAAATCACGCTGTATTTATATGATGGAAAGTCGTCAAAAATATGCGACAGTTGATGGGGAGAAGTGTGTTCAACAGAACGGCTGAAGCCAGGGAGAAGCAGAGCGAAAGGGTATTCTGGTGATGGAATTTTTGCCCCGAGTCGGTCACAACAGGTTGAAGTCACGTGTTGTTGCCTGAGGATGACAGTTGCCCCGCGAGATAGCGGTCCAAGGATGCCTGAGGGCACGTGAAGCCTGTAGCTCTACGAAATACACTCTTTACAGAGTACGATCTTAGCAATTATCTCTCTTGATTTGTTCCATATTCTACATCTTTTGCAGATTAAGCACGAAGGTAGCTTGGAGTTCCATGCATCGATTACTAATACATTCTTTATCGGACTTCAGTTCTCCACTTGCAGCCTAAACAAACAGTAACGCCAATTTATGCTCGATCCTACCTTCGACTTGTTCATAAAAGCCATATCACATTTCTCGTCAGAGTACAAGAACAGGAGGAAGAACGAGCAGACGTTATGACAAGTGCATTTCCTCCTGTAGTGCCATTGAGCTAGAGTGTCGATCCGGCCCAGGGTTCTCCTGTCACAGTGGAACAAGATGGCAACCTAACAAGCCGCGACCTCCCCAATCACGGCGTGGTATGAGTTCTAAACTCAGTTCGGTAGTGTTATTGGACCCAGGTCCGTCCTTTCTTATGATCTTGACGATGATCGTGCGCTGCGTAAAGTCAGCCAGGTGTAGTTTGAGCAGGCGATGCGACCGCTTACTCCTTCGTTCTGTTGCACTGTTTGTGCTACCTTAGATAGACGTTCGTGATTGATCCAGTTCACATTTCCGAAGCTTCGTATGGTATCCCCGGCCTTCAACCCAGCCTGATCCGCGGGACTACCGGGCACCACGCTGTTCACCTTGGCAAACGGCGTCCCGATCATTTCAGCATCTGATAAACTGTTCTCACCGAAGTTGCTTCGTTGAACTGCAGTCCCGTTCGTACCGCCGGCGGAAACAGCGGCTTGCGCACGTTGAAGACTGGCGAAATGCTCATGGAGACCCTTTTCGAGATGTTTCATTACTTCTTTGTGGTCGGTTCGCAGGTGAATTATTCGTGCTCGCGTCGTGCGGACTATGCTTCAGATTTAGCCTCCGTACCGAATATGAAAATCCGATGAACCTTACTCTGCGCGACGTCGATATCGTCTCGTGGAAAGCCATCAAAGGTCGTCAGGGACGTGTTCATGTTTACGCCATGCTGGAAACACACATTGTCAGACCTGACATCCAGACGCTTCTGGGTAAATGGGATCAACTCACAGACGTGAGCACGGCGCTAAGGGCCGAGAGTTCTGCTTCGATGCGTTCCTTCTCTTGCATCAGGTCCACCATGGACAGCTTGGACAGGTCGCGGGGAACCCCTCCGGACGTAGGTCCAGAGGGTACAGTGGGGGCGTGAATATTATCGTTCATGGGTATTCCCATCCCTTGATGACAAGGTATAGTTAGATCATCGTAGTGTTTTCTGCTAAGTTGTTGGTTATGGTTGTTGTCGGAGAGAGCTAACGGACTTACTGACAGTGGCGGGTCCACCGTAAGATAAGTCGATAACCCGCGGGGTCGGAGAGGGTCCTGTGCTGTTCTTGGCACATCAAGCTTCCATATTCTACTGTCTAGTCATCTATGCCGGAGAGTATAGGTAGATTCAATCCGTCAAAGAATGTAACGGGCTTTTCAAATACTGCTATGTTTGTATTCATTTTGTGCATTTCACCAATCAAGAAGGATGCTATGAATGTGTTTCGCAGTGTTTTCCTGCTATGGAGAACATACAGGCAGAACTAGAAGAGATGAAGAAACGCAAGGCAAACAGGAGGTGGATGACGTGGATGACAGTATACCATTACAGATGGTCAATCTTCAGTCCTGCAGGTCCTACAGCCGGTGTCTAGAGCCATAGTTTCGTTTGTCATTGCTTCCTCTGCGCCGGTCGCAGCTTCCATAAAGCTGATGACTCTTCCGCGCCTACTGGTTTCTGCACGCCTGCACTATGATCTCTGAAACCAACTTCTCGAACTTGCTATTCAGACAGTTCATACTCCAGTTCTTCTGGAATTAGTCTTGCATGCTCACACCGACATGGAAGAGTCCAAGGAGGATACCCTATCCGAAACACCGATCGTTGTCGTGGAACCTCCGAGCTCTGAAGTGAAAGCAGCGGATGCGAGTGATTCAGTCCACGACTCAGAAGGACGAATAACTGATCCACGATCATTCAGAAGATGGTTTGAAGTGTTCTGGCTGCTGAAGAGGAGTCTTCCATCTCCGGCTCAGAAACACGTTGACGGTTGGCCCGAGATCCTCCTGACCAAGTGCTCCATCGACGATTGGTCACCTCACTGTGGCCTTCAAGATCAGCAATGGGAGCAATTATCGGCCCATTCGTCTCATCTGGGGATTGTCAAAACAGCGAGCTTCACTGATCAAAGCGTAGGGAGATCAAGGGCTGCAACACAGAGCACCTTCAACCCAAGCATACATTCGGGCGGTCGTTGTTCAATCGAGAGTTTGAGGCCTACTGTCAGCGCTTCGATATCCCATGCAGTGCTACTTCACTCTCTCGAGAGGCGTCAGATACTTCGGGAGATTATCACTACTGAAACCGACTACGTGTTCGGGTTGAAGGCCCTTGCTGATGTAGGCCAAGAACAGCATTTCGTGCAATTGACGTTGAAGCTGACTTTTTCCTCAATCGACCAGGTACTTCTCATTTGTTCCGTCAGACCCCGGATATATCGCAACGTCCAACAGATTCGAGAGCTACACCAGACCTTCCTGGCAAGGGCTCGTGCGGTGAGCCCAAAGTCCGTTTCGGCTGCATCCGAGGTCGATAAGCTGTTTCCTCAGGGTGTTTCTAAAGGCTTGAGAGCGATTGACTTGAAACGCCTCAATAACCTTCAAAGCAGATCCTTGAGAAGGCAGACGTTGAAGACATCAATAATTGCCCACCTCAACTCACTTGCTGCGCAAGGTTCGGAAGCCTCTGACATTGCGCATGAGATTGCGAAATTGGTACGTGTTTGCATCCCCTGACGCTTTATTGCGCTCACTCTTTTTGTCGGCAGTCAATGTCCTTCAAGCTCTATGAAGACTTCTGTAGCAATTTTGAACTACTCTTGCAAGACGTGAGCCTTCTGCGCGGGTCCATACCGAATTGGGAAACATTTGAAGGAGGAATAGAATCTCTTTCAAAGTCTGTGACATCCATAGAGAACAAGCTCTTGACAGATAATAGGTCAATGTCTTTGAGTGATCTCGTCGTCAAGGTTTTTCCAGCCCCAGCTTCCAGACCCGGGATCTTAGTGCTAACTAGAGCCTCAGCCAGTTCAGCGCCTTTGTAAGTATGAGCTGTTCCTGAGGGAACTACTAAAGTGCACGCCGATCCAAGATGACCCGTTATCGCATGACAAGATAAAGGAAGTGCTGGATAGCCTTCGCCCAACCATCCAGCGAGTCAATCAAGCCAATGAAACTCTCAAGCAAAGGGAACTCATTGCAAAGACCCTCTTGCTGAGAGAAAAGCTGGAATTGCCAGAGCCGGTGAGCCGCATAGTCACCTTCCTTAATCGCAAGGATTACTGACAAGCAGGGATCTGACATGCAGGACATTGTTCATGATATCTACCTACAATTGGGACCCATCAAACTATGTGGCGTTCTTCATGCGACCTACCAGTTACCGACAGATATCGTGGGTGAATATGTCGTCTGCGCTCTGTTTGAGAGCTATCTTGTTCTGGCTGCCTCAAGAGACGGCTGTTCAAGACTCCGGGCTGTGGCGTGCTTGTACGTCCGTGATCTGAAGATCGACAGCTTGAGAAACGGGAGAGGTAAGCAGCATACATCCCGACCCTTTTTAAACTCTTTCCCAGTTCGTGGGCTCACGCTTAGGCTCGATACAGGCTTATGTTGCTACGGATGCTTATTCTCGTGGAAGCTGATATTTGAACATCGAAATAATCAATACGAGCTGGTCTTGAGCGCGTCATCGGCGATTGAAGAGAAGCAATGGAAAACCGAGATACTCAGGTCGGCTGCGGCATTGACCGAAGTTTCGGCAGCAGGACAGTCCGAAACGAGTCTATATTCCTTTGAGGTGCTAGGTCTGCTCCCTCTTGAATGCTCGACGAATTTAGCACCTGTCTTGTCCCGAAAACCCTCCATCCACTCATTGGCCACTTCTGTGAGTAAGGCGAGTTTGCAGCATATCGTGATCAGGAAAACGCACAAGCCCGGAGAGACATCGCCTGAAGCGGATGGAGAAATCGAACGCCCAAAGATCCCTCCTTGGGCCTCAGCGCTGGTCCTGACAACAAGAAGACAAGATAGGGTTGATCTGGAACGGTTCATCTTCAACATATATACGAAGAGCTCACTGCCTTATCCCGGAATGCCTCCGGCCAAAGGCAAGGACTTGCTCAAGCCTAGTAAGCTCATGGTAGCTATACGGGAAGGAGTGTATAGACGTTCTAGCTCTGGAGGTCTTCCAACCGCAAGGCGTCCTGCCATCGTACTTACTCCTGCAAAATCCAGCAAAAATGAGCAAATCGGATGGAATGAGAAGGGTACAATTGAGGAATTGCCTGGTATCGAGGACAAGAAGAAGGCTGCCTCGCCTATGAGTCGCATGGGAACGGTTCGACGAGCTCTAACTGTGAGGTTTCAGACCAGACAGAAGTCTGCTTCTCATGCTGATCTGCCTTGTCTGGATAAGGGGCAATCAGACCAACCTTTTTCCAAGGTGTCGGTACGAGGCATCATCAACTCTGTATCTCGGAGGAGCTCAAAGCGAGGTCTGCGTTTAGATTTGAGTATGGATGGTGGAGCATAATGATGCAATGCACATTGAAAGTATGAGAGACGCGCCATGGATCACTGTCAGGGATACAGAAACGGTGTACTATTGTTATTATTATCACTTTTTGTTCTCGTTGTTTCGAGGCAGTGGGGTTACCGGGTCAGTGTGGGTAGAGAACTGGGGATATTGCTGCACCCTTGGCGAGACGTAATGGAATAGTATAGACTGTATAGGAGAGTACGGATTAGCCTAAGCTCAAATCGAATAACGGTGACAAGTGAGTGAATTAGATGATGAAAGATCTCCCCACCAGACATTCCTGTAGCAGAAAATCGACTGGGCAAAGCGGATCCGCCAACAGTCGAATGGAGAGGATGAAGTTGTAACTGGGAGAGACCGATGACGTCGGAGGGGTCGATGGCAGTGCAGGTTGCTCAACAGGCGACCTTATATAAAGAGGACTCGGTCAGCAGCAGCAGTAATCAATAATTGACTTTAGCTAAACAACATCCAATCTCAATCTGATTTGTATCATTTTCCCCTCTCAGCTAGACGCTTCATTCTCATACTGTGAGCTTCCTCTCCGCATAGCACCTTGTGACGTCATAAACCATCACCTCACGCGATCACTCTTACAACCTTTGAACCTCCAACATCCCAGAAGCGTGACTTTTCTTTGTCCTCAGTCAAATCGACCTTTCATACTCGACTCCATATTTCAGTCATCACAAGAAACAAACAAAATGCGTGCCTACGATACCACCTCCAAAGTCTTCTACAAGGGTGCCTCGGACGACTTCATCGTCTTCATCGAAGACCCCGCCGCCCTCAAGAACTGGAAGAACGACCGCTCAATTCCCCTATCTGACGTGGTAAACGGGTTCAAGATCTTTGTTACTCACAGGTATGCTTCCCAATTGATCCAACCCGACTCCCACCTATCCTCCGTATGCTAAGCTAATGGCGTACTGCAGACACGGATCCCAGGGCGTGCTCGACGGCGCCAGCAACGCCAGCCTGGATAATGAGTTTGGGACCCACAATGTCGATGACTGCATTGTGAAGATTTTGGAGAGGGGTGCTTATCAGACATACACTGTAAGTTTCCGTTTCTATCTGCGGGGATAGGGCGGAGCTGATTCTGGATTAGCAAAGCGAGCACCAGGCCGATACGAACCAGACCAATGGTCCTGCTATGCGGTAGATTGGATTGGGGTTGTTCTGGTCCTTCGTGGGTTGAAGCGTGGGTTTAAACGGCTTGACCTCGACCGCTGCGCTATGCGGCGCGCTACGCTGCACTACGTTATGAGCGATGATGATTGGGTTTCTTCCTCTGGTAAGCGTAGGAATGGATACCTGGGAGTATGTACCTTATGCTAGCCTAGGGCTATTGCCATAATTCAATGGAAATGGATAGCGGCTGAGCTTGCTGTCCTGATATCGATACATGAGTTCTGGTCAACTGTGTTGAATCGTCGTAGTTCATTATTGTCTACATCTAGGCAGTAGTAAGAAGTCTATATGCGTCATTGGCTAGGCAGCTTGCCCGCAAGAGCCTGCCGGCGCTGGACAACCCAGCTCCCCAATTCATTCCACACAGCCTGTTTCTCCGTGATACTCATCCCAGCAGCCAGGCCGCTCGTCGTCGTAGCGACAAACACCCGCGCCCCCTCCCATCCATCAGGGCCCTCACATCGCCCCATATTCTCCGCCTCGTCCTGCCAGCCATACCGGAACTCCTCCTTGCGGATCGCCCTCCCCTTGCGCACGCGCCACACAGCCTCCCAGATACTCTTGCCCACGAGACAGACCGCCTCGGGCCGCTGCTTCGCGACCTTGGCCTCAAGCACGGGGACACCCGCGTCCATCTCGGCCTTGCTGAGCATGCTTGCGTCGCGCGTCGGACGCTCGACGATATTCGTGTTTCCGATGTTGTAGAGTTCCGGCAGGCGGTAGGTGTCTGAGGGCGGGTGGCGGATGGGGGTGATGCCGGACCAGTGCAGGAGCTTCCAGAAGAGGTTGGAGGGGTGTGCGTAGGCGAAGCCCGTGGTGCCGGTCATGATGCCTGGGTTTACGCCGACCAGGAGGAGGGTGAGGTTCGGCGGGATGGTGTCGCGGAGGAGGCAGATTGAGGATGTAGCTGGTGTGGAGGGTTGTCGGCGAAGGGACCGTGGGCGGGCGGTCACTTCGGGTGTTGTGGAGGGTGTGAGAGGGGAGTCCGGTCTTGATGGAGGTAGAGAGGTGGTGGAAGATGCGGAGCGGGAACGGGTGATGCGCGATGTAAGGCTGGTGGTCATGGTTGAGGATCGGCTTGAACGTAGGGTTCGTGGTCGTTTGGTGGGCGGTTGAGGAGCTGAGGCACTGCTGGATGGATCACTGGGTAGTTCTGATTGAGACTCGGATTTGCGCTTGATCGTTGCTGTTAGGAGACTCGGCGCTGAGGCAACCTTTGGCAACGAGTCCTTTGTCGGTGCGACGTTCTTGGATGTATGAAAGTATTGGTTCAGTCTGCCGTTGAAAGTGGTCTTTTTGTTCACGGGGACATCATGTCCGTCGTCGATGCCAGCTTCATCTTGATATGCTTGAGAAATGGCCTCAGAAGGAGCAGGTGACGACATGTCTGCTGTTGACGAAGACCTTGCTGGAGCGAATTAGTGGTGATGGAGTCAGTGTTTGTCACAGGAATATCAGGAGACGGCCAGCAAGGAGCTCATGAACCCTTCAAGCCTGATATTATTGAGTCGAAGTGACTTTTGTGAAGTCTGCATTGAATACCAGGTCATATCTACCTTGGGACATCCTGTACTGGGAAGTCTGGGATCCAATCAATAACAGCCTTGCCACTCAGGCACCGTTGCTGGCGGTCATGTGACTACTACCGGTTGGGCGTATCTGAGACACAGATCTCTTGATAAGTAACTCGATTATATGTTCAGGTAATGTTATATATACATGAGCAAGAACCTGATGGTCCTCGTATTTTCGATCCCTAGACCAGCCATACATTGGCGTCATATATTACAGTCCCATAATTGCCCAGGTCCCCTGGCGATAGAGCATTAATCCGCCAGGTTTCAACGCCTTCTCCGTTCCCTGTTCATGATTCGTTACGTCGTATTCACTTCGTGATATGTAGGCCCTCCGGTGATGAGGATTTCGAGCTGTTATACTTTAAGGGAGTTTCGTTTCGGCAAAGTCCACGGCTCCGGACATACAACCTGTATTCGTCAGAAAACGTGTGCGAGAAAAACGTGTGCAAAGAGCCTCACCTCGCCTTCGGTGTACGCCCAGAAGTAGACCGCTATTCCGATCAGATAGTACATGGCAGGGTCCGTCCCCTGGTAGAGAAGGGCAGCGAGGAGAGCGCTCAGAGGGTACATGACGAGTCGCACTTCGATGCTGCGGTGTGGTAGGGTCCCAGCGAGGAGGTTCAACGGCCATTCCCATGCGATGCCGAGCAAGCCCATTATGAGGTTGAGGATTTGGAGTATCGGGGTAGGATTTACAGCGCCATTAAAGTTTCTTGTGGTGAAGTCCCAGAATACCTTCGGCCAGATGAAGCCCTCCACAGCGCTGCCTATTTGATCTAGGAGACAATGTGTCAGCTGGTCCTGCTGTAATATGAAGATCAAGGAACCACATACAAGCTGCAGCGGTGAGGATGATCAAGCGGGCCCAGTGGTTTTTGATCAGCCTTCCCATTGCGACGAGGGTATGACGATATCCAGATTGTCGAGGGCTTAGAGGTGTATGTTTGGCAAGCAGGCTTCGTCCAGCGAAAGTGCTTCATGCAGAGATCGAGCGCTCAGTATCTCTCAGCGTTGTCATGGACCGAAATCAGACGCCCGCTCTGCCAGTTGATCTCACACATAGAATGATCGGCGACAGTGACATGGCAGTTGAATGGTTTGGTCACTCTTTTCTTCCCGTGACTCGAGTCGGACTGTAAAATTAAGGTTTGTATCACAGATATCACATCAACCGAGTCGACCAATGCGTCAAAATCAGAGGATAAAGCGCGGTACCATTTTCTGAACTTGAAGGTGAAGATAGCGTGATGGGCCGATGGCAGCATAAGTGGGAGGGGAAGCGATTAGTTACATAGATAGCTCCCAGTGCCAAATCACCAGCGCGAGGGAGACCACATGATCGCTAGCGAGGATATTCTCCACGCAGTACTGCAGAACCACTGCCGAGAATTCGTTCTGGGATTTTCGGAGCAAACTGTGACACGAGCGGTGTCTGATCAGTCGCCTTGAAGCTGAGCACCAATTGAAGCCGAAAGGCCGCTCGAGGCCGTCGAAGCCCCTCTTGGCTTCTTCATGCAGAGGGTGAGAAAATATGAACGATTGGGCGAGAGCACGGACACTAGCGAATAAACTAAATGAAGTCGACCTGGCAAATCCTGGAGATATTGAAGCTGGTAGGTTGGCAGTCCCTAGTCCGGCGCTATGAGAAGCAGGATGAGCAAGTAAGAGAACGAATGGGAGAGGACGCAGAGTGTGACAGGATGCAGGAGATTTGCGGGAACACACTTTAGTGGCTGATGCATCTCCGTGACAACAATTATCTACCAGAAGACAGAGCAGAACAGTCTATCACCTCGCGAACATCAGATTTCGATTACTGGAAAAAGGATAATACTAACGGATTGGAGAGCACGGCATTTCAAAGAGTCGGCCAATATCAAAATGCCTCTTTACCCCAGTGAAATTCGGCTTCCGATGAGTTGACACTTCTACGGAGTACAGTAAGTACAATATAGTTGTGACTCAAGTGCAATGAGGATGATTTAAGAAACACGCTATTGTATATGAGAGAAATGTTCAAGATCCATTCAAGCTTATTTCGGAACATATCTCACCATCTTTTCAACTCATTGTCCTTCCTTCTGTAGGTGGAATCAGTGAGATATCTCAAGGTGACGAAGTTTATATCTTTACAGCATCAGAAGAGGTTGAGTCATTGTGCATATGATAGTTCTACCCCTCACTTTGAATACCTTTTTAAGGTACGATTCTTCACACCCCCAAGCAGCAGGATTGGGGATGTTGTCTACTCTGGATTAGTGATGAATAGCTATGAATAGAGACACAACAGGCCCCAATGACTATATTTGGCATCAATTCAATAAGAACACGAATATGAACGCACCAAGAGTATCAGCTCATCTGGGGAGGCGTTCTGATTAAGATGCACGAGTTCATCTTCTGATTGGCTATAATAAATGTGATGAAGAAATGAGCGCCTGCAGAATGGCCCTGATTGGTCAGTTGACTGTTCCCAATCCCCAGCACTGATGCACTGGCAGACGGCATCCAAGAGATTCCTCTGATCCTCTCAGTATCTAGATAGAGACTATCCAGCGCCTTTATCCAAGGCCACAAGAGTTAAAAATAAATCAGCGCCAGCTTTCGACCATAGTGTACCTACTAGTACGACTCGCTAGGATGGTTCATGATTGATCCCAGTACCACATGGTTCGCTTATGGAGCCCCCAGGATTGGAGAACGCCAGTGGAACTTGGGAGAAGGACGAAAAAGATAGCGAGAAGACGAGGAGAAAGACACATCTTGGCAATTCTCCGTGATAACCGGCAAGTCCGAACGAGGACTCGTGATTGGGATGGGGACGATATCGGCATGCTATTGACCTGGAAGAGATCATATCCGAACAGTGACACAGGTCAAGACTTTGTCTGTCCAGTAGGTCACATATCGTATGATGGGCGATTGGCAATGGACCATCCAGACTCAATAATGCGTAAATGAGTACCTATAGATGGATGTTGTTGTGATGATACTGGCCCGGCCACAGAAGGATTGGAAGAAGAGGCATCATGTAAAGAAGTAAACGCCAAGTGTAGGTATGGCATGGACGTTTCAGTTGTCTGGATAACTATTGACTTGTGCTAAGAACTCAAAATAATACAGCACTGTCCAATAAATGGCTAGATAGCATGCTTAGACAGATCACCACAGAGTAACAATTATTATTCTCTCTGCTGGTGGCTTCTTTGACCCCTTCCCCCTCTTTTCTTCCTCCCTGCAGCCAAAACCACAACGCTGGGAAACCAAAACAAGCGACCTAAGCGAACTTCTTGCAAGAAAAGAAAAGTCTCAACGTCAGTCTATCCTGTTTAACTAGTTTGATCTGTCTACCCAACCATTTGGATGGGTATTGTTTATTCTTTCTCTTGAGTCCATTAGACTTTCTTGATCATGATTCTGTTCGCCTCCTGTGACTTCCCCTGTAACGTTGGCCGTTAACCTGCCCGGCATCGCTGCTCTTACGCGCCGCATTACGCTCCTATATGGAGGCTCTTAGCTCTGGTAGATCTAACCTTGACAAGAAATATCTATACATGATTTTGTCTCGATTATCATCCCTGAAGCGACTACGTTCGACATCCATCGCAAACTCCGGAACCGCTCCTTATTTGAAAGAATATAGAAGTGACCGACTGTTACAGCATTGCTATTGACACAACCGAGGACCCCCCAGGGGTAACCGATCATCGCAGGTCGATGATCCCCAGTTCTCTATCTGGATATTTACGCCCCCAGACGCAGCCCCATCAACATGCGGCATCCCCTGTCCTCACAATTTACAGGCTCCAAGATTCTGTTTTACTTTCTGTTCTGGGGTTTACATATCGGCGTCTTCGCGGCAGGATGGTACGTCCGGATATAGCTGGAGGACCGGATGGCACTGACTGATCTCGTCCAGGTACTTACAAGCATCAAATCCCAGGCTGGCCGCCCTTAATGCATTGAAGTGGTCTGTGTGGTTCTCCAGAGCTGCTGGTCTGGTATTGACTGTCGATGGGACTCTTATCCTACTACCTATGTGCCGGAATCTCATCACTCTTCTCAGACCCCGAATTCGATGGCTGCCCCTTGACGAATCTATATGGTTTCATCGTCAGGTAGCGTATGCGATGCTCATCTTCACCATCATACACGCTGCTTCCCATTACGTCAAGTAAGTCGAACAGTTGAATGCTATATGGAGGTTGCTAATCCACCAAAGTTTCTACAACATCGAGAAGTACAAAATCCGCCCCGTAAATGCTATCCAGATCCATTATACTGAAGCAGGTGGAATCACCGGCCATGTTATGCTTCTGTGCATGATGCTCATGTACACCACTTCCCACCATCGCATCCGACAGCAGTCTTTCGAGACTTTCTGGTACACGCATCACCTGTTCGTTCCTTTTCTGCTGGCCCTCTACACGCATGCAACTGGCTGCTTCGTACGAGACACTGCAGATCCGATTTCCCCCTTTGCGGGGAAGAGGTTTTGGAACCATTGCCTTGGTTACGAAGGTTGGAGATGGGAACTGGTAGCCGGCGGTCTCTACCTCATGGAGAGGCTCTACCGCGAGATTCGGTCCAGACGTGCCACCGTCATCACAAAGGTGATCCGTCATCCTTATGGTAAGCGAAACCTCGCCCTGTTGCTGTGCTTGCCGTTATCTCACAACTCCTCAGATGCAATGGAAATCCAGTTCCGCAAGGACAGCATGAGATACAAAGCCGGACAATGGCTCTTCATCCAAGTCCCCGAGGTTTCCAACACTCAGTGGCACCCCTTCACCATCACATCCTGCCCCTTTGATCCGTATATCAGTATCCATGTCCGCCAAGTAGGCGACTTCACCCGAGCGCTCGGTGACGCTCTCGGATGCGGTCCCGCACAGGCCAGAGATATGGAAGGCTTAGACCCGCTCGGAATGTACGAAGTCGCCCTAGAAAACGGCCAGAAAATGCCCAAGCTCCTCATTGACGGGCCCTACGGCGCCCCCGCCGAGGACGTCTTCGAGAACGAAATCGCCGTCCTCATTGGTACCGGCATCGGCGTCACCCCCTGGGCCTCCATCCTCAAGAACATCTGGCACCTCCGCTCACGCCCGAACCCGCCCCGCCGTCTCCGCCGGGTCGAGTTCATCTGGGTCTGCAAAGACACCTCCTCATTCGAATGGTTCCAGGCCCTCCTGTCCTCGCTCGAGTCCCAGTCCGCCAGCGTTGCCGCCAGCCAGGGTAGCGTCGAGTTTCTGCGCATCCACACATACCTCACGCAGCGGCTCGACGACGATACCGCCGCCAACATCTACCTCAACTCCGTCGGCCAGGAGGTCGACCCGCTCACTGAGCTCCGGAGTCGAACGAACTTTGGCCGGCCCGACTTCAACCGGCTTTTCACGGCGATGCGTGA
Source organism: Aspergillus quadricinctus (assembly GCA_022814375.1). Taxonomy (NCBI): domain Eukaryota; kingdom Fungi; phylum Ascomycota; class Eurotiomycetes; order Eurotiales; family Aspergillaceae; genus Aspergillus; species Aspergillus quadricinctus. Next base: position 75,581 of record JAKLNT010000004.1, on the reverse strand, counting down.
CGGGTTGCGCAACCAGTCGTACATGTCTGGCTTCCACGGGTCCATGACGACGGAGATTGGAGTGTACTTTTGCGGCCCAAATGCGGCAGCCCGGCAGATCCGTGAAGCGGCCAAGACGGCGTCCACCAGGGACATCAGGTTCAAGTTCTGGAAGGAACATTTCTAGTCTCTAGAAGTTGGGTGCTGACTTGCTGGCTGCGCTGAATGCAGAACCATCAGCTGCAGGGGATATCAAAACAGAGTATCATGAATGAGTTTAACGCGTTATGAGTTATGACTCTCTTATTTGGTTTTGGTTGGATTATACAAGGTATCAGACTTGCATGTATCATAGTACAGAATCTAGCCGTATCCATCGTAATTGATTGCTTCTCATACACCACTTCCATGACAGTTCATACCAATACTGAGAAAGAATCAGAGCGCAACCTCATCTATACTTGCATACGCTCATCCTCACTCTCCGCGTCGTCAGGCATCTGAATAGGCCCCAAAGACATAGTAGCGCCCTCCATTCTCCTCGCCGCGAGTCTATCCAACTCCTCCTCGATATCGACATGGATCCGCAACTCCTTCTCCACAAGAACATTATACACGCGGCGAAGCTCGTCGAAGCCCATCCCCTCCCCGTTTCTCGGGGAATCTTTGCATCGGTCCCGGACGACGTCCGCGCGCAGATGCGTAAACGCCAGCATGACGAGTTCCTTGGACCAGGGACATGCGCGAATAGCGCGGTAGAAGACTTCTTTGGCGCGATTGATTTCGTTCCGGGAGAGTTCGAAGAGGATGTACAGTTTCCAGAGGGTGAGGCTCGAGCGCGCGGAGGATGTGGTGCTGCTGGCGATTGTGCCTGTGTGGGAGAGATGTGCGGGGTCGCCGATGGCCTTTTCGAAGGCTGCGCGGACGGAGTGTAGAGTTGAGCCTGCGTAGACGGGGCGGACGAGTTCGGTGTAGATTGAGAAGAGGTGCGAGGTTATGGGGATTTGTTGGGCGGTTGTGCGGTTGTGGCTGGTGCGCTGTTTGGTCTCTGAGGTGACGTCCCGGACGACGTCGCGGACGCGTTCTTCGATGCGGAACCGGGATTCGTTCCAGGCGAAGAGGGATAGGAATATGGTGTTGTGGGGGAAGAGTGAGATGCTCTCGGTTAGGAGGGAGCGAATCTGAGACGGTCTGTATAGGCTGCTGGTGCGGACATGGTAGTAAATCAGTTTCGCCCGGGCTTGGTGTAGCAGCTCGGTGGTGAAGGTCCGGAAACTGTGGGATCGTTCCGGTAGCGTGCTGAGACTGGCCATTGCACGGCTATATGCTCCCAAGGATTTGGTCATATCGAAGGAGTTGGACAGGTATGCAAGAAGAGCCAGACAATCTGTGCAAGCAACAAATATCCTGGCTTTTCTGGTGAACAGGGCGCTTTCTTGGGCTTCTGAAAGAGACTAAAAGGCGTCAGCTCGCAGTTCATAAAACAGGCGGTTGGGACTCACATTCTGTGCTTTCAGCAGATTTGTCGCGCTAAACATGGTTTCGCTAAAAGCGCCCGGGATAGACTTGAGGTCAACACTGTTCTGCGGTATTGAAAGCAAGAGGTGGGCGGCTTGGGCTATATTTCGAGCATTAAGCGATTCCCAGGTCCAACTCTGCCACAACAGGGCACAATCGACCCTGTCGTGGTCGGAAAATGTCTTGCTCATGGAGATAGTGGTCGCCCAGACATGTTCGGCAGCCGTGTGATTGCCAGTGCGACATTCTATGAGAGCGTAGGAGTTGTAAAGTCGCAGATTCGAGCTCCTCTTCTTCAGAAGTGACTTGGCATACTTCCTGGCTTCTTTGCTATTGCACGCCAATTCCACAGCAAGTGCATACTCAGCCAGGTCATCGTTCCGCGGATTTGCTTCTATCAATAACCTGAGGGTCCTCCGAGCCCAGTCTGGGTTGATATCAGATCGCGAGTTCATCGTAGTCTTCATCCATGACCGTAGAGATGAAAACCAAGCCTCTTGGTCTGCAAACAGCGTATCCGTCGTTTGGATGAAATTTGTATGAGGAAGAGACAATGGGGAGATAGCAGATGGCTCTGTACCATCGGTCTGATTCTGAAGAAAAGCTTCTATTGTGAGCTCCGTGTTGCTCATCAACTCATTTCGTAGAAAATTGTCTCCAGCCCAACGACTGGTCGATTCCAGGTTCTCTGGTGTCTTGAGTGGAGGCAATTTGCAGTAATACATGAAGCCATCAATCAACGCGTCAGCCGAGTCCGCGTCCCAAACAAGAGGCAGGATCTCTCGAAGATCAGATGCAATTACTATGCGATAGGGATCATCTTCGTCGGTCTCATCCAGACTCCGCGCTGGCAATTGAGCATTGGATATCCGTTCCCTTTCGCAGACGGTCCAGGATGCAAAAATTGATCGTGGGTCGACCTTGAACTGAGGAGCGAAGGCCTTGGGTTCCACGAGAGCATTTTCTCCGGATCTCCAACCCTTTGCGCCGAACTCTCCAATTCGAGCAACTTCTGATTCCCAAAAGTCAAGAAATGCTGAGAGTGTTTCTTGGTCCTTTCCGATATCTAAATCCTCTGGGCGAAAGAAAACTGTTTCAAGAATGGCCTGCCAAAGACCCACCGCATGCTCTGTGAATCCAGCTTCCCTGATAAAACAAGTCAATCGCAGAAGCAAGTAGATCTGCACATGTCCTTTTTCTGGCCCTCCAGGGCCAAGCCTATTCAGTTTCAAGCATTCAAGATAGGTGCTGAAGCACTTTTCGTAGGTAAAGTCGAGAAATTGGGTCTGACGAAAGTCAAGGTATTTAACCCAGAGGCTAATGAACTGTGAATTCGCTTTCAGCACTGCCTGCCATTGCGAGGAGAGCTTCTTCGTGTCCCATAGCTTTGCGCCTTCTTCTAATAAACCCAGCAGTAGAACGTCTTTGAATGGACTGTCCCCGACCTTTTTCAGCGCTTTCTCGTACAACGACAGTTTGATATCGGCCAAACTCTTTCTTTCCGCGTTGGTCAAGGCGCGAGACTCCCTTTCTGAACCTCTAAGAAGCAATTCCTGATGGTCTATGAGTTGAAGCCACGCTTCGATATCTGTCGGGCTTCTTTCAACGCTCCTCAAGAGTTCTGCATTGCGAGACTTGATTTCCTCGTCGGGATCCACTCGAAGGCCACCGTCACTGGAGTCGGTGTCCGACACGGCCTCTAAGTCGCTGGGAATCGAGTCTTCGCGTTTCGCCTTACCATGAATCGACCTGTAGGCATATCGCTCATCATCCGTAGCGATATCTTCCGATGCTCCTTTGCGCCTCCGGCTGGCTGGGGCATCGAGCGGAAGGAAGTCTTGCGAGGCCTCGGCTGCGGCATCTAACGAGGGGTCTTTTCGCACCCGGAGAAGCTTCGTGCGTTGCTTAGCCAGTCCAGAAAAGACACTCTTTGATTTGGTTCTCTTCGCATCTGTACGCGAAATGCCCGTCTTCAAGATCAGCGCGTCTCCTTCAGCCGTGTCACGGTCGATTCGGTAGCTCGTGGGAAGACCAAGTACGTTTCCTCGCCCGACTCGGTGATAAAGGGGAACATTGTAACGATGTATTGTCCCGTAAATCAGGTTGTATTTGTCACCTTTGCGGTCGATAACATATAGATCAGACGCCTCGTCTCCTCCCTCTCTCACGATGGGTTCCGGGGCGCGCACAGATTCGTAGGTAAGCTCCACATCTTGTTGTTCCGCATCTCTCCGGGTCGGGCGATGCTCCTTTCGCTCTCTCCGACGCTCTCGAGACCGCGAACTGTCCCGATGGCTTCTATGCCTCGAGTGGCTCTTGGAGTTTTCGTCGCGATGGGCGGACTCGTGACTTCGGCGATCGGAAGGTCGGTCAGCTTTCGGCGGAGGTGCTGGTGGAGGCTTGAAACTGGCAAACCGCGGGATGGACTTTTTCTCCTTCACCGATATTAGTATAGGTGTCAAGATATGAGTTTGAATTTCAAAGAAACTTACCTGGGAGCCAGAGGAATCCATGCTCCTGGACGTGAGACATCATCGGACGACTCCAAGTGGTGCGGAGTTGGTGTTGGCTGGAAAAACTCCGCTCCCGCCTCCCGCAGCCTTTTTTTGGTTGGAGAAAAAAGACATCAAAAAAAAGTTGCTCCGACTTAATCCACCTTGACGGAAAGACACTGCCCAAGGGAAATACAGGGTTTTCACTTGGGAAATCGAAGGAGGCACTCGCTGAGGGATGGGTGTCTAATCTAATTTCTCGACAAAGCACAAAATTCTATCGACAATGGCTTCGTCCCTCGCCGCGCAGCTGTCGCAGATTGCGGCAAAGTCGACAAACCAGCTCGATCTCAAGGCTCAGAGGATATCGCATGGGCAGTCCCTGATTTTTGACAGGAAAATCGCTAGCACTCAGGACTTTGACACAATCTACCAAATATGCTACGAGGGTTTCCAGGAGTTATGCCAGCTGGATCCACGATTCAAAGCATTCGAGCGCACAATTTTCAGCGAGCAGAGCAAGGCCGAAGATCGCACACAGTTGACTGCGGCTCAGAATAAGGAACTTGATGTGGCTTTGGAGGCTTTTCTTGCTCTCGTTGGAGGACGATTACTGTTGAATCCTGCTGTTAAGGCCGTCGACTGGCTTGTCAGACGTTTCAGGTGCGAATGCGGCAAATCCAAAGTTGAATTACTCGGGTTCTCGGAGGTGTTTGGCTAACAAAGCACGCAGGATTCATGAATATAACACGTCATTTACGATTCTCACATTCCTACCGTACTATACCACCCCGTTATTCTTGAATCTCCTGACCATCCTTCCCGAAGACTTGACTCCGACCTTCAAAGTCCTGATTCCCTACAAAAGAGGCGCGATCAATCCACCTCGCCATCCGCTCGTGCACAGTGCTACTACGAATAAGCCCTTCTTGGCGGCATTGAACAGCTATGTCCTCCAGGTGAGCCGGCAGCAGGCGCATCATCATGCGCTTCTGGCATTCTGGGCCGGCATCTACACCGAGGCCGTTGCGGGAATGCTGGATGCATCGCGGTCCGGTCGCCGAGAAGTCGAGAAACAGAAGCACGAAGATATCATCTTGCGTGTTCTCCCAATTCTGAACGATGGTTTCGCTTTGAAGAACGTCTCAGAATTGGTCATTGGCTGCTACATGGTTTCCGTGGTGCTTGCACAAAAGGCGTCTCTTCAGGACAAGGTTATTGACGGTTTGATGGAGGCCGTTGCCGGATCGTGGACGGAAGAAACAGTGGAATCGGGTCTGGTGTGCCTGGCCGTGCTGGCTCAGCAGAAGCCTGAGACAAAATTACCGAGACGGGCCCTGAAGGCAATCTTGCGGTTGGACGATATTATCAAGCGGTTGACCGAGATAGCGGCACAGTACAAGACGTCTCATCTTCTTCTCGGGGTGGTTGCCGGCTGTCTTGACGATCTTCCGAAGCAAAAGGACACAGCACGCCTCGATCTATTGTCCCGGATTTTCCAGAACCAGCTCTTGGGTGAGCCGGAAATGAGCAAGGCTATGGCCCTGGTCCTGGAAGCCACGAGCAGTGTCCACAAGGATGGTGTCATATCTTTGGATGCTCAGGCACGTCTTGCAGATCTAATTCAAGTATTCAGCCAGTCGGAGTCTCTGCGGCCTATCTTCCAGAAGACAATTGCGGAGTCATCTTTCGACATTGCTACGCTAGAACACAATCTGCAGACAGTGATCGATACCGCGCCTGCGCCTCGTGCGGTGCAAGATGTCGAGATGGAGGATGCGGACAAGGAAGAAGAGCAAGACAGCTTCTCATCGGCTGTGGAATCCTTGAGCGGGGAGAAGTCATTCAAGGGCTCTTTCCTCAGCACACAATCCATCCCCGTGTTCGAGAGGCTTGTTCAAGCCTTTGCACTGGCAGTTGGCTCGAACGAGAAATGTGAGACCTTCTCCGATCTGGCCGCTCTCGGGAAGAGCGAGGCTACAAAGTCCCCTCAATATCTTTCATTCTTCATCAGAGTCTTCTCCGGTCCGTATCCAATGGGCACACGGGTCACAGCATTGAATATGATCACCTCTTTCCTCACATCCACCGAGAACGCGGACCTAGACTTCCAGGCGCTTTTGCCATTCCTGCTAGTTGCTCTCACAGATGCGTCGGAACGTGTTCGCCGTGAGGCAGCTGCAGCTCTTGCTGCTGTCGGTAGTCTCTACAAGAAGAACAAGAAGGGAGAGGACGTTTGGGCTCGCGACACCCTCTATGGCCAAGGAGTACAACCGAAGGACATCCAATGGCTCCCCACTCGTGACGCGCAGAAAGTTTTTGAACGTGCAGTGCTTCCTAGTTTGGAGGAATGCATCTTCGATGCGGCTCACATTGGCAAGGTTTTGGAGAACACTCTTCGGGGAGTCTCGGTCGATGCGAATGCGTCAGAGCTCAAGAAGCCACTGAGACTGGCATTTTTCACCTTTCTGTGCTCCCACGCGATCCAGCTTCCGTTGTTCACGCCTAAACTTGGCTTACTCAACATTCTCAACCGCATCGACAAGGCTGGTGGAACCACTCGTACGAAGGAGCTTCAGCCTCTGCTGAAATCCTGGCGTGGATTGAGTGAGCGTGAAGTCCAAGATATTTGCGAGAAAGAGCGGGTCTCCGTTTCTGAAGTGGAGCGACAGATGGTGACGATTGTCACACCCAAGGAGAAGGACGCCATTATGGTGCTTTTGTCAACTGTGAGCCCCCACTCAGAATCTCTGAGGCCTTCTTTCATTGCAGCCGTCTTTGGCCGCATAAAGGACATCTGGGCTCGAGTGGCGGAGGACTGTCAGGTTGTGGCTGCGGAGCAGCTGTTTGATATCTCGCTTGGCCTTTCCAACTTGCCTCTTGTGAATAATTGCAGAGATCTCCTCCGCAGCGTTGAGCTCCCAGGCTCTGTACTCACCCAATTTCTGGAAAGGGTACCTGTCTCACTCACCGATATGGAAGCTCTTGGGCCTGCGCCAAAGAGAAGACGCACTAGTCAGAACAACATGATTGCGATGACTGTGAAGGATGAGGCGGAATTCGGCAAGGTCATGGAGAAGATGACTTTCATCCTGGAACTTGTCGACAGCTCGTCACCGGAGACTCATCCCGAACTCGCGGACGGTCTCTTCCAAGCTCTGGCTGCTCTCCATCACTTCAAGTCTCAGATTCAGTCTGGAATGAGCTATCTGCTCAGCTTGACTCTGGGCAGTCTGCTGGCCATTGTCAACCGGTCCAAGGAGAGCGCAAAGGCACAGTTCGATACCTCGGTCATTCGCGCCGACTTGGTCGTAGACTGCGTGCGGACCACAGAGAGCCCTCAGGTGCAGAATGCGGCCCTGCTTCTCGTGTCCGGGCTTTCCGTTATCGCGCCTGAGTTGGTTCTTCACAGCGTGATGCCTATTTTCACGTTCATGGGCTCCAGTGTTCTCAGGAAGGATGATGAGTACTCGGTCTCTGTCATTGACCAGACCATCGATCAAGTTGTGCCCGCTCTTATCCAGTCGTTGCGTGATCAGAAGCGTGACGTGGTGTCTGGAACATCTGAGCTGCTGCTAAGCTTTACAGCTGCGTTTGAGCACATCCCTTCACACCGTCGTCTGCGTCTCTTCCATGCTCTGATTACAAAGCTAGGAACGCAGGACTTTTTGTTTGCTGTTTTGGCAATGCTCGCCAATAGATATGCCATGGATAAGGATGTTCTTGTTCTAATGACAGGACTCGTTTCTGACGCCAGTGCTCCTGTTGAGCTTACCGTACGTGTTATCATTCCGCGATGCTGGACCATTTACTGACCTTAGACAGACATATAGCAAATACCTCGGATTGGTCAGCGACTCGCTCAAGACCAAGCCTGGCATCTCGCAAGTTCTCCTTGGAATTGGTAGCGATGATGGGCGCGAGCCCCAGAAGGTTGCGGTTGACCTGCTTCGTGACCTGGCCTATCTCTTTAAGCATTCGTCTCTCAAGGTCAAGATGGCCAAGACTTTTGCTTCGGAGGACGAAGAGACTATCGGACAGATCCGTACCGTTTTCTCTCAAATCCTGGAACAGGTCTTGACGATTGGTGATTCGGTGCAGAGCCTGAAGCTCGTCAGCCAGGCGAACGGTGACGTTCTGGCCGCGTTGTTCGGCACGCTGACACTGGTCGACTTCCTCGACACCATCGAGGTGCTGCTTCAGCGGCCCAACGATGAGCTCCGTCGGAAAGTCCTCCGGCTCCTCGAGGGGCGCCTTCGCCAGAACCCAGAACGCGACAGCGCCTCTCAGATCCGGGTGCTTGACTTCTTGCCTACTCTTGTTGACATTGTCCGAAACTCGACAGATATCCTGCTAAAGCACGCCGCGGTTGCCTGTATCGATCGCATTACCGAGAAGTACGGCAAGAAGGACCCATCAAGAGTTATCGGTGCTGCGCAGGTTGTGGCTAGCGAGGCCTGCATTGGCCAGACGGATGACCGTATTCGTATCATGGGTGTCCTGTGTCTTGCATCCATGGCCGAGACCCTTGGCCAGGCCATGATTCCAGCACTTCCGGATGCCCTCAGCCGATCCCTGGCTCTGCTTGAAGTGAGCTTGGACGAGGGCAAGGAGAACTCCCGGTTACACGATGCCGTCTTCTCGTTCTTCTCGGCGCTGTTTGTTCATATTCCGTATATGATCGCTGGTACGCATCTGGATAAGATTCTTCTGCTCTCTTTCAAGTCGGCCAACGCCGAAGACTGCGAAGACGATAGCCGACAAGAAGCGCTGAAGATGATGGCTCGGAAGGTTGACATGGCTGCGACGCTGGGAGCGGTTGATCGCAACTGGCAGTACGCCGTGAAGGCCGGGCCGGTCGCCACGAAAGAGACGCTGGAGGTGGTCAGCCTTGCCGTGGACAAGCATCCAAAATCGGCGACTGGCAAGAATATCGGGGTCTTGTCGAACATCCTGTTTAAGGCATTTGATTTGCGCCGGGAACAGCTTGCACTGGGAGCAAAGGCCACATTTGACGCGGCTGACGTGGACGAAATCGAAGATGCCATCAACGACGTTACGATCAAGATGATCTACAAGCTGAATGACACCACCTTCCGGCCTATCTTCACGAAGATGCTGGAATGGGCCACGTCGGGTCTACCAAAGAAAGATACCCAAGGCAGCTGGGCCCGACTCACGACGTTCTACAAGTTCTTGCAGGTCTTCTTCGGGACTCTCCAGGTATGTTGCTCACTTGTCAAGGTTTCATCACCACTAACAACGATCAGTCTATCGTCACTGGTTATGCCAGCTATATTATCGAAAGCGTGGTTTCCGTTCTTGGAAAGGCCAGTCCGGCGGACAAGAGCACCAAGTCGCTGTGGTTGGCCACGATGCGTTTACTCCGCAATGCCTTTGAGCACGATCAAGACGGTATGCTTTCCATCCATCAGTTCCTACTGAAGCTAACCTAACCATCGCAGAATTCTGGCAATCCCCATCGCACCTGAACCAAATCTCCACCCCTCTCATCAATCAACTCGCACACGCCACGAACTCGTCAACGGCCGCCACCGTAATCGCCGAAGCCGTGCCCGCCATCACCGAGCTCGCCGTCGCCGCCGACTCAACAGACAACCACAAGGAACTCAACGCAGCCCTGATGAAGTTCCTGCGTCCGTCCGCGGGCCCCAACGGCAAACCCGCAGGAGGCGAGAACCCGCACACGCGCCTCGCAGCGCTCAAGGCCGAGCAATCGCTCACCGAGCAGCTGGGCGAGGAGTGGCTTGCCCTTCTGCCTGAGATGTTGCCGTATATCAGCGAGCTGATGGAGGACGAGGACGAGAACGTCGAGCGGGAAGTACGCAAATGGGTTAAGCAGATTGAGAACGTCCTGGGGGAGAAGCTGGATGATATGTTGACGTAGTCGATTACCGGAGGGAAGCATACCTGGCGTTCAAAATCGGGCTCGTTTTTGTATATATGTGAAAAGTTGGTCTGTCCGGTTTTCCACTTGGTTGCGGCCTTATAGATAGATAGTCTAAACTGCACCCAAGAAGTTCTCGCAGATGCTGCTAGTATTCGTCGTAGAAACCAGAAACAAAAACAAAAACAAAAAAAGAAAAGAATGACAAGGGTGGGATTCGAACCCACGCCCCTTTCGAGACACGGAAACTGATACTGAGTAACAGTTTATAGGTCCAGTTCCTGAACCGTGCTCCTTAGACCACTCGGACACCTTGCCAGCAGATAATCAGGAGCTTCATTTTATGCTATATTGAGCAGAGCAGGCAATGCAGCTTAGATCTCAGTAATTCTTCAGCTCATATAGTATTCCCAATTGGGAACAACACTACTCGAAGTCAGGACGCATACGTGGTCTCTGTTCTGCAAATATTGATTTGGACTTGCACACAACGTGTTACCTGTCTAATCCCGGCATGTTCTTCGGGTGTCATGCTCTGTGGGGGCTGCTGGCTTTTGAACACACCTTACCAGCTCCACCACTACTGTTATGGTTAGTGCTTACGGTGAGAAAAAAGTGAGAGACACTGGGAGCCGTGGCTGAAGCCAATTAGACGGGAATGGCAAGTTGGTGGCCAGGAGGCTGTATTATTCGGCATGATTGACGTCCTCTTATCCTATCATCAACAACTCTAGAGACGGTGGTGGGGTTGGATGCTCCTCTGCCTGAAACCATCCCCTGATCTTGGGCCCTTCAGCTTACCACGACAGTGCGTATCTGTGCATCTGTCAGAAGAAGGATTGCAGCAACATGGCTTGGACTGCCCGTATAAAACGGCTCTCCTTTCCCTGACTTCGCCAACCATCGCACTCACCACATCATGACAGACACCATCCAGTTAACCGCCCTGGAGGCCTTCCTCCATGGGCATCCCACTATCAAATACATTCCACCCTCCTCTCCTGAATACGCATCCGCTCGTAAGGTCTGGAACGGCTCCCGCCGCGACAACCCGCTGGCAATCGTTCAGCCACAGTCCCCTTCCGACGTGGCCTCCCTGATCAGATTCGCCAAATCCCAGTCTCTCCCCTTCACACTCCGCTCGGGCGGCCACAACCTGGAAGGCCGGTCCCTTGTTGACGGCGCTCTGCTCATCGACCTGCGCGCTCTGAACACCGTCACCGTCGCCCCGGATCGCAAGTCCGCCGTCGTCCAAGGCGGCATCTTACTGGGGGAGCTCGCCAACAGGCTCTGGGCAGAGGGGCTAGCCACCCCGATCGGGGCAACCCCATCCGTAGGCTATGTCGGCTGGGCCACATACGGCGGGTACGGGACCTTCTCCTCGCACTGGGGTCTGGGAGCAGACCAGATCCTCGGCGCGACAGTCGTCAACCCGGACGGCGAGATCATCGTAGCCGATGAGACCCTTCTCGAGGGCATACGCGGCGCGGGGGGTCTATTCGGTGTGATCATCGACCTCACCATCAAGGTCTACCCACTCACCACCGTAAGCCTCTCCCATTGCAACCCATGCCAAAGCTAACCGAATCACCAGCTCCTAGCCGGCGCCATCCTGTACGACTCAACCAACATCGCCCAAACCTTCATCGACTTCAACGCCGCCTACCGCACCCTGCTCGACTCAGACCCCCTCCCCCCACACCTCACCGTCCAACAAATCGCCTTCAACAGCCCCTCCGCAGGCCGCCTCCTCGCCGCCATCTTCGTCTGGAGCAGCCCCGATCTAGCCGCCGGCCACACCTGGGCCACCAAAATCGCCGCCCTGGCCCCAACCCTCGCCAGCACCGTCGCCGAAACCACCATCCCGGCCTTCCTCGCCTCCACCGCCGCCCTAGTCCCAAGCACCGTCTACGGCTCCCCACACACACACAGCATCCGCAGCATCACCCCCGCCGTGGCGGAAACGATCGGGCAGTATCTCGCGACAATGCCCTCCGACCCCGGCACGATGTTCTCCGTGCATCAGCTGCGCGGCCCGTCAGCGACGACGCAAAACCACCCTAACGTCTTCGTAGCAAGGGAGCCGCACTACGTGCTCGAGATCGTGGGGTTCGCGGCGGAGGAGACGCTCAGCGCGGAAGCGATGGAATGGGCTCTGCAGATGGCAAGGGGGATTGAGCGCGTGGATCCATCGAACGTGCTCCCGACAGCATATATATCATTATCTAATACTGCAGCAGCGTCGGCAACGGCAACGGCTGATGAGGTGCTGCGGCGGGTGTATGGGTCCAAGGCGGAGGTGGTGAGAGATCTGAAGAGGGGGTTTGATCCGGGGAATGTGTTTAGGCTGACGGTGCCGGAGATGTAGAGACATTACGTATCTAGGCAGTAGACCTCTCTACTAATCTATCCGTACGTCATGACGTATCCGATTCTAGTAAAACGGACACTCATGCAAATCCAAACCAAGGAACTTCTTAGGGCAAATAGATGAGACGGACCTGTCGTGTCGTAGACGTGACAAAGACTTGGGATTATAATTACAGAAAATGCTATACGCATGGCAAGGTGTCCGAGCGGTCTAAGGAGCACGGTTCAGGAACTGGACCTATAAACTGATTCCATCAGTTTCCGTGTCTCGAAAGGGGCGTGGGTTCGAATCCCACCCTTGTCATTTTTTTGCTTCTCACAATATATCCCTTTGTCTTTTTTGGTTCTTGGACATTGCTAATGACGATGGAATTATTATAGCGATTCATAGGTCAGTTACTGTATGTGTGACTCTTGCTGAACCTGGTAGCGTTTATGTAAGCGAACTAATTTCCTACGTCTATACGACGGGGTGTAAGATGAATGGATTATATTAATATAGAATGCCGAAGAAACTAGCCAACATAAAGCAATCGAAACAACAATGCCATGTCGCCAAACTTTTGAAAACATCATCTATGGTATCAAAATCAATGGGTATATCATACAAGCAATGCCAACGCCATGCAATTAGTAATCTTCATATCACTCCTCTCAGTCATCAGCCAGCAGCAACACGCCGGGGCTGCTCACTCGCCAGCAACGGCGCCCGGATGGCGGAATACTCTGGCGGGGGCGGGATGGGGTTCGACTCCGCTCGAGGGAACGACTCGCAGGAGGTGATGGGCGGCGGCGCAACGCTGCGAGGGCTGAAGAACTCGGCGTCTACCTCTTCCAGGGTGATTTCGTGGACCCCGTATTTGGGGCGTGCATCTGCCTTGGGCTGGCAGGTGAGCTGAAGTGGAATGCGAAGGGAGGCGGTAGGAGTCAGGATGTTGGCGTTCGGGGTGTGGTACGATATGCTCAGGTCGAGGGCGTACATGCGGGAGATGAGGCAGGAGTGGAAGGTCGGGACAAAGGCCTTGGACGCGGGAAGGGAGACGGGCACCACCACCGAGGCGGTATAGTAGGTGCTGCCGGCGAAGGAGGCAGAGGGTCCCGTCAGCGACTCAGACGAGGAGGTGGACTCCAACGAGTCCCGGCGGACGGGGCTCGAGATCGAGTGCTTAGTCCACTGGGCGGAGGCGACGCAGAGGGTAGACAGAGGCACGGTCTCGGTGTAGACACTCTTCCCGGCCTGCGCCCACATGGTCGCCGATAGGGCGGACGGGTAGTCTTCCCAGGGGACAGTGCCGTAGAATGTCGACACGCGCAGTCTACTCCAGACGCTGCCGAGCCGAGGCGGCGCTTCATTGCCGACGGGATCGAAGCGCAGGTGGATGGTTGCCACGGTCCCGATGGAGTCCTTTGTCTCGCACTGAGTCGCAGTCAGCTGGACTGGTCTGGGCTGCGAGGCGGCCACAACCAAACGGCCCAGCTTGCCGCGCATGAGTCCACGCTTGACGTCCTTCTCCTTGCGGGTGCAGTAGACGTCCTCGCCCTCAAAGACGTTGAGCGGCGGTTCCTCGTCGACGGTAGGGATGATGCGTACTTTCTTCCCCGCCGAGGCGAGGGCCTTGCGCGCGCCGCTCTCACCGGCAGGCTTGCGGTGCACGACAACCCTGATCATGTACGAGATCTGGCACATCTCGGGCACCATATCGTCCAGCAGGGTCTTTCCGTTGCTGGCGAGCATGGGGTCCCCCAGGGTTGGGGGCAGCAACGTGTGGGACCGCTCCACATGGGCGTTGGTCTTGGAGTGGCTGCAGGCATGGGGGAGCAGACGATCGGGGACGACAAAGGTGAAGGGGAACTGGTAGGAGCGTCCACTCTCAAGAATGCGGGGAGTTGGGTATGAGAAGTCATCAATGGGCTGGCGCAGCTTGAGGAATGTCTGATAAGCCCCTGTGCGGCCGGGGTAGGCTGCCCGCTCGACCGACGTTCTTGCTGTTCCTATTCTCGTCCGTTAGCATGCAGGCAACGCTGGCAGTGCTGGCACCTGACGGGGAGTCGTACCTTCGAAAGTGATCTCGACGTCCTCAAAGCGCGTGTCATGGTCTACTCGGATGGTCACCGTTCCTTCGATGTGGTCCTTGGTGGTATACGAGTTGACAAGTCCCTCTGTCTGATTGGCAAGTTCGATCTGGATCTTGGGACGAGAGCGTCCAGTCAGCGACTCCAGGGAACTGGATCCCCGAGTGATAATCGAAGCCGCCATTGAGAGAAGCTGATCGATTGATCGAGCGGACGAAGTATAGAGACCACCGCCTCAGCGCAGTTCAATCGGGTTGTATATGGAAGAAAAGTGCGGTGGAGCAGTCAAGGGATCACGCAAGTTATATTTACTCCGTCGACCAAAATAATAAAAAAGGAAAGCGACGGAAATTGCCGCGGAAGCTATGACTGGAGAATCCAGGGATGGGGTGATGGAGTATTGCTGTTGGGTAATGGAAAAGAGCAGCAGTGGAGCCGTGAGGGTCTATTATAGTAGTTCTATACAAGAGTAGTATAGAGTAGTCTAGTATAAAAAAGATGAGATGGAGTTACAGCAGGGAGAAAGGGAAACCATGCAGGTTTATAAAAGAGAGGAGAATCCCCCATCTGAGTTCACTTTGACAACAAGATGGATTGCTAATCATAGTCGAAAGTTCATGAGTCATTGGCGTCAAGAAAGTGAGGATGGAGGAGGTGAGAAGTATGGAAAAGCAGCAATACGGGGAAGCGATCAGCCATGGATTGCGACATCTGGACTTGGAGCAAAGAATGGATCATGAGAACATCAGCCAGGGAAAGCCACAGAGCACGTGTGCTCTCAGGACAACTTCCCGATTGACGGACGGTCGATGATAGTACCAGACCATGTCTACTCTTGACAGACTATACTTGATCATGTTGATGGAGGAGGAAGAAGAAGCTACTTTAGCTGGTGGGAGAAAAAAGCATATCCACCTGCGAGGGGAATGAACTCTGATTGGCCAGTTTGAGGATATGACTAATACTCAGTCTGCGCCCTTGCAATGACAATATGACATGCTCGTATTCTATCCAATCCCTGAATACCTTACATTGCAGGATAGTTAACTTAAAGCTAGAGAATAAATAATAAGACTAGATTACAAATTCATCAAGATAGAAGAAGAAGAATCAATAGAATGGTGATCAACATGTCTGTTTGTGCATAGAGGATGATCATGGAACAATAATTGACTTCCATTGCTTCACTATTTGTTGCACATCCTGATGATTTTCCAGTCTATCCTACAATAGACAGTTGTAATGAGGACCTTGATACTCCGTACTAGTATCTAATACAATACCGGGATTTCTCCATGCTTGATTTGCGCCTTTCATCGACATCATGGCCCCAGTGCACGCCCTTTGATGCGCCCACCGCATTAGCTTCGTCCACGAGACCGGCTAAATAGAAAATGTCAAATATGAATCAACATTTATCCTTGTCTCCGCCTGATAATAACATGAAAGTATTTGATAACTTGGATCAATTGCTGACTGCTTTCCAGAATTCCTGCAATTGACCTGTTTTATTATTATGTCCAAGTCGAGGATAACCGAGCGAAATTCTAGAATTGGCCCTATGGAGCTACTCCAGTTCTATCCGCTCGTAGCCGAAGTATACACAACCGACAGACTTGCATCTGAGTCCGATATACTACTGTTGAGTGTTGACAGTTTCCCGATCACGCCAGATGCCGACTTTAGTCCGGCGGGGTCGGTCCCCGTCCCCTATGGATTACCCGAGGAAGACAAATCCATTGTCCCTGTCGGAACACACCGTGATTGGAACAATCGACTCATTTGTCGCCCCGGCGAGACCCTGAAGCAAGATCGTGATATACAGCTGCGAGAGGCTCTGCAAACTTGACGTCCAGAAAGACGTCTCAGCATCAACGCGGTTGAAACTAGATAAACAGGGGGTGAATAGCACACATCCCATTAAAAGGCCGACAACATTAACCGAAATGGCTTGGTTGAGCTGATATAAGTTACTTGCAGGTCAGACACCTTCAACTGCCAGAGGATGGCCTGAATTGAGAGTCTCGCAGCGGACGCTGGTAATAAGAGAACGAACATGGGCAGAGGAGTGCAAGTCTCTCCATAAACAGGCAAACTAGCTTAGAGCAATGACAATCACATCTTTTCACCTCTCTTCAGAGTGCTGTATCTTTCCGCTCCTGGTTAACTACAAACCGGATTCTATACCATTGACATCACGAGGTAGAACAGATTCCTTAATCCTCTTCTCAGTTACCAGCATCTGCTCTGGAAACCAGGAGAGGTCTGCGGATTCTGTCTCCAGCAATTCATCATCATAAGCCAGCAACATCGTCCCCAGAGCTTTCCCGCACAGCCATGCAAGAACCATTCCCTCCCCTGAAAATGCCGCAGAGATCCATTCAGCTCCTTGGCCTTCCTGTTTCTGTCCCCTTTTAGTCAGAGACACAGGGAGTTGACCTACCCACGGGAAGCCGTCTGCGCTGAATCCCATATTCCCCGTCCACATCTTTTCTACACTGGGACCCGGAACGCTGCCCCAGTTCTCGCGACCAAAAACAGCACTCAGCGCACCAGAGAGATGGATATCAGCGTACAGACTCAGCTCCGAGTCAGCGGAAATACCAAAGTCGGCAATGCCGCCTCCCTCGCCTTGAGCAAATCCGCCGCCAAACATCATCATCTCGCCTGCGTCGGACCGTGGTAACTGAGTTAGGTAGTCGAATCCCCGGTCGTAGTTGAAAATCCATGAATGCTCGGTTCCCTGATTGCGGAACTTGCTTCCCGGTGTCTGAGCAGACATCTGTCCTCGGATTGGGTAAATACGGCCTCTCAACCCGGGGACAAGATGGCCAACGTGAGCGTTGGTACAGTGAACGACGTGACGAGCGCGGATAATGCCTCTGGTCGTTTCAATCGAATATCGCAACGAAGTCTTCACTTCTGGTGCAACATCACGAATAGCTGTCACCGGTGTATTGGCTTCAATTACTAGATCCTGGGGGAATTCGCGCCGCAAGTGAGCCAAAATGCCAGTGACAAATCTGTATGGCCAGATCGCACCAGCTGGACCAGCGACAATACCTCGAGCACGAGGGAGGCAGAATTCCTGCACTGTCAGCAAAGCAAATCTGGATGAGCATACTGATTGTAAAGAAACCGCAACTTACCTTTGGAATCTCTTCTCTCTCATATGCTCTCCACTCGACGGTTTCATCAGGCATACACTCTTTCAAACGCTGCAGGCGAGACAAAGCCTCCTTCCATCCTCTCTCATCAAAATACACACTTAGAAACTGAACCTTTCTCACTTGAGACTCCTCCGTCAGTCCATACTCATCAGCGGCCTTTATGATCTCCTGCAGATGAGCCATTCGAAACCTCATGGCTTTCTTGGCCGCTTCAAGACCATGCAATGCTTCGAGGTCTGCGAATTCTTCCGCAGTCTCAAGTATATGACCGCCATTACGGCCAGTGGCACCACTGCAGACATCGCGCGCTTCCAAGATAACAACCGCGGGTCGGGGCTTGGCCTCCTTCGCAGGCTTGCGCGACTTTAGCAGGGTTCTTGCAATTGAAGTTCCAGTCACTCCAGACCCGACGATGACTACTTCTGCCTCGGAGGGCAGCTTAGTGGATTGCCCCTGGGCGATTTCGGGATGTGGAGATCTGAGCCAGAAAGAAGAAGTCGGGTGAGCTGCGGGGAGACCGGGGTCGGAAAAAGCGCGGTCGAGCGCCTGTTGCCGATCTTCAATCGGAATAGCGGGGTTATAGAGTAGAGCTTGGACGAATGCCATGATGAGAGCCTGACCTGATATTCGGTCAATTAGGGCGAATCTACATTGCAATGGGAACATGCGGTTTATTAGGCTGTCAAGTGCGGTTCATTCATGTAGCGGCGAGGGCGATCCTATCAGGCCATTTGATGCTACTGCATGCTCTAATCTCGGACTCGGACATTCCAGCTAATCAGAACAGATGACTTTGGGTCTTTTGATGTCTCTATCCTGGCTCTGAGACAAAGAAATGTTCATTGCCTTGTCTTAGACCCCTAATTTCTAGACACTAAGCGAGAATAACTCCCATCCGGTGGGCTACCTTGTCTTTCATATCAGACGATATGACGCTCATGGCTGAGGCCACGGAGCTGTTGAGATATCTCGCAATTTCTGGAGTGATCATAACAGAAGAGAACCCAGCCAGCCAGTGCATCTGTCCATCCCACTAGGAAGGTGGACGCACTCGACTCCTCTGGGCAATTCTGGCGTTGAATCCCTCGTCCTAACCATTGATCCATTGTTACTGACGGTTTTCAGCCAAGCAGTAAGCCTTTCCAAAGCTGCTAAGGACAGACACTTACATTAAGCAGATCACGTCCCTTCCAGGATGAAAAGTGTCTCTGGGCCGCCCGCATTATAGATCAAGGTATCCGATAATAGTATCGTTATCGTTTATGTACATATATGTACATACAACATACCCGGCTGCTCACTTCAACTCAATCCCATTCTTCAGCCAAACCTGTGCATCAAACCCCTCCATCATCTCCCTATACTCCTCCCCAGCCCCAACCCACCCCTTAATCCCACCCTGCAGCACCAAGCTCTCAATCGAGTCATCCTTCTGCTCCTCAAGGTAATCCGCAAACCAATTCGCAGCTCTAGTCCCCCTCCCCGCCGAAGAGCCTGTACTCAGCATAAGCAATCATTCAACCAATCCCAAGAGTCAAGCATAGCCCTGCGAGCCAGAAGCAAAACACATACCGCAATACCAGATAATGTACTTCACCCCTCCCGCCCGGAGAAGACTATACACCGTCGGCAGAGAATAATACAAGCTCTGAGCGGGCAGGTTCAGCGAGCCCTTGATTGTTCCTCCCTGAGGTATAGATCAGCACAGCACAATTACAATTACAATTATAGTTTCGGTGACAGAGAAGGGTGTAAATGACTCACTTCGTGGTCATTCCGGCGCAGATCAACAAGCACGTAGTCCTTTCCTGCCTGCTTGCCCTCCCGCATCCACTGGAGCATTTCTTCTCGGGAGATGCCGCGGGCGGTGTTGCGGGGTGCTGGGAAGGCGGCGTGCCAGGGTTGTTCGGCGGGTGGTTGGGCAGCCATGATGATGCTCTGTTCTATCGGATGTTGACTGGATCAGTGTTGAGGTGATTTGGTGTAATCAGCAGAGTGTTGACCAGGTATGAAGCAGCTCAGGGCAGCTTGCGTGATTGAAAAGAGTATGAGGGGCACCGGCCAATCAGCGTGCGCGAGCTACATTCATCTACTTTGCTAGGTACTTTAAGACTGCCAGCGCTGGATTATGGAATTCTACGGTAGAAAAATCGCGGTATGTAAGCAGATATGCCATTTTGAATAGAAGCTACGAGTGTCCTGACTGATAAATTACGATTCAATATCCGTGGTGCATATCGGATAAAACCGTACTCAAAGATCGTCGAGGGCAAAACCTCATTCTCGTCTCATACAGACATGCACATAAGTGCACGCTGTATCCAGCTCAAGATCAACCGAGAGAAGCAGAAGACCGAGCGAGGCAAGAGACATCCACTTACTGATTGCATGGAAAGACCATTACGCTTGGAACCTGAAGACATGCAAAAATCTGTACAAATGCTTATCTAGCATGATCGTCATTGGGTATCTATAGACCCTCGCACACAGACGCCGAAATTGCCATCAGAATTATTAGTACGCCACCCTCGTTCGCATATCCTATGTATACCGTTAGTGGCACCATCCCAGAAATAACATCAGAAACAAATTGACTTACCGAGATCTTCCGCTCAATCTCCCTGACAGAACGATCCAGTTCCGCCGCAATCATCATCTTCGTGTCATTAGGCAATAGGAAATACATTTCGCACAAATCGCCATCAATCACACCCTTGACTGGTGCGTAGTAGCTGCGATAGATAAGATGATCCCGTCCGGCGAGGGGTGGGCACTGTGCTGCTAGTTGCATCTCTAGGTTCTGGAAAAAGTCCACATCCTCGCGGCTCACAAAAGGCACAAGCATGCCAATTGTACCCTGAAACCCGGTCCACACAAGGATGTCCCGTCCACCTGCCACTAGTTGTGTCTTGTGCAAGCTGGTCGGAATATCCTGGGTGTACGTGTGGATCATCAGCTCCAGGCGATTCGGCGTGCCATGCAGATAACCACGCTCATGAATCAAATGGGCTCCCGATCCGTCTTCATCCGCCTCCTCCGATACCTTCTTAGGACAGCGCACGAGCCAGAGGTTACCAAATTTGTCACCACCGGCAACAGTCTCGTAGTCTACCATGGTCGTGCTCGTCGTCCAGCGAGAGATCGAATCATCAACGAAAGGAATCAGAACGTTCTCCTGGTACTTGTACACGACATATGTCACGCTTTCGCGAACGTCGCTGACAATAATCCGGCTACCTTGTGTCTGAAGGCCAACAATTGTCTTTGACACCACGGGAGCCTGACATTTTCGGAGCAGCTGTTTCATTCCCAGGTCGTAGACCCGAAGGGTAGAGCCGATGCCGGCAAGAAGACGTCCCTGGAATGCGAGGAGAGCAAGAGGTGGCTCTTCGACCTTCGTCTTGTGAATGAACTCCAGCTCCTTCCCATCTTCTTGGAACCTGTAAATGTGGATGAAGCCTCCCGCTGATGAGGGAGGGTTGACAACCAGATCCTTGGCCGTTCCCACGACCAGGAAAGTTTCGTCGTCCTGGCTAGAAAAGGGTACGGCTGTCATGCTCACGGCGGCCTCGTTCTCATCGAGTTCAATCGTTGAAATCACCGCTTTGGCATCCAGGGGATCCACGATTTGAATGCAAGACGCCCAGTGACCCGTAGCCCGTGGATAGCCGAAATCTTCCGGCGGAAGAACATTTGTCTCGCCATTCCGCGCCTTGGAATCTTCAATCAATCTGGCTCTGGTAGACGGTGATAAAACATTGTTGTCCGACTCAATAACATAGAACAATGGCTGTTCTGGATGCTTGAGCATACGACGGGGCGTGTTTGAAAGAGGAATTGACTCCTGCAGTATGTTGTTGTCCAACTTCTCGATAGAGAAAATCCTATCGTCGTGGGAACGAGTTAGTCAACCAAACCAAATAAAACAGTCTTTGACATTGAAATGTGTATGTTGCAGTGATCTCAGTAGGAACAATTGGAGATATAAACTTTAAAGAGATGATCCACATGAAGTTTCGGATTAAAGCTCTCATCATACGATCAAGAAGGGAAGTGAACGGGAGAGTAGAAAGGAATGAACATACCGAAGATTCTGTGCCTGGATACCAACCATGCCTTCAACACACTGCTCACTGGAGAAATTCCAGCCCCACTCCAAGCCCACATAATCCAACGGGGTGAGCATGAAACCTTTTGTCTGGATGTCGGAGTAGCCCAGCCATGGTCGGGAGCTGAGTGCGAGAACGGCCGTTTGTCCTTTGACCGAAACACGAAATAGCTTGACTGGCTTGGCTCCCAGGAAACGTGTACGAGTATCGGAAAGTTCTCCAGTCACCTCGTCGAGAACAGTCCGCAGGTAGACACCGGAGTAAAGGCCAATGTGCAAGTAGAGTGTCGTACCTCCCGAGCTTGAATCGGCCATTGACATGATGTTCAACGCTGATGGGGCCGATGTAAGAGCCTGGACTGACTTATTCTCCAAGGTCGAGTCTGGATCCAAGCTCAGAATGCGGACAGTAGAGTCGTCGCATCCGACAGCCAGGAAAGAACTTCTCACGCGACCTTCAGGCACCTCGCCTAAACTGAGGCATGTGACTGTACCCGACATCTGGCGTCTCTCATCGTATTCAGCGAGCGTTCCATCGACATCCATCTCGAAATACACGATTTCACCTGAACTGAGGGCCACCGCCACCTGACGCTCATTTGTCGCAGCCGCGACAATCGAACGATGTTGAGGAGCGGGCCACTCATTGACACGCCGGTCTGCAAGGATATGGCGGATGCCCCTCGGGTGAACCTGAATGAGTGAATCCTCGCCCAGCTGCTGAACAGCCAAAGTAGGTGCAGTTGAAAGAAAGCCGGTATCGGTAACTTCTTCAACCGTCTCACCGATGCTGAGAACCAAGGTACCGTTTGCGAAAGAAAGGATAATGTAAGCGTCAAACTCATCGGCACGAGTTAATTTGGTAGTCCAAACAGCAGAAGGCACACTAGGTAGCTCCGATTCCACGATCTCAGAGACTTCCAGACCATGCTTGAGGGTCCTGAAGCTGCTCCGGGCGCCAGTACCGGATACAGTGTAAATTTGAGGAGCGTCGTCCTCAGTCAGATTCGCAATCTTACTGTCGATCAAAGGGTTGAGAGAGTTGAGAGTCTCAACGAGGTTTAGGTTCTCCGCTCCTCTCGGTCGGAAGAACACCGGCTCATAGGGCATGGAGGGATCCGCGGGAAAGTTTTCACTGCTGAATTCAGTCTCTTCGTCGTCGTCTCCCAGCTTCTCGAATTGGTAGAAGTGGTGGTTTCCTGCTTCACTGGCAACGTAAAGGAAACCACTCTTAAGAATCAACAGATTGGATGCGACAGGGACTGTATCAAAGTATTTGATCTTCAATCTCTTAACCTCGCCAGTCAGCTGTCCATTGTCATCCTCTACCATATCGATGGTAACCTTGAACAGGTCGCCATCTTCAGTCTGAAGAAGGAAGAAGAAAGCACCCCTCATCTTGTGCATGACGCCGGCGACGATAGAGCGCTTGCGCTCGGGGTTCTCCGTTGCACCGATGCGTCGAGGAATCGGGACTCTGAATGCATCTTGGTTTGAGTGCCGGTAGGTAATGTTATCCTCTGCACATACCAAGACACCACTGGGACCATCGGCTCCTCCCGGCACCTGGAATAGCATAGCTGCGGTACGGTCCACAGGATCTGCCCACTTGCGAACAACATGATTCAGACCGAGATCGAGTTCATAATACACAAGCACTTTCTCGGACTCTTCGTACGCTCGACCGGTTGGATCCTGATCCGACTCCGAATAGTCAACCTCGAGAGCCGCGAAGATGGGATTCTCGTAGCCAACGTCCAGAGCAGTCATCGCAAAGACCACTGTCTGCGGCTTATGGGCCTCCAGAGGGGACGAAATCGTGAGCTCGGCCTGCGAGTTCCGATTCAGAACGTAAACGAGCTTATTCTTCTCCACAGAGGCAATCAAACAAGCTCTACCTTTTGGATCGACCGCAAGGTATTGACCAGGGACAACACGACGAACGCCGGACTTGCCGAAGGTCTCAAGGTGGATACGGTTGAACCGATTCTGGGAGGGGACGTATTCAATGATTGTGATACGTCCCGAGTCCGAACCAATGATTATATAATCTATATGCAATATTCTTTCAGCACGATTCAGAAACAGCACCCAGTGTCAGCATCGCCGACCGGAGCACGTCCCACCTCCAGTCAGGTCGGCTCGGCAGATAAGGATCGTGCTGCCCGGGAAGCTTGACGAATCACTAAGTTGGTCTTGCGATTGGGGCGAAGGGGGAGAACACCAAACATACCTTTACTGCTTCCAGCCAGCCGAAAGGCTGCCAGAGAACGGATGATACCGAAGACATCCTGGGAAAAGATTGGTGTAATCTTGCCCTGAGTCGGATCGGGACGATGAATCGTGAGCTTCGACCCTGACGCCGTCACGATCTGCTGCTCCTTAGTCCCTGCAAACTGGCCCAGAATAGCTTGTGTGATGGCAGTCGGAGGCTGGATCGTCAGGGAATACATGAACATGTTCGAAGTGGTAGCCATGGTGAACGATTAGGCTTTTCAAAGCCCGAACCGAGGGTTGAGGTTGGTAGAGGTTTACGACGCAGATGCAGTCAATTTGACATCAGCATAGAGTCAATCCCATTGCTGCAGCTTGAGAGATTGAGAAAGAGGACTCTCGAGATCCGAGTATCCTCAGTGAAGGGATTGCAGCGGGGGGCTGGAAATACTTGCACAAGAAGAGCGAGTATTGCCCGACTGTGTCCTCAGCAGAAGTGAAAATTCAGCTCCGAAGGGAGGAAGAAGCTCCAGTCACGTGTGTTTATACTGTTTGTTCTCTCCTACACGTGACATATTATTGTATGAGCTCAGTGCCCGCATCAATTCACCTGCCAAAAAAGGCGGTCGATGGGATTCTGCCTGCTTCCACCTTACCAACCACTTACAGCCTAGGTAGAGGGGGCTCGTACATACAGAAAGGCAGCCGGCTCATCTGTCTTTCTCAATATCATCATTTCCTGTGTTGTGCCACATTCTCAGTCAACTTTGAATTCTACCAACTATCCTCTTGATTTACTCTGCTGTGATCTTTCTGCAGCGCATCTCCTCATACTCTCATCCTTCCCGCTCCTGAATTACGTATCATGGCCGACGATACCGCCACGATTGAAGATTCGCCCATCACCTTCACAATCAAATCGTCCAATGACGCCAAATATACCCTCACTCTTCCTCTTTCTACCCAAGTCTCAGAGTTGAAACAGAAGCTTTCATCTTCCGAATATGCCGATACTCCAGCTGAGCGTCAGCGTTTGATCTACTCTGGGAGAGTGCTCAAAGATAATGAGACTTTGGCCACTTACAAGATCAAAGATGGCCACACTATTCATTTGGTAAAGAGCGCTGCTAGCAATCAGAGACAGGGCGGGGCTACGCAGAGTGCGGCTACATCTGCACCTACTGGTACCTCGGCTGCTCCTGCAGCTGGTGCTGTGCCTACCAATCTCGCTGCCGGTACTGGTAACAACCCGCTCGCGGGCTTGACAGGTGCAAGATATGCTGGATTTGCACAGCTTCCAGGCGCAGGCATGTTCGGTCCAGATGGCGGGGTAAGTGTTTCACCGTCGATGGGCAAGTAAATATGAGTTCAACGGCTGACTGATACGTCTAGATGGGGCCTCCTCCCGACGCTGAAAGTATGCTCAACATGCTTGAAAACCCTCAGTTTCAATCCACTATCAATGAAGCCCTGCAAAACCCAGCCATGATCGACATGATGATTCAACAAAATCCGATGTTGCGTGATATGGGTCCTGGAGTGCGGCAAATGATGCAGAGCCCTGAATTTCGCCGTATGCTCACCGATCCCAATTCTATCCGCCATATGTTGCAGATGCAGAGGGCGTTTGGTGGCGGTGGATTGGGCGGTGGTAGTGCGTTCCCAGCCCCTGGGGTGACCAACACGACGCCTGAAGAGAACAGAGGCAGCCAGAACGACAATAATGCGAATGAGGCCGCAGCGGGTGCGCCTCTTTTCAACCCTTTTGCTCCTGCGCTAGGAGCTGGCAATCCTTTCGCTGCTCTTTTCGGTGCAAACCCACCAATGTTCGGCGCCAACCCATCGAGTACCGCGACAGCTGCAGGTGGCGAGCAATCCCAAGGCACGCAAGGAGCAACTGGCAGCGCCAGTGCTGGCAGCACAACTACCGGGGAGGGCCAGAACCAGCAGAACCTTCAAAATCCGTTCAGTTTCTTGATGAACCCCGCCATGGCAGGAGCTACAGGTTCTCAGGCGGGCCAGGCCGGCTTAAACCCTTTCAATCCGCAGCAGAACCCCTTCCTCCGAGATCCCGCGCTGTTGTCGCAGATGATGCAGGCCATGGGAGGTCAAGGAGGTGCAACCGGTGCCAATCCTTTGGCGGCTCTGCTTGGAGGCGCCGGCCTCGGAAACCCTCCGCCGCTAGACAATCGGCCGCCTGAGGAAAGATACGCGGACCAGCTTCGACAACTCAACGATATGGGCTTTTTTGAGTTCGAGAGAAATGTGGAAGCTCTGCGACGCTCAGGTGGCAGCGTCCAGGGTGCTGTAGAGTATCTCCTGAGCCATCCTTCGTAATCTCGGGTCTTCTTACAGTGCGCAATTCTCTTCTCTTTCCCCTTCGTCTGGTGCATCGGCTGGATATCTTTCATTTGCCAGCACAATGCGATCCTGTTGGCGGCTTCATCATCTGTCTTCTTATTCTCGACAAAGTATCTTACGATTACCCCTCTGCGTCTCAGTTTCCCCGAATGTGAAATAGCCTGATAGGCGAGCGTTTGGACATTTTAGTGTAACTTTTCGAATTCAGACCCCAGATAAGACGGTAGACACGATAGATATCCTTAGATTGTTTGTGTATGGTCATAATCTCTTGATGGAGCTGTTGAAGATGAATATTGAAGCAACATGGTCAAGTGACTCAAGTCTCCGTATCTGAGATGTGCTATTATTGTGCTGGTTATCAGAAGTGGATATCCACTTGAAGAATGGAAGCTAAGCCTATTACGGATGCCCCAATTGTCCCTTACAATGTGCTCCTCTACTCTCATGTTCTGGCCTTTATCTGTAATTAGCTTTGTTGTTATTATTGTTACTTCTCTCCAACAATCGAGTCATCCCTTCCCCTCAACCTCATCCTTGATCTTTCTTTTGCAAGGCGTCATCTGCCGTTCCATTCGTTGTAATAAGCTGGACTTGTGAAATCGCATAATTCGCTAGGTACTCGGTGGCATTCTGGACCACTCGGTGCCACATCTCTCACATTGACAGTCACCTTCTTCTTCCCGTCATCGATATTCCCGTTTTCTTTGCGATAACCCATCAAAGACTGCACATATTGTACAGAACATATACCGCTTAATCTATTCTTGGACAAAGCTTGTTCCTGGATTTGGAGTGCGTCAAGGGCGGCCGGCTTGCCCTCCCGCACGTTCGACCATTGGACTTGTCCCGCACGACCGATATCATTCAATCGATTACTTCCGCGTGTTTGTGAGATATCTAGCTGTCGACTTCGCCTTGAGGGGAGTCTTTTTGGGGCTGCGTAGACGATGGAACTTCGGTGGGTGTTATGTCCGCGCCAATGGACAATATGGCTGTTATTCGTCTCCCACGCTTGCGCGTTCTACATACCAGGTAGGCTTGCCGTCGATGGAAGTTTTTTTGTACATGAACTTATGTCCCGTCTTACTCTGTAGGTTACTCTGTCACGCGCTATAACGACGACGAGCCCATCCCCCTCCTCGTCAACAAGATCTTTTCGGACCACACGCAGCTACAGTATGCCTACTTTGATCTTCCGTTCGTGTGTCCGCCAAGTGGGAAAAGTCATGGTGGCTCCCCGTTCGGCTCAGGAAAGAGTGTCTCGCTCAACTTGGGAGAGATCCTTCGCGGCGACCGCATCATGACCTCGGATTTCGAGCTTCATATGGGCAGGAATGTGGAATGCCAGAAACTCTGTACGGTGGAGGTAGGACGGAAGGACGTAAAATGGGCCCGGCAACTCATCGGGGAAGGATATGTGGCGGAATGGATTGCGGACAATTTGCCTGGAGCAACGAGTTTCGTCACCGTTGACCGTAGCCGCAAATACTATGCCACCGGATTCAAGATTGGGGACCTGGACTTTTCACCAAGCAGCGGCAAGCCACGTTATTTCATCAACAATCATTTCACTATAGTCATTCGCTGGCGGAGTGCTCCGGAAGGAGGCAAGGTAGTGGTCGGTTTTGAGATCTATCCGAAGAGCATCACGGCCAGCGATTATGAGGAAGACGGATGTCCTAAGCAAGTGCATGGCGAACACGAGGGACTGGAACTATACATTGCTCCTAATCTGTCGAGGCTGAAGGAGATGTATCCTGACTCGTCGTATCTTCCCAAGGAGGATGATGAGATAGACGATGGTGCCACTCTGAAGATACCATACAGTTACTCGGTCTTTTTTAAAGAAGAGCCCGGTATCGAGTGGTCGAATCGCTGGGATCTGTACTTCAATAATCAAGACGAAGGTTCGATGACACATTGGCTGGCGGTTCTGAACTCTTTGATCATCTCCGGTGTCCTTGGTGTGGCGGTCTATGTGATCTGGGGGCGGACGGTGCAAGGAGATATCAAGGGCCGCGGAGACGGCGCTATGGAGGACGGTAAGATCAAATTGCGCTCCAAGTCAGCCGAGAAGAAAGGGGAAGGGCTCCTGGAGCAAGGCATGGATGTCGAGCGGGATGCCGACGGATCGTCAGATGACGAAGCTCTGGAAGATGTGAGCGGATGGAAGCTCCTCCATGGAGACGTTTTCCGGGTGCCCGAGTACAGCGGTCTGCTAGCGCCATTGGTGGGCTCAGGCATGCAGCTCTTTTTCATGGTCTCTGGGCTGTTGATCCTGAGTTGCTTGGGTATCTTGAATCCCAGTTTCCGAGGTGGATTTGTCAGTGTGGGCATGGGATTGTTCGTCTTTGCCGGCCTTTTCTCCGGATATTTCTCGGGGAGGTTGTACAAGACTTTTGGAGGTGTCCATTGGCGAAAGAATACCCTCATCGTAAGTTGATGTGCTGATTCCTTCTTCTCCAACTGACAATCGCATAGACCGCTCTTTTCTTCCCCGGATTGATGTTTTGCCTCGTCTTCATCCTGAATCTTTTTGTCTGGGCACAAGCGTCGAGTACGGCCATTCCTTTCGGCACATTGGTCGGCCTGCTTGCGTTATGGCTTCTTATTCAGGTTCCTCTGGTATACCTTGGCAGCTGGTACGGCTTCGTGCGAGCGACTCCGTGGGAGCACCCGACCAAGACGAACTCGATCGCGCGCCAGATTCCGCCGCAACCCTGGTACTTGCATAGCATTCAGGGAGCTGTCCTCACCGGGTTGCCTCCATTTGCTGTCCTCTTCATTGAACTCCTCTTTGTGTTCAAGAATTTGTGGCAGGACAAGAGTGGCTATTACTACGTTTTCGGCTTCCTGAGCGCTGTATCGACGATTGTGATCATCACGGTGAGCGAAGTGACCATCATCGCAACTCACAGCCAGCTTTGTGCCGAAGTAGGTGACTCCGCTTTGATTTTGTGTGTTATGAAGGCTAACCGCAGTAGAATTATCACTGGTGGTGGCAGAGCTTCCTGACTGGTGGAAGCAGCGCCTTCTGGGTGTTTGCTTACTGCATTTGGTACTACTTCTTCCATCTTCACATCACAGGCTTTGTATCGAGTCTGCTCTTTTTCAGCTACAGCTTCCTGGCTTGTTCGGTGTACGGCTTGCTGACAGGGACCGTTGGATTCCTGACGGCATATGCCTTCATCCGGCGTATCTATAGGTATGATGGCCTTCCAAGTATATTAGAATGGGCTGACCGCGTACAGTTCGATCAAGATCGATTGATTTGACGTCATACAGTATAGTCAGACTGCAGCACTTGCAGAAATAAGCTTGTGACATTGTGCACTGCGCCCTTGATTTCTCTAACTGATCGAATACATATATTTTGATTAGCGTTCAAATGCATGCAAAGTCCAATTCAGCTCTTCCTCTTCCTTCTTACATTATCATGTTCGGTGCAGGCGTTTTCCCTTCAATCACTGGTTGTAGCGATATCTCAAGTCACCGACTGGTTCGCGGTTTTCCTTTGGTACTCGTCCACTATAATGAGGCGTCGAGACGTATATACTTCAAGAATGCTTGACAGTTATGCCAGAATGTCTCCATGAGAGCTAAATCGAGGTCTCCATTGGCCTTGCTGGTGTAGCGATCTTCAATTGATGGTACCATCTGTTCATTTCGCAAGCGGTGCTCCTCACATCGAGATTCAGCCATCCGACCGTCTTCTTTCTGTTGTACCAACGCCAGCGTAGTCTACATCCCTTGCGTTGCAGATCCTAATCAGATGCAGTCCAAGTTCCTCACTGAGTCACTGCAGAAGAAAGGTATCTCTGTAGCTCTATGCCAAGACGTCAAAGTTGTACAGCAAGCATTCCGCTCCATCTTGGCAGAATGAAGCTACTCGCCAACGACGCCAAGCTAAAGTATCTAGCAGTAGTCGAATACACTGAAGAACAAGCCACAGGGCATAGACATACAGTCTTACGTACATCAGCAATCGCCGTCAATACAGTGGAGAAGTGTCACTTGTAGTGAGACAAAGGTATTAGCGAGGATGCGACTACGTAAGTCAACCGCCTTGCCTCCTTGATGGCGTGCTCAGGTGAGAAGATTTGCTCATATGGAGCCGTCATTGTCAAGGCCAAATCGGCAGGTTCACTATTGCAAAGAAGGTATTTGCTACCTTAGAGTTGGCTTGAGTGTAAAGGCAAGGTGCTGTGTCGCTCTCATGTGAGATTCATCTACGAGTAGGCCTACTCCATTACTGAGGTACTGAGGTAGTACGTAGGACTCAGGAGAAATTGTACTATTGTCCCCGGGAAGTGAACAAATCGGACTCCAAACACGCAAGTTCCGCAGATCTTCCAGAACCTTGCATATCGGTGAAACGGGCGATCTTCAGGAGAAGCTCGGAGAGAGGCGTGTGATAGGAGGAGGGGACGATGATGCCATTGCTGCTGCGGATGGGGACATTTGTCGGGACCGGGTGGTACGTCAGGCTGTGGTATGTACTGTTAGATAGACTTTCGCACTTTTGCCATGGACGCTCGACAGCATGGGGTCTGGGGATGGAAGCTTACGGGTTTGACCTTATTGCCACTTCTACCCCTCTGGGAAGTATCTATATTAATTGTCTAGTTGTAGTGGCTCAAACAACGTTTATGTTCCAGAGGTTCTCCCTTGGTAGAGTGTATCAATGGTGTATCAGTGTGTATCAGTTGTAATCATAGTTATCAGCTGACATCCGAATTGAGGAATCATGCTCGTGTGATAAGCAAGTGGGTCTATTGGGATCCGGCAATCGCTACATCACGCGGCCAATCATATTTTGGTTATGGTTTAGCGTTGAAAGACAAAAAGCCTCTATACCCGTCTAGGTTAATTCCCTTGAAAGGCGGGTTCTAGCCTAGAACATCGTTTGCCTAGAGGGTAGATAGTCCACCAGGGTACATGCAGTCTTCGAAGTGATCATGAGAGTAAGAAACGAGTTATAAACCAGGATAAAGGTATGGAAGATGCAAGATTGTTCCAATTCTGGCGAGATTCTTGGGAACAAGTGTGATTGATTGACCATACGTGGCAAATCATACAAGAACCAGTTAGTCATCTTATCGCTGTCAATGACGATCATTGGTTTTCCGGGAATCCTTTTCTATGCTGGGTAATCGAGTCCTTTCACTCTGGACTCACGCGACCTATATGACTAGATTGGACAACGCATCAACTGTTTAGAGAGAGATTGATCCATCACAAGAGAACTTTTTGCGAGGAATGGTAGAGCATCATAGAGTCCAAATGATCTTCAGGAGACTTCTTGAGACTCCAGAGGCCTGGAAACCCGGAAGCCGACGCTGGAACCAACGCCCGACGCTCGAGTCGGAAGCAGCGAATATCACACCATCGTCCCCGCCGATGGTTCCATTGCTACTACGGACTGGCGGTGACAGGCTCCTGCGCTCAACCTCAATCCTTTCAGGTTTCACTTGCGAAATAATTAATAGCGTGGTAGATGATGATCTCGACTACTCTGCAAGTTGACTACAATCCTCCATCTTGTGCTCTAGGCAGTTCTACTATCATCTTCGTAGGTGTTTCTAGTGCCAGTTAGTGTGCTGTACTGCTGTGTATTTGTTACTAGCGCGCATCCTTCTCCACCTAGTCCAGCAACTTTATCAGAATTACTATAAACCCTGCACTGTGATTGGACACCAATAGAGACGATTCACGGGGATATGCAGTCTAACAATTAACGGGGAACTCTCCTACTGCTTGATACCCTCATTTTTTCTTTTTTCCTGCCTTTTTTGGGCTCTCTATTTTTTTCTTTTTCCTTTTTTCTTTTTCTTTTTTCCTTCCATTTGTTTCTCTTATCCTCTTCACTCTATGTCTTTGTCAATCATAAACTGTTGATTGTCGATTGTTCATCTTCTTTTTCTCCACTTGCTCTCTGGACCATTGGACTCGTTCCCTATATCTATCCCTTCTTCCCGTTCCTCTTCCTCTTCGTCTTTGTCCTCTTCCTCTTTCCTCCATCCTCGGCTTCCTCCCATCTCGACTCCCCTTTCCCTTTCTGTCCTGGTAATTCTGTGTATATTTTGACTCTAGTTTAATTTCATCTGTCTACGGGGCTATCCTTCAACCCTTCATTAGTGAATAGTGACTGTGGCGAAACGGCACCATGGCCAAGAAGCCCAACATCCTGTACATCATGGCGGACCAGATGGCCGCTCCCCTTCTGGCCTTCCATGATAAAAACTCTCCTATCAAAACCCCCAATCTAGACCGTCTGGCTCGGGAAGGTGTGGTGTTTGATTCCGCATACTGCAACTCCCCGCTGTGTGCTCCCTCGCGCTTCGTCATGGTGACCGGTCAGCTCCCGTCCAAGATTGGCGCCTACGACAATGCCTCCGACCTGCCCGCCGACATCCCCACATATGCCCATTATCTGCGCCGCGAAGGCTATCATACCGCTCTGGCTGGTAAAATGCACTTTATTGGACCCGACCAGCTGCATGGCTATGAGCAGCGACTGACCAGCGACATTTACCCCGGTGACTATGGTTGGTCCGTCAATTGGGACGAGCCGGTGAGTTAACTTGAGTCATGTGGAGTAGAGTACACCATGCTAATTGAACAGGATATTCGTCCGGACTGGTATCACAATATGTCGTCTGTGCTGGAGGCAGGTCCGGTTGTGCGCACCAACCAGCTCGACTATGACGAAGAAGTCATCTACAAGTCCACGCAGTATCTTTATGATCATGTCCGTCACCGTACCGACCAGCCTTTCTGCTTGACGGTCTCTATGACCCATCCGCATGACCCCTACGCGATGACCAAGGAATTTTGGGACATGTATGAAGACGTTGACATTCCATTACCAAAAACCCCTGCAATTCCCCATGACCAGCAAGATCCGCACTCGCAGCGGGTCCTCAAGTGCATTGACCTCTGGGGCAAGGAGATACCCGAGGAGCGCATCAAGGCTGCGCGCCGCGCCTACTACGCCGCCTGCACCTACGTCGACACCAATGTCGGGAAGCTGCTGAAGGTGTTGGAGGACTGCGGTCTGCGCGACAACACCATTGTCGTCTTCACCGGGGATCACGGCGACATGCTGGGTGAACGAGGCTTGTGGTACAAGATGGTCTGGTACGAGAACTCGGCGCGTGTGCCCATGATTGTTCACGCCCCTAACCGCTTTGCTCCTAAGCGCGTTTCGGAGAACGTCTCGACCATGGATCTGTTGCCTACCTTTGCCGCAATGGTTGGAGCCCCGTTGGTCAAGGAGCTTCCATTGGACGGTGTGTCGCTGATGCCCTACCTCACTGGCGAAGAGGGTCCCAAGAACGACACGGTGCTGGGCGAGTACATGGCCGAGGGCACCCAGTCCCCCACAGTAATGATCCGTCGCGGCCGGTGGAAGTTTGTCTATTCGCTGATCGATCCCCCTATGCTTTTCGACCTCGAGAACGACCCGGAGGAACGGGTCAACTTGGTTGCAGGCTTGGTTGCAGGACTTGGTGAACCGTCGCAACCCTTGGCGAAAACAGCCGTACCTGGTCAGTTCAGGCCTACAGGTTTACCTACACCGGCCGACACGCCGTCGGGAACTCCTCGAGTGTCGCCAGTACCCCAGCGCACCAATTCTTCCTTCCCGTTTCCGACTCCCCCGCGCACCCCCAGTCCCGCCAAGCTTCCGGCTGCGCTGCCTGCAACCACCGATCCGGCCACCCTGCTGGCGCACTTTACCGAGGAAGTGCACGCCCGCTGGGATCTGAAGGCGATCCGCGAGGACGTGCTGCGGTCACAGCGCCGGCGTCGTCTGGTGTACTCGGCCTTGATCCAGGGCACTCCAACCGTTTGGGACTATGAGCCTCGCATTGACCCTAGCACTCAGTATGTGCGCAACCGGGGCAAGGGGGCTTTGGACGATGTCGAGTTTATCTCACGCTGGCCTCGTGTGTTGCAGCAGGCCGCCAACGCCATGGCCGGTAGCCAGCAGGCCAACGCCATGGCGAAGGTCTAGGCTGGCCCGCGGCCTAGCATATGAGGGCAACCGTCCGACCTGGTGCTTTTGAAAAGAATGATTCTCTGATTTCTTGCAGATTTATCTCGGCATCTGATTTTCGGTTTATGTAGCTGCTTTGCTGCTTGTTCTAGCGCGCGTATACCCGGGCCGTTGCATTCATGGTTTGCTACGATTGAGCGATTTGAATGCGTCGGGTTATTGTCGATATTTGATCCAGAATTTGGTACATAGGATCGTTATTGTATTTAGATACTCAGACTGTATAGATCAATGAATCTACCACATACGATTAAGATTACAGAGTGCTATTGTATAAGCATGTGATATGAAGACGGTGATGTCATATGTTGCATCACCTAACTCATCACCAGCAATTCCGTACTATCTCGACTTCGTACACGAGACTATTATTCTACAGCTTCAGACTAACTACGAAGAAAGCTCAAACTGACTCCCATGTATTTCTAAAGACTGAGATCATCCGGCGTCTGGACTCGGCTTTTGCTCCGAGCCTCCGCTTCATTTCCCCGCTTGACTCACAGATCCTATAAAATCCTTCCCCTCACCACCCTTCTAACATCACCACCACTCAGCTCCAGCGAAGAACAACCACCACCCACACCAAAAGCAAAGAAGGGAAAGAAAGAAAGAAAGAAAGAAAAGAAAAACCCAAAATGCCCTCAAAACTCACCGTCGCAGTCGCCCAGGCCCGCACCCACCCCACAACCCAACGCACCCTCTCCGCCCTCTCCCGCATCGCCCACCACGCCCGCACCCGCGGCGTCCACCTCCTCCTCTTCCCCGAAGCCTATCTGGGCGGGTACCCGCGCACCTGCGACTTCGGGTGCGCGGTCGGCGCGCGCGCCCCGCACGGCCGAGACCAGTTCCTGGCGTATTTCCGCTCGGCGGTTGATCTTGGGGATACGCCTGCGGGCGCGGGCGAGGACTGGGTTGCGCGGCGCTTGCCTGTCGCCGAGGGGCGGAGCGAGCGCGGGGACGGCACGAGGGAGGAGATTGAGCGGATTGCGAGGGAGACGGGGGTGTTCCTTGTTGTGGGGGTGATCGAGCGCGCGGGGGGCAGTTTGTATTGCTCCGTTGTTTATGTGGATCCGCTGCGCGGGTGTTTGGGGAAGAGGAGGAAGGTTATGCCTGTATCCCTCCCTTTCTTTTCCCCTTCTCATTTATTCCTAACGGAGCGCAAGGATGGGGCTGACAGGGGGCGATGTAGACAGGAACAGAACGCCTCATCTGGGCCCAAGGCTCCCCCTCCACCCTCAAAGCAGTCACCACCCACCTCAACGGCATCCCCGTGACCCTCGCCGCAGCGATCTGCTGGGAAAACTACATGCCGCTCCTGAGACAGAGCCTCTACGCCCAGAACGTCAATATCTATCTTGCGCCCACGGCCGACGCCCGCGAGACCTGGCTGCCGCTTATGCGGGCGGTTGCCTGTGAGGGCCGCGCGTTTGTGCTCTCTGCGAACCAGTGCGTGAGGTATAATGAGTTGCCTGAGTGGGTGACCTGTCCGCCTGTGCCTGCGCCGCAGACGCAGACGCAGGCGCAGACGCAGGCCCGGTCGCCGGCGCATCGCAAGAAGCATTCCATCACGGCCGAGGGGCCGCATGAGATTGTTTGGCCCGAGGCCGAGGGGGAGAAGAAGGCGGAGACGGAGGGCCCGCTGGCAGCAGCAGCTCCGGCACCGGTGGCAGCTGCTCCTGCGGCTGACGGTGTTCCTCGTATGTCACTTACTGCATCTGCTTATAATGGCTATGACTGACTGACATGACTGACGACAGATGGCGATGATTTTGTCTCCCGCGGCGGGTCGTGCATTGTCGGCTGCCAGGGTGAGGTCCTGGCTGGCCCCATCTGGGAGGTCTCTGCGGATGATGCGCCCGACTCTGCCGTGACGGCTCGCGCGGCCGGAACCGATGCGGACGGGAATGCGGTTGGGGATGGGCTGCTGGTGGCCGAGATCGATCTGGAGGACTGTGAGCGCGGCCGCTTGGATATGGATGTCGCGGGGAGCTATTCGCGCAACGATGCGTTCAAGTTGACGGTCGAGGGGTTGGATCTGAGCCCTCCTCCGTTCTAACTGGGCCAACAGACTGAAATGTAAATAAACTTGCGTACGGAGCTTCAGATTTAGTTGAGAAAAGTGAACTTCAGTAGGATATCATATTAGGTCGTGATTCATGTCATATCAAATATACAGGCGCCTTGACCAATACATTCGTAGGCCCTCTCCCGCGTACCTCTGCGCTCAGGAACGAGGCAAATCGGATCCGGCCGCCGCTTCGTTCCTCCACCGGCTCTTTCATCTCCTTGCCCCCGTGGCCCGCCTCGACTGCCGGGGCCGGCCGCTTGCCCATCAACGTGTTGAAGACCGACCTCATGCGCTGTTCGCGCCCGGGGGTGGATCCTTCCATCGAGTTGCCGCCCTGGGGCACGGACTCACCATCGCCCTCCTCGACAACCCCCTCGTGAACGCCCTCCTCGATAGAGCCTCGCGCAGGGGGTACCTCCGGGGGCTGTTTCACATTCGTCAGCGGCGGCAGCCCTCCCTCGACCTTCATGACCGCCTCGTTGACCAGCGTCCCCGGCATGAAGTACTCGACACAGATGTCGCGCGACTCCAGCGGGATCTTCTCCGAAATGCCCACTGCGTTCTCCACGATCATCCGTGCGCCGTTCTCTAGCCCGGGCGGCGGAGGCTCACATAGGTTCATTTCCAGGCACGCGACGAATTTCTCCACCAGATGGTTGATGAGCTGCGCCCGGTTTTCGTCCGCGGCTTTGCCCTGCAGGGAGTCTGTGAGGCCGTCAAAAGTCGTCCGGCGCCAGTTGGAGATCCGTGCGATCGCGTTCTCTCGATCCTCCTCCGTGTACGTCTTGGTCTGCTGCCGGCGCAGGTTCATCTCGATGCTCTTCAGCTGCATGCTCAAGTTCGGTTCCAGAGCTGGATGGAAATGCCGCTCAAAGATCTCTTCCACCAGCCATCGGCTCATCGTCGCTCGGCCAATAGCTGTCATTTCCTTCATGCCGGTCGCGTGTGCGTCCTCGTTGACATGGCCTGCCAACCAGGTGGGTAAGCTCTTCCAGTCTTTTCGAATGGAGAACGCCAAATCCTTGATGGCGCCGTCAAGGCGCGCGAACCGGTTGGCATATTCGTTGTCGTCGAGCACCGTTCGGGACACCGCCATGCGCTGGTGGGCCACTGTATTCTGCAGTTGCTGCACCTGAGCGTCTTTCTCGAAATAGTACCGCTTCACTTTGGAGTACTTGGCCTCTACTACTGTGTCAGTATATCTCGTCAACTGAGCGCTGGGCGTCTTACGGAGTTCATCATGCTTTTGCAGCAAAGCTCGCACATCGATCTCGCCCGGATCATCTCTTCTGCTCGAGACGGGGGGCGTGCTGCGCCCTGACTCTGACGCATTCTGCTGATTGCCACCTTGGAAGGGCGGGTGGGACCCCGGACCTTGGGGCTGCGTCTGCGGTGGAGCGGCCGGCCGGTCGGATGAAGCCATGCCGCTCTGGTGCCGATCCGGCTGATGGGAGAATGGGGGCAATGGAGAGGGCGGCCCGAAGGACTGTCGCGATGGAGG
This sequence comes from Aspergillus quadricinctus, assembly GCA_022814375.1. Taxonomy (NCBI): domain Eukaryota; kingdom Fungi; phylum Ascomycota; class Eurotiomycetes; order Eurotiales; family Aspergillaceae; genus Aspergillus; species Aspergillus quadricinctus. The sequence goes on along the minus strand of JAKLNT010000004.1, from coordinate 37,757 downwards.
TCGTGCACCCGACGGAGCCTCCACTTGAAGTTGGGAAACAGGCGAATGTTGGTGCTGCAGATGCTTCTGTGACTGATTGGAGTCGACTGTGTCTGATTGTCTGGCCGGGTCGACAGGTGAGGAATTGTATAATTTCTCGAGAAGACTAGGATCGGTGTTGGATCGCTGGATGGAAGTCGGGTGCTGCGGGGAACGGGGAGGTCGCTGATGAGCTGACGCCGTGTCCTGTTGCATGAGGAGAGATTGTGAGCTACCCCGGTTCGGATCTACCACATAGTCCTCGGGCACTGTCTCGGAGGAGGAATGGTGATTGATGTTTCGTTTCTGATGATCTCGGTCGCGATGTGTTCGGTGGGTGTCTAGTGATAGGTGTTGCTGATGCCGTCGCTGGCGGGACGATTGCGACGAGGCAGTGCCTTTGACGGACACGCTACGCTCCAAGAAGCCTGTCGATGATGAGGACGAGGAGGAAAGGCCGAATATTTTCCTGCGAGACTTTTGTGGCGGATCCTGCTTGGGGGCCAAAGCCGGTTGCTCAGAGGCCCTGTCCACGCTGGACTGGTCGGGAGGGTCAGCATCGATGAAGTGAGCAGCAGCTGGTGAAGCGGGGGTCGCAAGTACCGAGTTGAGCAAAGTGGGAGAGTGATGGCTTTGCGACCGAGTGATTGTACGCTGATACGGAGGGAGTTGCTCTGGAGGGTTTTGATCGGGATGAATTTGATATAGCTGATGATGAGGATGATTGTGTTGTTGTTGTGGCTGATGCTGATGTTGAGAATACGGGTCTGGAGGAGCAGGCGAAGTGGGGAGGCGTACGTCGGCGAAGCGCTGAGAGAACGCAAGATCTTCAGGAGGAACACGAGGCGACGGAGCGGTGGACGGAGGGGAGACGGTCAGTTGCTCAACAGAACGAAAGGCGGGAGATGCAGCAGGCGATGGGGATTTGTGCTTTTTTCGAAACAAAGGCATGGAGAGGGGATGGACGACGGTGATCGTCCAAAGAGGACGAAAAGGAGGGGGAGCGGAGGGGGATGAAGCATCAACACAACACACTGCCACCGTACAGCAATAATAACTGACGATGATGATGACCACGATGATGAATGAATAATCGAGACGATGGAAGAATAATCACATTAGTTGTAACTTGTTGGTTGTTGATGCTATAAATAATCCACCGAACACGAGGCGATGCTCACAAAGAACAAGGCTAAATCGATGATCCAATGAAATCCAGGAGTATGGAAACGAGATCATCGCAATTCATCTTACAAGATCAGGTCGCTCTCACTTGAAAGTGATAAGCCTCCTTGCGGTCCAAATACACCACTTGTCCTGACAATCCCGCGTTCTGCATCTCCTTTTTGAAGTCCTCCAGCGGACTCGCAAACACGTTGTAATCATCATAGTGGATCGGAATAGTCAGATCAGGCTTGATCAGGCGCACCAGCTCCACGCCTTGTTGCGCATCCATCGTCACCATCATCGTCAGCGGCCACATGTTCGGATGAGGCACCGTCGTGCCTCCAAGATGGATGAGCATCAGGTCGATCTTCTGGCCCGCGAACCGCCGCGGGATCTCCTTGAGCTCATCCACCATCAGTGTATCGCCGGAGATGTAGATGCGATAGCCCACATCGAAATCGGTTTGCATGGTTTGAGTGCTGCCATAGCCTAATTCAATCATCCATCCATTGGTAGGGGGAATCTGACCGTCAGTCGTCATCGGACTCATCGCAATGTCAGGGCATGACTTACTGCCGCCGCGAACTCGTTCAATTTCTCCACGACCTTGTTGGTCGGGATGTGCTTTCCTGGCATTCCAGTGACTCGAATGTGCGGATGTTTGGTTCTCGAACTGTCGCTTTTGACATTGACCATCATCTGCTCAAATGGCTCGAGATCGAACACTTGCTGGAAGGAGTCTGCCCCTTTGGACGTCAATACGGACTTGGCATGGCTTGTGGTGATGATGGGCAGGTCTCGTCGAAGGGAGGCTTCGACTTTTTGATCAAAATGATCTCTGCAGGTCAGTGGTCAGTCCACTGATGCATTGGTCAGAAGGTAGTATGCTATACCCATGATAGTGAGATAAAAGAACCAAGTCGATGCGAGGCAGTTCGTGCAAATCAACCGCAGGATTTGTCCGACGGGTAGCAGTCACTCCAGGACCAAGATGGACATGATCCCCTGCATGAAGGAAGTTTGGCTATCTTGTCAGTCGTGGCCATGTGTTACAGAGAATGAACCAACATCGGTCATCAACCTCATTCCCTCCCATTCACTATCCAGATTAGCATCTCGTCAATATGAGGCATGAGCTACTGACAAGATCGTCGTAGCCGTTCCAACAAAGTAGACCGATGCATTTTCATCTCCGGCTCGGGCAGGATTGGTCTTGATGCTTTTCGCCTCGGGGAGACTTGCTGGGAGAGAGGAAGCAGGTGAATCCCGAATTGGGGGGATATTCTGACTGGGATCAATGGATAGGCGCTTCATACTGACGAGTATTGACTGTGAGTACGCTTATAGAGAAGTAATTGATGGAGAACTGAATTAGAACGAAGTATTTTATCGACCGTCAAGTCGTCGAGTCTCGTATACATGACGTCACTCGACAGCATCAGCATCATCTCTCTACCTTAAGGATGGACAACTCTACAACTCTCTCTTCCAAGTATACCATAGGGAAGTCCTGGCAGAGCAGCCATGGTAGTATTCCGCAGGTTACCTCGGGTAGACAAGTACCTTTCATCTTATCCATGTTCAAGATCCTAACCGCACTATACACTACTACTACTATACTAGAACTGGCCGTCAATCGGCAAGGCTTTGCACACAGGATTGAAGAGAGATTCTTCACACACAATGCTCAACGGAATTGCCTATACTTCCGCGTTTCTCCCCGACTGGGGCCCGTTGACAATACTTCTACCAATGTCTCCCATCTATCTCCCACACTTACTAGTTGCGATATGCAATTCGACAGAAAGTGTGGACTCTATCAAGCATTGACCCTGAAAATAGTCTAGTCTACGGCATTTGAGCATTTCGTCCCTACGTGGCTGGCTGACAGGCATTGTATACGATGATCTTGGCAAGAAACTGGCTTATTGTGGATTGCGCTCAGGCACATGTGGGCCGCATTTCATGATGTGCAGGAGACGATAAATACCGAGGCCTGTGCCTCAGGCGCTGCACTGCTGTAACCTTGTCGAGGGAGAACAGCGAGACGAAACAAGTCAAGATGGGTGCACTCAGTGAACTTCGGGAAATCGGGCCTCAGCCGATCCTCAGACGATCACGCAGCGCTTGAATTTTATTGTTGAGCAGCATCCTGCCAGCGTTGCTATTGTCTGCACCCATCAACCTCCCGAGCTGTATGGGTTCTGCAGCTGTGCTGTGAACGAGACTAGATCACCGTATCCGCGATGGTCCTACAGTACTCTTCACCAGGCTGTGTGCAGATTGGCAAACAGCCTGAGAAATCAGGGTCTGGCACCCGGCACGCCCATTTTGGTTGTCTGTGAGAACCAGATTGAACAGGTGGTGGCTGCGCTGGCTATTAGCACTTCGGATATAGGTTGGGGGGTCATGATTGGTTTGACGAGTAGACTGGTTTGGAATGTGGAGGGCTGTAGACTACTCTGTAGACGCAGAAATGGGGATGAATGTATCTGTCCAGGGAGTGTAAGAGTCACTGTCTAATGTTGAATGACTCGTGTCTACATGTGTCTGTATCTAGCCCGCTGCACTAGTTATGCATCCTGCATGGTTGCATTGGGTGGGTCATCCGATTAGCCCAGTCGATATGAAACTAGAACTAGAGACAAGTAATATGTCAAGAAGTATCATTCGTCATATCAGTCTACCGCTGCCCGTCATCTAGCAAACACCGTGCGTCTTCCCGGTCTTGCCCTGCAACGAATGCTTCTCATTCTTATAGTGAGAATGGGTATGCTTGGACTTGTGCGAGTTGACCGCGTGGGTTTGCACATGCCTACACATCTCGTCAGTATAGCCAAGTTGAAAGGGTGACGGGGAGTGCTTACAAAGTATACTTCTCCAGCATGGCCTTGTCCATATCGCTCAACGTCTTCATCGCCAGCTTGATATCCGCCAGCAGCGAGTCGCACCGCGCCATGCTAAAGTCCTCGCGCACAACCACCCGCATCAGCTTCAGCTCGTTGCTGTGCGGCGCCATCGTGTACGCCGGCACGATCCACCCGCGCTCGCGCAGCTGGTGCGCGAGTGCGAACTCGTCGAAGTGCTCGTCGCGGTCTGCGCGCAGGCGGAACGCTACCAGGGGCAGTCCGCGGCCGCTGCGCTGGCTCATGATGATGAAACCCATCTGTTCCAGCTGCTGCGCAAGGTAGTCGGCGATGCGGGTGATGTTGACCATGATCGAGCGGTAGCCGCGCTTGCCCAGCCGGATCATCTGGTAGTACTGGCCGATGACCTGCGAGGCGCCTTTGGAAAAGTTGAGCGTGAAGCTGGCCTGCTCGGCGCCTAGGTAGTTGATGTTGAAGATCAGCTCCTTGGGCAGGTATTCGGGCGAGCGCCAGACCACCCAGCCCACGCCGGGATAGACGAGGCCGTACTTGTGGCCGGACACGTTGATGGAAACGACCTTTTCCAGGCGAAAGTCCCAGAGGAGGTCGGGGTTGATGAACGGGACAACGAAGCCACCGCTGGCGGCGTCCACGTGGATAGGAATGTCCAGGCCGCGCTCGACCAACAGGTCATTGATCGCCTTGACGTCTTCGTACTCGCCGGTGTATGTTGTTCCCAGGATGGCGCAGATCCCGATGGTGTTCTCATCGATCAGATCAACCGCCTGCTTGGGGTCAATAACGTAGCGCTCCTCGGTACAATACACATAGCGCTCCTCCACGTCAAAGTACCGCGCGGCTTTCTCCCAGCAGACCTGCACGGCGCTGTTCATAATGATATTGGGGCGGCTGGTGTCTTTGCCCTCAGCCTTGCGCTTATTCTGCCACCGTCGCTTCATGGCCAGCGTGCCCAGCATGATGGCCTCGGACGAGCCAATGGTCGAGGTCCCGATGGGGTGGTCGTTCTCGCTGTCGACGGGGGCGTTGAACAGCCGAGCGATCATGTTGACACATCGGTTCTGGATCTCGGCGGACTGGGGGTATTCCTCGTAATCGATAAAGTTCTTGCTGAAAGAGTCGGTCATGAGTTTCTCGGCTTCTTCTTCCTGCTCCAATTAGCTGTCTGCAAATACGAACCCGCAAGGTACCGCATACCATGTACGTCGTGACAAAACTAGCCAAACTATACAGGTACTAATATCAGCCACAATCCTATTCTTCGACAGGGGCAGACGTACTTGAGAATAGGATTCCCATCCAAACTAAGCTCATCCTTGATCATGCGGTAAGCGACCTCACGGGGCATCTCCTTCTCGGGCATCTCAGTCTGGGGCAGCTGCTCCGCCGCAAACCGAGTACCGTAGACCGTGGAGTAGAAACCGTCCTCGTCGGTGGATTCGAGCTTGATAGAATCAACGCGGTTAACGAGGGGCTCGACATTTTCGCTGTCGCGCTTGACCTGGGCGAGGTGGACCATATTGTTCTTGTTTTATGTGAGAGATATGCGATGCAGATGCAGGAACAGAGAAAAAGGTAAGAGGAAGTAGGTAGATGCAGGGGTGTAGGGGAAGCAACGTATTAATATTTATCTATCAGCTATTTTGGATCTAATAATTTGAGATCAGCATGGATCATCACAGTAAACAAAACCAGGCGGGACACGAGTCCGTCATTATTAGATTATCATCAGGGGAGAAGAGGGGGTGGCTGTTTAGAGGGCTTGAAAAGTGGCACCACAGCATCAGTGGACGGATAATAGCATCCTCAGATTGGATACTGCTAGTGCCTGAGAGTTATTCTCAGCCAGCCAACCCCTCATCCAGACGAGATGGCGAGCTGAGCATGTTTCATTGGATGCATCTCCACCCCTCCATACGCATCATCAATGACCAAGAAGAGGTCAAGTACCTCTTATCCAAAGCTTAGAAAAGCTTGGCTGGGGAGATGGTCAAGGACCAAGTGGATACAGTCTCAGCCACAGCCATGGACGACACAAAACCGGTTGGAGGAGTTAGTACTATCTACCGTGTCTGATATCATATATGCAAGTTAATAACTGAACAGAAGATGAGTCGATCCACGTCAGTGTAGAGGATCATGATCGCTGTTGATCCCAGCCACCAAGTGGGGTATGACGAGGCATCAATATTACTACAGAGCTCATAGTACTACTAGATACTCCCTAGGATATTGTGCCACGGAGTACTCTGTACCTCTCTAGCATTGTGCAATATCCACTGTTACATACCAGACTATTACAATCATATCGATTATCCCTCCATTGACTTCATTTCATATTGCAATGAGCGGTGTAGGAGACTGATACAGTGAACTCATTCCATTAACATTAACTTATTCAATCTCAAAACAGCCGAGGGTGTCCATATCTCAAGGACCCAGTATCAACCGGTTAACAACTCAGACCAATGCTTCCAGCCCAGACCGTTGGTATCTTGTCCCATCTTATCATACACTGCCCGATGCACTGGCCCGACTCAATGGATCAACCATCATCCGTTTTAGTACATTCGAATCTGTATCTTTTTTTTTTCCTTTTTTTGTTGTATTTTTGCCTTTTTCCTTCGGCAGTCTTAGCGTCTTAAATAATTGTATAGGTATATAAGGATAGTTGACGAGGTTGACGACAACGTAAGGATCAAGTACCCTTGACCTTGCGCTTCACCCACGACCAGAATCCGCTCTTGCGCTTCTCCGTCTTGGCGGCTTCTGCTGCCTCTTGAGCTTTGTCGACGGTTGTTTGTGCCTCCTCGGTAGTCTCAGGCTGCTGGGTCTCCTCGGCAGCCGCCTCTTCTCCCCGTGGAGTCTCGGCGGGGATCTGCTTCTGAGCCTCAGGCTGACCCTCCTTGGGCTCAGCTTCTGTCTTATCAGCAGCTTCAGTAGCAGGTGCCGGCGAAGCAGCCGACTTTCCTCTCATAGCGGCGGCGGCAGCTGCGGCAGCGACGTTTGGTTTGGCCTTTGTGGTCTCCTGGGTCGTCTTGACGGGCGCGGTCTCGGCCTTCTCCTCGCGCTCTTGCTGAAGCTCCTTGGCCGGGACCTGTCTCTCGCCTGTGAAAGCTTCAATGCTATCTCTGACCTCCTGCTTCTGCCTGGCCTCCGCCTCGGCTTCGCTTCCTGCGCCTGCGGCAGCAACTGCGGCGGGAACAACAGGGGATGTGGTGGAAGCAGCAGCCTGGGCAGCTGAAGGAGCGGTGATCGGGGCAACAGCTTCTGCCGTCGCTGGCTCGGCCTTCTGACCAGCGACCTCGGAGATACCCTTGTCTGTAGTTTCGGCACCGAGTCCTGGAACAACCAGGGGTTGCACCTCGGTTTGCAAGTCCGCGGCTTTGGTTTCTGTGGCGGCGGGGGTGGCTTCGGAGTCCTCGACCTTGGCCATCTTGGGAGGCTTGTGGTCCTCGTCCTTGTGGAAGAGGCTGCTCTCGTATGGGCGCTTTGCATGACCAGGCAAGTCCACATTGTCGGACGGAGATGTGGCTGTCGGTTCGGCCGCGGCAGTTTCCTTCTCCTTGAGTCTCTCGGGCAGTGCTGTTTCTGCCGGCGCTTCCGACACTGGAGCGTTGGCGTCAGTGATGGGTACGGGAGCGGCGGCCGCGGTAGCAGTCGATTCGGGGGCCGTCGTGGGAGCCGTCAACTGAGATTCTTTGGCGACCGTATCAGGCAATACGGCTGAAGATAGTGTGAGCGTAGCTGCCTCGCTTAAAGACCAGAAATCACCTACCTTGACCCTCGTCCTCCCCTGCGTCCAACGATCCGACCAGACCCGCCTTCGAAGCCTGGGTCTTGCCGACAGCATCCAGCAAGGTGTTCTCGTTCGCTCCGGATTCGGCAGCTTCTCTTCTATCCGGCAAGGAAGTCGGCATGCGGAGTTCCGGCCCCTCGGCCTCACCCGGGTGCTCCGCCATCGAGAACCTCTTGGCGGTGCCGGGGCTCAGAAGCTCGTCTACTTCCTCGTTCGATAAGTCGCCACTTTGAGTGGTCTCAGTGGTTGACGTGCCGTCTCCTCCTGTGCTCGCAGCGACTGTCTCGGCGACCTGAGGCGGGGCAGCGGAGGGGACATTGGTAGCAGTGCCGGGGGCGAGGCTTTCGGTGGTTTTGCCTTCGCCTTCGCCCTTGACAACATCCTCAACTTGGTGCCCGGGGGTTCTATTAGAAGTGACAGCGGTCAGTTCCGCTGCGACTGGACATCCTGAGGCGAACGTAACGGACGAGGTTGCGCAACTTACACAGGCGCTTGGACGGTGGGAGCCTTCTTCGCTGTGCCGCCACCGCCCTTACCCTTGCCCTTCTTTCCCTTTCCACCTTTCTTGGGCATGATGATTCGAGTCCTGGACCTGTTGGACCTTGGGGTGCAATGTCAGACAAATATGCCACCAAGGGTGGAGCTAGGAGTGCGGTCGGAGTCGACTAAAGTCAGCGAGACTTACTGTCGTGTACGGCGCGATAAGAGCTGAAAATAGAGAGGTAGATGGCGCGAAACTCGGCTTGAATATCGAGCTTAGGCAGGGAGTTGTTGAAGATAGTTAGGAAGGCGACGGCAATTGTGGTATGTTTGGTTTCTCTCGGGATGTCTAATCGACATCGGGGAAGGTTAATCCGGCGTTGAGGCAGTCGCGCATTGCAATGATAAGGTAGTGAGGTACTCACCCAAAGTTAGCCAACTCGAGGGTAGATATGTCTATGTCAGATCGAGTTCAATTGAAGTACTAGTAGCAGAGATGGTTGCACTGGATCAGAGTTCAGTTCGCTGGAAGATGAGAGAAGTTCAAGGACATCAGTCACATGAGTTGCGTCGCAAGCAAACACTACCCATGGGCCGAGGACTGTCATAATGCTATTATTCTAGTAGGTCCTTGCAGTAACGATCATAATCTTGCTTCTTTTGGCTACCGTATCAGCGAGGGGATGGCTGGTCTCAGCCACGGTTCAACCTGGGTCCGAAACAGCTCTCCCTGCTGGTGACGCATTTGAATCATTTCAGATTATTATAGAAACAGCTTAGTCAATTGCTTGCCGATCATGGTGGGCATGAACAATGTCATTATTCATTTTTGCTGATTCCGTGGATCATGAACTACGAGTATGGTATAGGTATGGAGTACATGCTTGCTGTGTTCGACTTGAGCTTCAAAATGATGACAGCCAAGCTGTTTCCGGCGATCGCGGGTCGTGTGCCTGCAGCTGCTCAAGGGGTTTAGGGCGGTTTCTCTCCCTGCCCTAGCTGCGGATCAACGTTGTTCCGTACACCTGATCAACTGCCTATTTCAGGCATGCCTGGGTAACAACATTGAACAATATATGCTTACTACTAGCTGGGTAGAACTGTAGAATATAAGGTAACTCTGTCATCATTGATAAGTTCATGTATTAGCTTGTGCAAATGTTGGAGGCGATGCCTGAGGCCAGCTGGGCCTATGTTCTTCCGTAGGGCTTATATATAGGGTTTCTAGATAGCTTCCTCTGCCCACTCTTTAGCTAGTAGTCATTATATTATCTATCTCTATTTTCCATTAGCTCTATAAGGTTATGAGCCCTCTTCTTTTCTTATAATATTCTTTTTACTCTCTTTTCTCTAAGATCTCTTATTTCTTCTTTTTTCAGTGTTTTTATATTTATTTAAGGCATTTTATCGCGTCTTCTTATATCTAATGAAGAATCTAATTTAAATTACCTTTCTATACTAGGAGTTTTTAAAGAAATGACTTTAGAGTAATATATAAATTAGAATCTAAATCTAGAATAGCTATAAACCTTAGCTATAATAATAGTAGGTGTTATATAAACTATAAAGCTAGAAAATAAATCTACTTTAGTTATATTAGTAGGTATTAATAAGAAATTAAAAGGTTGTAAAGACTATAAAAATTAGATATATATTATAATAGTATAATTAGAGATATTTAATCTAGAAGATTTACTAAAAAAGATAGTTCCCTATTCTAATAATATATATCTAAACTATTATATATAGCAGAAGACCTTTAAAATAATATAAAATTAGCTTATTAGATAAGTAGAAGATAATATTCTTAACTAACTATATATTATAATAGATTTAACTATATATATAGATAATATGTGGGCTATAATATAGAAGATTATTTTAGAGTATAGCTATTTAGAAACTTACTCTAACTTTAGGTTAATAATATATATAAAAAGATTAGATTTTATAATAATTATCTAATATATTAGTATATTTAGAGATAGAGTTAATACTTATAAAAGGCTAAATACCCTTATTATACTATATATAGCTATACTACTTATATTAGATAAGCTATTAAAGGAGATATCTTCTTAGTATAATATTATTAAATATACTTTAATAAAGGACTCTCCTATATAGATAATAATAAAAGATTTCTATAAGTTATATATATTAGCTATTAATAAGAGTAATAAATATAAGATAGTATTCAGCATTAAAGCTATAAAGTTATTATAATCTAATAATTCTAATTAGTCTAATTAATAATATATTAATATATTAAGTTTAATAAATACTTCTAACTAGATATAATTAAATTAGAATTAATTAAACTAACTAGTAAAGTACTGTGGAGTGCCCCCATCTAGTAAGAATACTATAAAATATATATAGGAATAGTATTAGACTAATAGATAAGATATAAATAGAAATTATATATTCTATTATCTACTAGCTTATAGATCCTCTAATTACTATTATTTATTTAATAAGAAGCCTACATAGTTCTGTTCTAATCTAGATCTCTAGTATTAGAGGCTTCTAAGAGGAGGACCTTAGTAAATAATAAATATAGCTTATTTAGCTTCCTAAGTTCTAGATAAATATATTAATACTATATATAATTTTGCAGGCATAGCTATTAAATAACTAGAATTCTTTAAGTTCTTTAAATAAACTAAACACACTAAATCTGAGTATTATTATATATTAGATTTAGGTACTTCCTATATAATCTATATAAAGGGTGCCTATATTATCAGCTACTAGCTATATAGAGATAATAAATAAGGATTTAAATTTATAACTATAGAAGGAAGATATTCTAAAATAATAGATAAGGGTAGACTAGTTATATACTACTATATTAAAGATATAATTAATAAGTTAGAAATATCTTATAAGTTCTATCTAAATACTATAATAATATTTATCTTAATAAACTAGCTTACTAAGCTTAGTTTCTACTATAACTTTTAAATAAATATGCTAGAATATGAAGATAGTATATTCTTTAGATATATAATAAAGAAACTGGGTGTCCCTATCTTAAAAGTTTTAGATCTAATATCTAGCTTTATAGGCGCTATACTTACTCCTTTAGAAGTATATTATAAACTAGGCTATTATAGTAAATCCAAGCTATATATAATAATTAAATATAGGAATCTTAAAGATAATAAGATTATTAGATCTAATTAATTCCACTGTGAGGCTTATTACTTAATAAAGGCTAAGAGATATATTTCTTATAAGCTTATAGATAGAGCTAAAGCTCTAGGCCTTCTTTAGTATATTAATCTATAACTTATTAAACCCTCTGGAATACATAGATACTATTATTATCTTATTAATATTAATAACTACTCTAGATTTATATATATTAAGCCTTATAAATCTAAAGAAGATAAACTATCTAACTATCTAATTAAATAGAATAAGAAATATAAGCTTCTAACTAGTAAATATATCCTAATATAGTATATAGATGATGGTATAGAGTTTAATAAGTTCTATAACTAGATAAAAGATAAAGAAATTATTATTATTATCACCCCACTGCATTCCCTGGAGATAAATAATATTATAAAAGTATATAGAGGCTATACTAATAGTACTATAAGAGCTATAATTATAAACTTTAATCTTTTAGAGCATCTCTAGCTATATATAATATGAACTATAATATATATTAATAACTAGCTAGTTATTAATAATAAAGATAAAGCCTTAATTACTAAATAGTATAAAGGCCTAGAGATAGATAACCCCTTCCTACTATTAGACTATTTATAACTATTTAGTATATATATGTATATCTATATCTATAAGAAAGATTAAGTCTAAGTATAAAAGACTGCTCCCTGCACATACAAGGCCTATTTAATTAGATATAAGGGAGATAATAGATATATTTATTTAGGCTAGGTTTCTAAGATAAATTAAATAATCTACTTAAGAGATATTACTTTTAAAGATTAGTATAGAGATAATAACTATAAAGATAGTGAAATTATAGAAAGGGCTAGTCTATACCCTAAATTAAGGCCTATCTCTCCTTAACTACTGTCTAATATAGATAAGATATCTAAACTAGGTTAAATAGTCTAATTTGCATGCCTTAGGCTAGTTTACTCTATATAACTAATTACTAATGAATTAATTATAGTCCTAGAATCATCTATTTAGGGATAAATTTAGATGATTACCCTAGATCCCTAGCTTATATATTCTAATAAGTAAGTATAAGTAAGAGCTTTACTAGAGATCTAGGCTTAAGTAAGTATTTAGCTAGATATATAAAGTAAATTAAGATTTAATAAAATCTTATTCTAATGACCTACTTAGTAATCTTTTTTATTAAATAAATCTCTAAGATATTTAGTAATAAGAGAAATGCTAGTAGACTGTATATAATTTAAATAAGGAAGGAAATAGATATAATTTATTAATTAAAATAATTAGTAGAATCTAATTAATCTACTAATTAGACTTACTCTAACCTAGAGGAGGTTTAATAATAGTGCTATTAGTATAGATAGGTTATCTACTACTTTAGAATAGGTAACTAACTACTGAGCTAATAGCCTAAATAAATTATAAGTAGATATACTTAATAATATATAGATCTATAACTTAATTAAATTATTAGATCTAATTATATAAGATATATAGATACTATAATAGTAAGTAAAATATAAAGATCTATTTAAAATACTAGAATAGGAAGTTCCCTTTACCCTAAAGCTAGAGAGATTAGTATCTATTTCTACTAGCCTGCTACTAAATAGAACTCTTCTCTATATATATAATTTGTGCTTGCTATTAAGAGTATCTAAATAAGTAAATAAAGATAAACTACTCTAGCAGCTACTTAACTAGTTAAATAAGGAAGTTAAGTAGCAGTGTAGTATCTTAGGGGGTATAATATCTTAAGGAGATGATAATTTATTAGATAAGTAAGTTTCTAATATATCACTATCTTATGGCTATGCCTTCTCCTTAATTTCTAATTATAATTATAATATAATAGGCTTTGGTTATATAGCAATTCCATATAGTCTATAAATATATAATATTAAGATTTTATATACTTATAAGAAAGTGATAGATAGTTTATTTAAATACTATTAGGAGTCTGCTATATAAGTATAAATTAATAAGCTATAAGATAGGAAGGTATATAAGCTAGTTCCTTATTTTAAAGATAACTCCTGAATACTGTTTGGAAAATAGATATATAATTTAAAATTAGATACTGATAACTATATACTAGATTTCTATGCTAGATAGGTTATTTATAGTAATTACTAATATCCTAGCCTTAACTATAATATTATCTATAGCCTAGTAGTTATTAAGATAATAATTAAACTATTACTTACTCTGATTACTGTATAGAACCTAGAGGTTAAGTAAATTAATATAGTTATAGTATATCTATATGTATATCTTAAAAGGTATATTATCTATATACACTAGTCTACTAATTTTAAAAAAAAAGAGAAAGTCTGTTATGTACTGAAGGCTTTATATAGCCTTAAGTAATTAGTATTCCTTTGGAATGAGAAGTTTAATGAAGGTATTTATATAATAGGTTTCTAATGACTTTTAGAAGACCTCTATATCTACTAGTATAGAGATAATGAATATCTTATAATTTATATTAATAATACACTCCTGACATCTACTATAATGGATAGAATTAAATCTATTAAGATGGAACTAGGTAATCTCTTTATAATTAAGGAACTTAGTGAGCTGTCTTATTTTCTAGATTGTAAGATTATAAGAGATAGAGATTATTATATAATTATAATATTATAGAATACTTATATAGATAAGATCTTAGCTAAAGCTGGTATATAATGCTATGTAGGGAATTATATACTAATATAGCTAGGCTAAAGGCTAAATTATAAGAATAATAAGGTGGATCTGTCTCTGGATAATCTATATAATTTCTAATAGTGTATTAGATAGCTGAACTGGCTTAGTTATAAAATTAGGCCTAATATAAGCTATCTAACCTACTAATTATAGTCTGAGGTATTGAAGCTAGATAAATATGATACTATAACTATTAAGGCTGCTTTCTGCTACCTGTGTAGGAATATATATAGTATAGAGCTAGGAAGAGAACTGTTAAAGGGGTTGGTTAGCTATATAAATAGCTTATTGTAAAGGGGCGCCTATATAACCAGTGTGAAGGAAGTAAGATAGTATATATTCTGTAGTAAGAAGAACTAATCACTGAGTTATAGAGTACTCTATAAAGATGCGGAATATATACAGTGGGTCATATAATCTAGTAGGTCTAAGCCCTCTATACTATTTAGAGGTTATAGCCTTAGTAGCTTTAACAGTTGCCTTCCCCCTTCTATAGCTTCATCCTTAAAGCTATAATACTTTCTAATTTAGAAATCTTAATAACTTTAGTAATATTATTTAGTATTATATCTCTGCAATTAGTATATGCTATAGAGGTGGTAATTTAATATTAGTAGTAATATCATTTAGTTACTACATCTATATATAATTCTATTATAGTAAATAATTAATAGAATTATATATAGCTCTATAGTATTGTGTTATATTTCTATATAGTATAAAATATTTATAGATTACTAAAGATTTAAACTTCTTCTCCTTCTCTCCCTAGTTTTATTAAGATATCTACCTTATATATATTCTAATTAATTTTAATAGTATATCTTCTTATTTAACCTTATATAGCTTCTATATATTATCTACTACTTTAAAATCTATCTCTATTAAGCAGATCATGTGTTATTAATAATAAGTTCTATATTATATAGTTATTTAGGAAGCCAGCTAATAGGTGTTTAGATTTATAGGCTTTATATTTATAGTTTAATAATTCTTTATTTAATTTAATTAGTATTTTACTTTATCTTTATTAATTCCTTTACTTAATTAAATAGCTTTATTAATACCATCTTTATATATAATTCTATAGCTTAAATATCTTTATTAATATTCCCTTTATATATAATCCTAATATCTATATAACTTAGTATTTTCTTTATCTCTTATATACAGCATTTCTATAGCTAGATATCTCTTTATATATATAGTTCTAATATCTTACAGTCAAGGCTATCTAATATTTATTATATATAGATCTTTATATTACAGTATAGTAATTTACTTTAGTACTATACTTCCTCTTCCTCTTATAAAAAGAGCAGGAGTCTATATTAATAGGAATTTATACTAATAAAACTAATAAGCTCTTTATATTATAGAATTATATACTAATAATAGCTTCTAGTCTCCCTTGCCTTAACTACCTAAAGAAGAAGCTAGTTAACCCCAGCTACTATTACTATAAGAAGAAGGTGGTAAATAGCTATATTTATAAAATATATATCTCCTATACTATAGATAAGTATATCTATACTTAGATATATATCCTAAACTATCTTTCCCTTTATAGATTTCAATCTATATAGTATCCCCTTTACAGGTTCTAATCTATATAGATATTTCTTTATAGATTCTTAGTTATATAACCTCTACTTTATAGATTTACTAACCTAGTATATAGATCCTAGTATCTAAAATTATAGATATTTAGCATACTTTAACTATACTAAAGGTATAATATACCCCTATCCTCTACCCTATTATCACAGAGGCAGAAAAGTAGGTGAAACTTTTTTAGAAGCTTATCTATACCCTAGCTATTAAGATTATTATACCATCCTCCCCCCCTCCCTATACTCTAAGCCTAGTAGTATCCTCCCCCTCTATAGGGTTTACTTCTATCTACTTCTCTCTAGAGGTAGTGATTAGCTATTCTATTTTAATAGATAATATTTTTACACCCCTTACCTTAGTAGATATTAGTTCTAGATCCCTTACTCTAGCAGATATTACTACAGTAGTAGCTCTAGCCACTATATAGGATACTTTAGCATCTATAACCCCAGCCCCTACCTATATATAGGCTTTTACTCTTAGTTAGTAGACTAGTTAGATATATAAGCTAGTTAGATAGATGGGTATAGCAATATATAGCCTATATACTTTTTATTTATTCTTACTATATATAGTAGATAATGATTAAATTAAGTCTTTTTCCCATATCTTTTAGACTTCTTATTTATAGATCCTATAGGTCTTAGATTCTTAGCAGCTAAATAGAGCTTAAGTACCTCTATATTTTTTAGATTCTCTATAGGCTCCTAGATAGTATTAGATTCTAGCTATCTTATCTACTTAATAAGGTACTATAGTTTACCATAGTATATCTAATTATCTAGGACTTTTTCTATATACTATTCTAAACTTCTATTATCTAACTCTATTAGTCTAGGCTTTAGATCTTTAGTATCCCTATAGAATAGTTTAAGTAAGGAGATATAGAAGGTTAGATATAGATTATAGAATTATAGTATAAACTTTAGCTTATAGGCCTATTTACTAATAGGTTTTATAATCTAAAATAGCCTTATATACTTATAATCCAGCTTTTTACTCAGCCTTCTAATATTAATATTCTTTATATAAAGTATAACCTAGTTGCCAGTGTGGAAAGTTATATCTAGATAATTCTAATTATAGTTTTATTTTATAGCTTCCTTTATAGCTTCTAGCTAGTGATTAAGAAATTCCTATATTATCTAGATATCCTATACCTATTTAATAGTATTTAGATTAAGGTCATCTATAGTCTATAGAATATTAATCTATAGTTCTAGCTTATAGCCTATAAGAGCTTATACTAGTAATATATCTAGTACTAAATAGTTAGAATTATTATAGATAAACTAGGCATATAATAGCCACCTAATCTAGTTATCCTAGTAGTAATTAATATAGGTGTGTGATATCGTTGGTGAACATATGGCTTCAGTAGACCTATGGTTGGGATTGTATAGAGTATGACTACATATATATTTAATATCTAGTTAGTTAGTTCTAACTCTATAATCTTTAATAGCTTAGGTAGAAGTATAAATAGGAGATGGAATCCTATTAATATTAATAAGATATATTTAAGATAGCTACTAGCTTGTCCTCTACCCTTATATAATTTAAAGGCTTTATCTCTACTATAATAAATATTATTCTATCTAGTAGTATATCTAGATTAAGTAAAGTTATAATATTTAATACTTAAGAAGATTTAATTACCCCTTATAGATATGAACTAGTATATAGTTATAATAGATAAGACTATAGTTTAAAGCTACTAAGAAAGTATTAACTTTAATTTTAATAAAATATCTTATATAGATTATCTTAGTTAGAGAAAAATACTTTACTTAAATATTTTTTAGACTAAACATCTTAAAAGTAAGATTAAATATTTTATAGTTTAATTAACCTCTTTAGACTAATCTAGAATACTTTATAGTAGTAAAGGATTTACTATAAAATCTTTTAACTCTTTCTCTATAGTAATATTGCAGTGTAAAGATAAGGATTATAAAATTCTTTAAAAAGTAACTAATAATATTATAGATAATTAGATCTTAAGAATAGGATAAATTAGAGCTATTAAAACTATTTTACTAAGTTTAGAAAATTATTAATAGTTATAAGTTAAATCCTTAGCTTTAATTTAAAATTAAGATTAATCTAATTCTCACCCTCTAATTATAATAGATAATAAAACTATATCTTTAGATATAGAGACCCCTTAAATCTAATTTATTAATAATAGTAGTAATCTTAAAAGGATCTATGTCTAAGTCTAGGATTATTTTATAAGACTTACCTATAAAATAACTAACTAGGCTATTTATAATATAATCTAATAGATATATAATAATATTATTAAGATTTATTAAGTTTAATATAAATAATAAAGTTATATCTAGCCTAATAAAACTACTAAAACTATACTAGTAATAGCTATTTTAGATTTAGTAATTATTACTTTCTTTCTTACTAGAGTATAAATAAATAAATCTTATTAAAAAATCTCTAACCTTGAGCCTATTCCTATCTATAATAGTAAGTTTAGTAAGAATATTATAATAAAATAGCTTAAGTATATTAAAGATTACTTTTATAATAAGAAAATACTTACTTAGAAGGAGGCTACTAATCTTAAAAAAGTTATAGTAGTTAAATATCACTTTATAAGCTAAGCTAAAGAATATTAGGATACTTATAAATAAAAAGTTAAATATAATTTAATAGTAGTAATTACTATTTTAGATACTTTTAAGAAGTAGATCTGAGATAACTTTAAAAAAATTAGAAGTAAATATAAATAATAATAGGAGTATAAGGATTATATATAAAATAAATATATAATATAATCCTATGCTGCTACTCTTATAGAGGCTATATAATATATTAAGTCTAGAATTCTTAATTATATATTAATTTAGAAGTTTATTATTAATTTAAGGCTAAACTTACAGACTTACTAGGCAGAAGATTATAAGAAACTAATAATCTTTAAGAAAGTTATTTATAAATTTACTAAGTATAAAATAGAAGTTACTATATAATCTTATATATACTTCTAAGCTTTTAGTAAAACTAATAATTACTATACAGATCTAATAGATATTAATTTAAATACTATTATTACATTTCCTAACTGACCTAAGAAAAGAATATATAAATAGAAGATATAGTATTAAGTAAATAAAGCCTGCTTTATCTATAGATAGAAAGGCTATAGTATATAAACCTATACTAGTTTAGATAAACTAAAATTAGATCCTAAAAAGAAATTAGGAAAAGTAAATAATCACTAGATATAGAAGTACTAGTTAGTTGAATGTTAAAGGCTTCTAATATTAAGGAATATAATATTCTAGATAATCTTAAACCTCTAAAGGATCATGATGATTCTAGGAATAATAGTAATAAGAAGAATTGCCCATCTTAGGAGGCAATGCTTAGTATAATAATAGCTAATATAGATAATCCTAAGTATATTTAGATATATCTTAATACTCTTAGATTAGATATTATCTACTATATTGCTAAGCTTAAAATCTCTTAGATAATTATCTATCTCTGAATACTATTAGACTATAGCACTAGTTATATATTTATTTTAAAATAACTAGCTGATTTACTACTATACTTATAATTTAGATTTTATACTATAGCTAAGCTATTAAAAGTCTGCCTACTAAATAGTAAATTTATATATATATTAAGTTAAGTTCATATTCTAATTTAGTTAGGTGATTAGAATTATGTTCTTATATCTTAGGTTCTAAATATAAATAAATATAATATTATCTTAGAATAAGATTAGTTATAATATATCAACCCTCTTATTAATTAGGTTATAGGCTAGATAGTTATTAAAGAATAAAAATAAAGACACCATACTATCCTTCTAATTAATCTTTAATCTAAGATTAATACTAATAACCTTAATAATTCTAATTCAGAAGGGTCTATTAATATTATTTTAGTAAAGTAGCTTAAGTATATCCTATATAAAGGCTAGCAAAAAGCTTAATTATATATTATTTAGGAATTTAAAGAGGATACTGAGCCCTTAATAGAACCTTTTTAATTAAAACCTCTTCTTGCCCAGTACAAGGATATCTTTAAAGAAGAATTAATTCTAGGGATACCTCTGGAACACCTACTAAAGTATTATATTAATATTAGAGATGCTCTACTAGTGAATATTAATACTTATCTATAGTTATTAGAGAAATTCTATAAAATAAAAAGATAAGTTAAAAAACTTCTATAGAAAGTAGTTATTCATCCTTTAGCTAGTACTTAGGGATTCCTAGTTATAATTATCCCTAAGCTAAGAGATAAATAGTAGTTTTATATTAACTACTATTTACTTAATAAGATGACTGTAAAGAATACCTATCTACTATTATAAATTTAAGAACTCTTAGATTAAGCAGATTATACTAAATATCTTTTAAAGATTAACCTTCTTTCTAGATATTAGCAGCTATAGATAGGTAAAACCTTAATTCTAAAGATAGCTTTTAATATATTATTTAGAAAGTTTAAATTCTTAGTAATATCTTTTAGACTTTATAACACCCCTGTAATATTCTAAATAATAATAAATAATATTATATAAGATTTAGATTTTATTATAGTATACCTTAATAATATCCTAATCTTCTTAGACTTAGACTTAGAATATATAGAATATATTTATTAAGTACTTAAATAACTCTAAGAATATAAACTCTATATAAAGTTATCTAAATATATCTTTATAAAAGATAAGCTAGAGTTCTATAGTTATATTATTAGTAATAGAGTTATTTAATCTATGCCTATAAAGGTTAAGGTTATAAAGATATAGCTAAAATTAAAAAATATCTATAAAATATAATAGTTTTTAGGACTCACTATATATTATTACTAATTTATAAGAAAGTTTATAAGGATTGCTACACTACTTTATAAACTTCTAAAGAAATTAGATGCTACTCTCTAGAAAAAGAAGTTTTAATCTATTATCTAGAATGCTTAATATCAGTATATATTTATAATACTTAAGAATGCTATAATCTATACCCCTATTCTAAGAATTACTAACCTTAATCTATCTTATTAAATTAAAACTAACACCTCTAAATAGGCTATCAGCATGGTTCTCCTCTAATAAGATAAAAATAGAAATTAGTATCTAGTAATGTTTAATAGGTGAAAGCTTAATAATACTAAATAAAACTACCCTATATATAAGAAAGAACTCCTTATAATTAAGGAAGCACTCTGACAATAGGACTATTATATTAATAATAGTAAGCCTATTATAATTATAATGGATCATGAGAGTCTGCAATATCTTATAATGATAAAGACTTATTTAAAGTATCTTATATATTAGGTTAAGGAATTTTAGATATATAACTTAGTAATTAAGTATTATAAAAGAACTAAAGTAGTTGTCCCTAATATAATTAGTTATTAACCTAACTTTATAGAAGAAGGTCCAGTGAACTAAATATAAATATCTACTCTAAGCTTATCTATAATATAATTATAGTAAGTAATAGATAAATAATGCCTCTATAGTCTACTAAATTTATCTAAATTAGAATAGTATTAGTTAATAATTTTATTCTTAAAGGGTGAGGAGCTGGATGCATCTAATAAGGTAAAAATAAAAATTAAGATATTAGTAATAAAGTTTTATCTAAAAATAGAATATATTAAGTATAGACCTATAGATAGGTTATACTATCTTAATAATAATATTAAGATACTATACCTTGAGATCCCTTTTTAATAGGATCTTATATCAGAGCTTCATATCTAGTATAGTCATCTAGCTTATCCTACCTTACTTAGAGTTATTTATATCCACACTTAGTAGCCTATAATATACTAGGATATCTAAAGGATTACTAAAAGCTATCTAAATTATTAAATTATAAAGCTATTATAACTAGATCTTGAATATAAGATAGCTTAATATTTAGTGAAAAGGGATATTTATCTATTTAAATAATAGGGAATTAACTTAATTAGATATCTACTAGTAATACTAAATAAAAATAAATAGATTATCACTGTGGTTAATTATATAACTAGTTAGATTATAATAAAAGTACTAAAGGATATAAAGGAAGGAATAATAACTTAGTTTCTATATAAGGAGATCTTTATTAACTATAGAGTATTTAAGGAATTACTTTCTAATAATAATTTAAACTTTCTATCTAGTATTATTATAGTATATATTAAGATACTTAAGGTAAAACACTATATAATAATACTATACTATCTATGAACTAATAGTAAAAATAAAAATATAAATAGCTTACTCAGCAAAATATTAATAAAGTATCTTATAGGAAAACTAATATATCTATAGGACAAGTACCTATATTAGGCTATTTTTATAGTATAAGCGCATATCTATACCTAGATAAAACTATCTCTATTCTATCTTTTATATAGCATCTATCCATTACTGCCTGATTATCTATGCATTACATAGCTAATAGTGAGGGATCTAGAAAAATAGTTATAATAGGTAAATTATATATGAGCTTTAGCTAATAAAAAGCTATTAGTATATATAATTAAATAGAACTTAATTTAGGATAGTAAAGTAAAAGAATCTTAACTTAAGATTAGTTAATAAGTACTTGTATACAATGAATTAGCTTAGAAATTTAAAAGTAAGTAGTTTAGACTATATTAAATTAAGAAATTATATCCACTTAGTACTTATATAATCATAGAACCCAATGGATATATAGTGGAAAATCTTATTAACAGCTAATAATTAGTTGTAGTAGATATTAGTAAAGATCTAAAGAAATTATAGATATTAGCTACTTTAACAGCACAGCTATAGCAGGAAGGAATATTAATTAAATAATTTATTAAAATATAGAAGGTGCTTAAAGAGGTTAATAAACCCTTATTCTTATATAAAGACCTTTTAAATTAGATATAAAAGGATTAGAAATTCACTAAATATTTAGAAGTATATTTAAAGTAGGTAGAGGAGGGAATATTAATAAAATAATATAGTTAATAAGTAAAGGCTTAAGAATATATTAGTAATATATTAATAATAAATAGCTAACCTATATAATATTCAATAGAATTAACTCTAGAGAGTGATTAGAGTAAAATTAATTTAACTTTCTTAGATAATAAGCTAAATAAGGGAATACTATATAATTCATTAAGGAACCATCAGACCTAATAGGATGCTAGTGAGGAAGATATAAACTTTAATAGACTATTTATAGTAGTAATTCTAGCTTATTAGAAGTAATTAGGAAAGTATATATATCTAGTATTATAAGAATATATAGATTCAGAAGGATCCTATTTATTAATTTATTAGTTACTTAACTACAGTATAGACTGAAAAGAAATAGTAGAATAAAAGAAAACCTCATCCTCTAATAGATTAGTTAGATTAATATATCTAAATAAAGACATTATTATTATTATCCTTACTAATTTAAATAAGACTAAGTATAGTAGCCTAAGCTATCTAATAGTCCTTCTTTAACTTCTTTAGTTCTAGATAAGTAAGTTATTTATTAATAATCTTAATAAAGTAAAGTAAATTATAATAATTAATATATAAGGATACTATATCCTTAAAGGCTTCTTTAGTAAATAGCTAGGATAATATCTCTCTATTAAATAACTTATAGTATAACTTCTTAGGAGTTAGCTCTTTAAGAATATTATTAAGATATTTCTTACCCTTACTAATAGAATTACTAATATTCTTATAGACTCTAGATATATTAGTATTAATGAATCTACTTTAGAACTGAATCTTTTTATCTATAGAAGAGGAACTAGGGATAGACAAAGATATAATATTAAGAGAATATTTAATAATATAAATAGTGTGAGATGAAGTAGGAGTACTAATATAACTAACTAATAGCTTATAAGGGGTGTACTTAGCTTCTATATTAGCTGAAGGGCTAATACTAGAGGATGCTATATCTATTATATCCTTATTATTATAAATATCCTTAACATTATCCTTAGCCTTATTCTTAGGTTTATTATTATTATATTTATTACTATTCTTATTATTATCACTAAGTTCAGTAACAGGAAGTAGATGGTTATAAATAGGAGGGTTATTATATAGTATAGAATAGAGTCTACTAGCTTTAAGGATTATTCTACTTATATTAATATTATTATAGTATATTTAATAGGAACAGGACTTACTTATTATTATTAAAGTTCTAAATATTTTAGCTAAGATAATACTTATATTTAGATCCTTTTATATTCTATAAGTAATTAGTATATAAATTAGTAAAAAGAGTATATAGATTCTCCTTATTATTATACCATAGAGTAATAATACAAAAATAAAAAGATCCTAAGAACTTATATAGTTCTAAAGGATAAATACCATATTTAAAGAGGATAGCTACAGACTATTAACTAATAGTAGTTATTTCTTTAACTACTAATTTACTATTATATCTATAGTATTACTTAAGCTTATAAATTAAATTAAATAACTTAATGTAACTCTACTCCTACTTTATAAGGTTTAAGGGCTATTTTACTTTAGCTTTAGTAATCTTACTATAATAGTCTAGTAATTATATTTTATTAAAGGGCTAGTTAAAGAAATAAAGAAGAGAGTAAATAAGATTAATATATTTAGAGAGTAGAATGGATTTAAGTAAGAAAAAAATCTAAATATTAATTAAAGTTACTAAAGCAGTTATTAAATAGAGAATAGTAATATAGAATTAAAAAGAAAGAGAGGTAATAAGTAAAAGTAAAATAAGAGTATTTATATCTAAAGAACTAGCACTAGTAACTAAGGTTTATCTATTCTCTATCTC
Source organism: Aspergillus quadricinctus (assembly GCA_022814375.1). NCBI lineage: Eukaryota > Fungi > Ascomycota > Eurotiomycetes > Eurotiales > Aspergillaceae > Aspergillus > Aspergillus quadricinctus. The sequence goes on along the minus strand of JAKLNT010000004.1, from coordinate 13,125 downwards.
TTATTAGTTAATTCTAGCTTTATTAATTTTACTTGTTTATTAATATAGAGATAAAGTAATATTTATTTAAATCTTTATTTACTACTTACTAGTTACTAATTATTTAAATAACTTATATATCACCCACCTTAAGCAAGCCTAATCTAATAATATCTTTTGCTTATTAAATAAGGGTTAATCTAAGGCTAATCTAAGCTACTACTCTAATCTTAGGGTAATGAGGTTACAAAGAAATAGTTATTTTAAGTCTTTAGTAATTAAATAAAGAGAATATATTAAATAATAGTTTATTATTCTAATATCTCTTAGCAATAGCTAAACTATATATAATCTAGTAGCTTAGTGGGTGCTAACTAAAAGGATACTAACTAAGGAACTCCAAGGACAAAGTTCCGCCTAAATAGGGGAGGATATAATATTATTAGGTGAATATATAGCTTCAGTAGACCTATAATTAGGATTATATAGAGTATAACTATATATATATTTAATATCTAGTTAGTTAGTTCCAACTCTATAATCTTTGATAGCTTAGGTAGAAGTATAAATAGGAGGTGGAATCCTATTGATATTAATAAGGCATGTTTAGGGCGGCCGCTGGCCTGCCCCCTACCCTCACACAATTCGAAGGCTCTACCTCCACTGCGATGAACGTTATTCCACTTATGATCTGCCTTAGACAGCAGTATTCTAGAATAATACTAGTTATATAACCTTTGTTGCACCTAATGTCCTAATTACCTATATTATATAATCTTAGCTAGAGTTTACACACTCCTTATAATATTTACTCACCGCGATCTAGTTAGATTCCTTAGTGATTTCTTACCATCTAAATCTAGGTTATAGATTTCAAGGCTTCTAGCCCGTGACATTATTAGCTATTAAGCAGAAGCTTACTACTAATACTAATTACTTCCCTATCCCTATAATAAGAATTACCTATATAACCAGCCGCACTGAGGGCAATGCCTAGAAGTATATTACCCCTTATCTTAGAGATAATATAGCTAATCCTTATTAAAACTCTACTAATCTTCTTAAGTATCTTAAGAATATCTTTACAGATCTAAATTATAAGTAAGTCACTAAGTAAAAGTATAATACTCTATATATAAAGCCTTTAATAAAGTAGAATAACTTTATCTCTAAATTCCTATATCTAGCTGCTAAAGTAGGAGTCCCTAAGAAGAGCTAGAAGAATAATCTTTATAATAAGCTCTATCTATAGATACAGGAGCTTATAATGCCTATCTATAATAATAATAATAAGATCTTCTATAAGTTTACTAATTACTATAGTTATATAGCCATGAATATTAAGAATATAGAAAGGATTAAGGCTTATATAAATAGCTCTATAAATATTTAGATTAGAGGGACTATTATAATCTCTTATACTACTATCCCTACTACTGCCTCTACTCCCTTTAATAGTAATATTATCTATAGATATACTGCCACCACCTCTCTAGCTCTAAATAATATTAATAAGAATATCTATAAGCATCTAATAGTAGAGGGTAAGTGCTTTAAGTACTTTTAGGTAGGCTATACTAGCTATAACTGCCCTATAAAGTAGATAATATAGCTTAAGATATTAAAGTAGCCTACTAAGAATATTTTAGAGCTAGAAAATAATAATACCTAGAAGAAGTCTCCTTCTTAGATGAATAATAGATTAACTTATATAATTTGGACTTACAGAACCTCTTAGAGTCTAAAAAAGATAGTTTTAAAATAGAATTACTTATCCTTATTAATAGATTCTTTATATCTATATATTTACTAGTTAATACTGAAGTAAATATATATATCTATATAATAACTTTCTTAGCTATCTAACTATTCTAGTAGTTTAGAATCCTAATAGTCCCCCTAGAGAGAGAATATATAATAACTAGGTTTAATAGGAAGTAGTTAGTTCCTCTTATATATATTATTATATTAATAATAGCCTTAGATAACTATATTATAAGATAGATATCCTTTCTTATCTTAGACTTAGGCTATTATAATATTATACTAGGAAGGATGTAGCTAGTAGAATACTATATCTTAGTTAACTATATAAAGAAATAACTAATCTAGCCTAAGCTAGCTATCTATTAAGAGGAGATAGCTATATAAATAAATTAGGAGGTCTTTTATAACTTCCTAATTAGATAATCTATTAACTAAGACTATTAGTATAATATCACACACTGTGCTAGATAATAAGTAGGATATAAAAGGGAATTACTCCTTTCCTTATATTTATCTTCTCTTCTTTCTCTAACTATATCTAACTCTATAATTCTTCTTAGAGCAGTAACTAAGCCTTTAAATATATATAACTTAATAGAAGAACTATAGGGCTAGGGTATAAGATTATAAAGTGCTTTACTATCTTAAAGAGATAGAGCCAGCCCTAGTAATAATACTTTTAGTAATAAGTTATAAGATAGTATTAGCTAGGCCAGCCCTACCCTAATTATTAAGCTAAGGGAAGCTAGTAGCTAAGCTACATCTTAATAGAGTAGTACTAAAGCTATTAGCTACTATACTTCCTCTAATCTAATCTCTAGATAATATCTACCTCTGAGCTAACCCCCTAGAGGGAACCCTATTCTTTCTTCTACTACTAGTCCTCTAGAGGGTTGCCTAAGCTCTTCTATTTTAGATTTATCTATTCTTTCTCCCACCACCCCTTTTACTATTCCTAAGGAGGGGCCCTTAACTAACTCTTTATATAACTAGAGTATAGCTTCTAAGGAGTTAATAACTATTAACCTCTAGTCTATAAATATCCTAAAATATTAACTAGTAATAACTAAAGTAATTAACTAATAGTATAGCTATTTAAAGATAGAATATGCCTTATAAGACAGAGATATAGATATAATCCTATAGAAATAGTATATCCCTTCTTTATATAAGATTATAATTAATATTACCATAGTAGGGGCTATAGCCTTTTATTAATATATATAGAAGAAGTAGGCTATAATCTTCTTATTATATTTATATAAGATAGATAAACTTATTAATAAGAAGCATGGCAAGTAGCTACTTATCCTCCTCTAATATCTAATTATTATAGCTTAATCCCTAATATCTCTCTCTACTAATTAGAACACTATAATTCCTAATAAACTAGATAAGATAACTAAGATTAAGTAAGTTTTACTGAAGTAATATTATAATCTAGTAGATATCTTCTTTAAGAAGGAATTAGATACCCTACCCCTATACCATCCTAATATTAATCTTAAGGTAGAACTATAGCAGGAGAATACTATTAGATATAGTCCTTTATATAAAATAAATATAGAGGAGCTAAAAGTAATATAAGAGTATATACTAGATAATCTCTATAAGGGTTTTATTATGCCTAGTAATATACTATTTACTTCCCCTATTCTAATGATAGAGAAGCCTAGTAGAGGACTATATTTTTATATAGACTACTATAAGCTAAATACTATTATATAAAAGGATAGATACCCTCTCTCTCTAATTAATAAAATCTTAGAGCAGATCTCTAGGGCAAAGATCTTTATAAAATTAGATATCTACTAGGGCTTCTACTATATTTATATATACCTAGACTCTAAGGATCTTACTACCTTCTATTCTTATTATAGCAGTTTTAAATATAAGGTAATACTATTTAGACTAACTAATAAGCTAGTAACCTTCTAATAGTTTATAAATAGTATTTTTATAGACTACCTTAATTAATATCTAATAGCTTTTATTAATAATCTATTAATCTATTTTAATAATAAGTTAGAATACTAGCTATATATCTATACTATCTTATAATACTTATAGAAGCATAGTCTACAAGCATCCTTAAAGAAATATAAGTTTTATATTACTAAGACCTATTACTTAGATTTTATTATCTTAACTAATGGTATTAGGGTGGACCTAGAGAAGGTTATAACTATATAGAAGTAGAAGATACTAATAATAATATAAAGGGTCTAGTCCTTTCTAGACTTTTATAATTTTTATTAATAATTTATATATACTTATAGTTATATTACTAAGCCCCTAGTTGCCCTAATAAAGAAGGATATCCTATTTATCTAAATAGTAGACTATATAGGAGTATTTAATTACTTAAAGGCTATACTTATAGAAGTACTAATTCTAACCTATTATAATCTATCCCTATCTATAAAGCTTAAGACTGATACCTTAGATAGAGTTATTACTAGCATACTCTTCTAATAGTAGGGGGATAAGTAGTATCTAGTTATCTACTACTCTAAAACTATAAACCTAGCTAAGTATAACTATAGAATCTATAACTAAGAGATACTAGCTATTATATATATACTAAAAGAATAGTAAATAAAGTTATAAAGCCTCTAGAGGTCTAAGCTATTTAAGATCTATATTAATTATCAGGCCCTATAGTACTTTATATAGAAGTAAAGATTAAATCCCTAATAAACTTACTAGTATAAGTTCCTATCTAGCTTCTACTTTATTATTATCTTCTAGCCTAAGAAGTTAAATACTCTAGCTAATGCCTTATCCTAGCCTAAGTATACTAAAGAGATAAATAATTATTATATCTAGCTTATACTAAAGCTAAGCAGCCTTAACCTATAGATCTTAGTACTAATCTCCCTATAACCTTTAATAGTAATAGATTATATATCTAAAGCTAACCAATAGTATAAAGCCTTAGAGCCTACTAGATATCTTATATAGAAGAGAATTTATTAGTGGGAACTTAAGGATAGGCTATTAATATTCTAAGGATAGTTAATAATCCTAGATATTAATAATCTCTATACTAGGCTATTAGATGATATTTATTATTAGCCCTCCATCACCTATCTAGATAAGATAAAAATAAAGTAACTAGTTAGTATATACTATTATTAGGACACCTAGAGAAAGGATATTAATTACTATATAAATAATTATCTAATCTATTAATAGACTAAGACTTATTAAGATCTACTACTAGGCCTATTATAACCTCTTCTAATTCTAGACTAGCCTTAATAATATATTACTATAGACTTCTATTCCTTTCTATACTTAAAGATAGGGTTTGACACTGTCTATATAGTAGTAGATTATTTAAGAAAATAGGCTTTTACTATTCTATACTATAAGACTATAACTACCTTAGATATAGTATGGCTCTTTATCACCTATATCTATCTATAGACTGGATTATTAGATATAATTATATTAGATAGAGAAGGCTAGTTTATCTTTAATTTCTAGAATAAGCTCTATTAAATTTTGCAAATCTATATTAAGCTAATATTAGGATATTATCCACAGACTAATAGCTAGATAGAGGTTATAAATTAATAGATTATCTAATATCTATAACCCTTTATAAATTATTACTAAGATAATTAGGACTAATAGCTATCTATACTAAACTTTACTACTATAGTACTTCTAAATAAGTCTATAGGAATATTACCCTTCTTTATTAAATAGGGCTTTAAACTATATATATCTTTTAACTAGTTAGTAGTAATAAAGCTAGCTAATCTAGATATAAGCTATTAGCAGGCCCAGTAAATAGCCTAATAAATAAAGGATATTTAGTTATTTATATAGTAGGTAATAAGAGCTACTTAGTCCTATTAAAAATAGTAAGCTAATAAGTATTACTAGAATACTAATTTTAATATTAGAGATTTAGTCTTTATAACTATAGCTAATTAGAAGCTAGACTATCTAAGTTAGAAGCTTATTAATTAACTTACTAGGCTCTATAAGATTATTAAATATATTAGTAATACCTATTAGCTACATCTACCTAATTCTATTAAAGTCTATTTAGTCTTTATACTAAAGAAGCTATATAAGGCTCTAGTAATAGTGCCCTTATCTAGATAGCTTAAGAATCTAGCCCCCCTATTAGAAGTTAATAGTAATAATAAATAGGAGGTTAGTAAGATACTAGTATCCTAGCTATACTACTAGAAGCTTTAGTATTATATATAATAGATTAGATATAATACTGATATAATATAGTATCTAATCTAAAACTTTAAGAATTCCCTAATACTAGTTTATAACTTCTATATCTAATATCTAGCTATGCCAGGCCCTCCAGTGTAATTACTAGAATAGTTATAAGCTACTAAAGATGATATTTTCCTTAATGCCTACCCTAATAATAATAAGCCCTAGATAAGGGCATCCAGAGTCTAAAGGGGGGGGTGATGTAATAACCATCACTATACTTATTACTATATCTCTAAGTAGGCCACCTCAGCTCTATACTTTCTACCCTTCTATACTACTTATTATTCTAGGATATTTAACTAGTTTATACCACTCCTCTATTTATATATTCCCCCACCATATATATATTCTTCTTCTTCTCTCCATACTTAGTATTTTATTGAAATACTACCATACATTCAGTTTCTATGTGCAGTGCCGTCATACTAGCTTTAGTTTATTCTTAATACTCTTAATAGTTAATCTATTAATAAATCTTAGTTAGGGCTCTTCTACTTCTATAGTTACCTTCTAGTATACCATCCATAAGGTCCCTAAGATTAGGTTAGTCTTATTACCTAGCTTAGGCACTAGATATATATAAACTATATATTAATAGTTCCCTTTAATATCTAGTAAGAAGTATATAATCACTAAGATAATACTATCTATTACACTGGTGTAGTTTTCTAAGGTTATTAGCTTAATCTTAATCTACTCTAGTTATAGCTTTTAGATAAAGTATTTAGTTATGACTGCATAAGATATATATCTAATATTAAGAAGAATTCTATAATTATATTTCTTATTAATAATTCTAGATATAATAAATTCTAGGGTATTAAATTTAATAGCCTAGTAAAACTTTCTATAATTAATAAGTATATCTTCCTTAGGATATGGTTAATACTAGCTTTCTAGTTATATTAACTATTTAACTAGCCCTTGTAAGAGTCTCTTTATAGAAGTAATTAGTTTTTTAATTTACTATCTTTCTCTATAATAGGTTCTCTAGTATTAGTATTATCTAGTTTAAGTCTTACTATTTAGAAGATATATAGTTACTTTATAGTAGTATAGTCTAGCAGTAGGATAGTACTAAGATATAGGTATATCTTAATTATATAGTCTATAGCTCTATAATATAAGTACCTATCCTTAGTATAGTAATATATTAGTTTAGCTTTATTAACCTACTTAGTATAGTAGTATTAATAGGCTAAGGTTATAGTTATTAGTTCCTAATTTATAGAGTTAATTATATTAGGGGCTGATACTATTAAAGGTGTTAGAGGGGGTGTATAGCTAATATAGCTATAGCTTATAATAGTTATATTCCTTTCTTATTACTTAGCTTAGGCTGCCCCTTATATATAGAGAGCTTTAATTTAATCTATAATTATCTATAACTACTAGCAGTACTTCTTAAAGCTTAATTTCTTAACTATATTAATTAATTATATCTTTATCTTAGTATTTAAGGTTCTATTAATAAAGGTCTACTTTATATTATTTATCTAGCTATAGCCTCCTACTTCTATTAGTAGCTGGTTAAAGTCTATAAATATATTACTAAAGGGGTGGCTATCCTATTATAAATAGTAAAGCTCTTCTATAGCCTTCTCTATATAGTTCTTATCTTAAAATATAATATTAAGCTAATTAATTATATAATCTAAGTCTTTAGCTATTATAGTATAATTCTTAGTATACTAATTTATTTAAGGGCTTATTATAATAGCTACTTAGTCTTTAAGTCTAGTAAATATATACTATATATAGTTATAGTAACTACTAAATAAAAGAAGGTCTATCTTAAGCTTTATAATTAGATTAGTATAGAAGATATTATATATAATCTTATTAATATTATTATATTACTTAGGGTCTAGTAAGATTAGTTTAGATTATCTTACTAGGTCTTTTATAGGAATAGGAGCTATTTAAGGGGTTAGTATTACTTATATAGAAGCTATAGAGGTAATAGTTATTTAAGTAATAGTAGTTATCTATTAGGCCTTAAGTAGGGTTATTTAATTAAATATCTTTTATAGCTACTAGACTATTTAGGCTATAGTACTTATCTAGACTTTATTCTATTATAGTAGTTACCCCTTACTAGATCTTCTAGAAGATATTAATATCTCTAATAGTATATTATTATAGTTTATACTATCTATATTATCTATATTATCTAATTTAGCTATCTTAGCTAATTAGTTATCTTATCTAGTTCTGTTTGTCTGATTCTATGGATATAGTTATCTTTTACTAGTTCTATTTAGCTATCTAGCTTAGTGTACTACTCTTTAGTTTATTAGGTTTATCTATTTATTTACTTCTTATTAGGTCTATTTATTTATTTACTTCTTATTAGATTTATTTATTTATTTTAATAAGCAATTTCTAATGTCATAGGCTAGAAGCCTTGAAATCTATAACCTAGATTTAGATAGTAAGAAATCACTAAGGAATCTAACTAGATTATAGTAAGTAAATATTATAAAGAGTATATAAACTCTAGCTAAGATTATATAATATAGATAATTAGAATATTAGGTGCAATAAAGGTTATATAACTAGTATTATCCCAGAACACTGCTGCCTAAGGCAGATCGCGAGTGCCTAGTAGGCTCAAGCACTCAGCAGGCCCTGCCCGCTACACCTCTAGCTTCCATCAGTAACTAATTAAGGTCTATAAGTAGTTTATTAAATAGATAGTTACCCTAGTATAGTGCCTATAGCTCTTATAAAGCTTTCTCACTACAGCCCTAATTACAGAATATAAGATTAAGCTAATTATATATATTATCTAGCATCACCTACATTATAGCTAGGTCATTCCTATACTAATCCATCTATAGGGCTAGAGCAGCAGCGGCGCTACCCTTAAATCTACTAAATATATATCATATACACCTGTAGTAAGAGCTAATCATTGTAGTGGGCAGGGCCCGCTGAGTGCTCAAGCCTACTAGGCACTTGTGATCTGCCTTAGGCAGCAGCATTCTGGGACAATACCAGTCATGTGACCTTTATTGCACCTAATATTCTAATTACCTATATTATATAATCTTAGCTAGAGTTTATACACTCCTTATAATATTCACTTACTGTAATCTAGTTAGATTCCTTAGTAATTTCTTACTGTCTAAATCTAGGTTATAGATTTTAAGGCTTCTAGCCTATGTGGAATATTGTTCATCACAATGGGAGGTGGTGCCTTCAAGTTATGTAAGGGTAGGGGGCTAGCCAGCAGCTGCCCTAAATATATTGCCCTGATATTAATGGGATTCCACCTCCTATTTATGCTTCTATCTAAGCTATTAAGGAGAGTATAAGTAGAACTAGCTAAGCAGATAGTAAATATATATATAGATATTTTCCTAATAATCCTATAGATCTACTGAAGTTATATACACAGCTATAATATTATATCCTCCCCTACCTAAAGGGAACTCTAGCCTTAGGGTTCCTTAGTTAGTAGCTATAGAATACTAAAATCTTATATAGTTTAACTATTACTAAGAGATATTAGAAGCTAAATCTAGTAATATAATCTCTCTACTCTTTATTTAATAATTATAGAATTAATAAGTAATTCCTTTGTAATTTTACTTTAAGATTAAAGAGTTAGTAATTTAGGATGTTCCTTATTAATAAATAAGTAATATAATTAGATTAGCTTACTTAAGACTTACTTAAGGCTTACTTAAAGAGGTAATATATAAGATATTTAAGTAATTAGTCACTTAGATTAGTATATAAAAGAATTAAAGTAAATAAAGCTATTTATATATAGTAGTAAATAAATAAAATTAATAAAGATAGAATTAACTAATAAGTATAGAAGAATAGATAAGCCTTTACTACTAGTATTATTATTATTAAGTATAAATATCCTTAACTTTCTATACTTTATTATATAAGCTTTTATATATTAGTTTAAGCTAGCTTTTCCTTTTTATTACTTCTCTTTCTTTATATTAAATTAGCTTATCTTTTCCTTTAATTATTTTAATTACTTTTCTTATAGTAATTACTATTCCTAATTACACTAGTATAATTAAAGAAGCTAATACCATCTATTCCTTACTAATATTATATTAAGATAAGATATATATAACCTTACTTAATGCTATATATCTAGTTAAATAGGTTATTAGCTATAATAATAAACTAGTTTAAAAGTTAATTTTATAATCTATTTAGTAATCTATATTCTTACTTTATTAGTATAGTATTGTGATGAAAGCTTATATAAGTTATAAGAAGTCTAGTACTTTCTAAAAGTATATTACTACTCCCCTCTATAATCTATTAAAGAAACTATATACCTTATTTAATAGTATATATACTAACTATATATAATATAAATATATAGCAAAGTGTTCCTACTATATTAAAAATAGTAAATAGAACTTTAATAATAATCTATAAGTTTCCCTTTTAGTATTTTTACTTATATTATTATTACTAATATAACTAGTGTGATTTTATAAGCTAGTAGTCTATATATAGTTACTAGTAGCCCTACTATTATTAATATATTTTTTTATACTTTAACTAATCCTAATACTATAACTAGTTCTTATAATAATAATAGTAATAATAACAATAGTGGGGATGGCAATAATAGTAGTAATAATAATAATAATAATAATAATACTACTAATAATAATTATAATAATAGTAGTAATGCTACTAGTAATAATAATAATAGTAGTACTAGACCTTCCTTACTTATTACTTCTAAGAAAACTCTATATAAGTTAGCTATTCCTAGTATACCTATATCTATATCTTCTTATATTATATAATCTAGTACTAGCAAGCCTGTAATTATAAGTTCTTTTATTAATATATTTATAACTTATTATACTTCTATTATATCCTTCCTTAATTCTACTTTAAATATTCTTTCTATATCAAAGGCTGTAAAGGGCAAAGGTAAGGAAATATTATTTAATAAATATAGTTATAATAACTCTTCTATCATCTCTAAGACCCTATTAAAGAAGATAAAGCATTCTCTTAGAGAATACCCTTTTAATAATAAGGCCCTTTACTAGCCTATTAAGGAAGATATTTTAAAGATATTAAATTCCTATAGTTAGCCTATAATAATCTTAGTAAGTTTAAAAAGATTATTAATAATAAGATTGCAGACCTTAAGGCTATAAATAATAATAATAATCTTAAATTTCTAGATATAAAGAAGCTTACTTACTAGAATAATACTGCTTTAAAATTTAATAAATAGTTATTTTAGTAGTCCTTTACTTATTATTTAGAGCTTAGATTATAGATTTCTTTTATAACTAGTAATTAGTTTAGTAGCTACTATTAATTAAATAAGTATTTTATCTTTTAACTATTATCTTATAATAGTAGATATTATCCTTCTTTATTTACTTCTAATAAGCTAGAATCACCACTGTAAATAGTCTATTAAAGTTTAAATTATTCTTACTAGTATCTCTTTATTTATAATTATTCCTTAATAAATTATATAATATTTCCCTATTTAGCTTATTATTTAAAGAAGTTAAATTAATTTTACTCTAGTTACTTCCCAGAGTTAATTCCTTTTAATATTATATAGATTAGCTACTTACTATTAATATATTACTAGTATATTCTTAAGCTTTTACTTATTAAGTATATTATTTTATTAATATTCCCTTCTCTATCTACTTTAAATATACTTCTAAATATTTAGTAGATTCCTAATCCTTTTATATCTATTCTAAAAGTTCTTTATATAAGAATAAGGATTTATTAACTTCTTTAAGCACCTTCTATATCTTAATTAGAGACTGAATTAATATTCCTTCCTTATATAACTATATTATTAATATAGATAATATCTATAGTTTCTTTAGATTATTACCAATACCTACCTTAACTAATTATTAATTATTAATAAGATTCTTAAGTATATGCCTATTAGGCTCCTTAAATATATATATTCTAATTAGATATAATTATTTAATCTTATATAGCCTAAACTACTTATTTTTAAACTTCTACAGTGACTTATTATATATAAGAATTTATTAACTAACTTTAAGATAAAATTCTTTCACTTTACTATCCTAAATTAAATTCTATTTAATTATATATACTAATAGCTTTTTATTAGCTAGGGCTTATATATAATTTATATATTATAATTATTTTTTAAGATTCTTTATAGTTAGTTATATAATATGTAGATACCCTAGTAGGGATAGATAGATACTATATAAGAGATAGAATAGTAATAGCTTTATTTAGATATAGATATATACTTATACTATAAAGATAGCTTAAGATAGATACTTATCCTAAAGTTATATTAATTTCTTTATAAGATACTTTATTAGCATCTTTCTAAGAAAGCTATTTATATTTTTATTCTTATTATTAGTTTAAGAATAATACAGAGTTATTATACAGTGCTTTACTTTAAGTATCTTAATATATACTACTATAATATAGAAAAAAAATCTATACTATTATCTAAAAGTAATTCCTTAAATATATTATAGTTAATAAAGATTTCTTTATATAGGAACTAAGCTACTATTTCTTCCTTTATATCCTTTATTACTTTAGTTATAATCTAACTAGTTATATAGTTAATTATAGTAATAATTTATTAATTTTTATTTAGTATTAGTAGTAAACAGCTAATAAAATTAATTCTTTATTATTTAAATAGATAAATTCCTTTCTTTACTAAATACCAAGCTATTTTATATTTAAGATCTAGTCTTAAAGGCTTTATAATTTAATAATTTAAGCAGCTCTTAGTAACATTCTGAATATCCTAATATATTATAGGCTACTAAATATAGGTTTAAATAACTCTAAGTAAGATAGGATAAGCTAGATAGCTATACTAGATATAAAGCTATAATATAAGATCTTATTAAAAGGGAATCTTAAGATATAGTATTTTAATATTATTATTAAGGTAGTATAACCTATCTATAGGTCTATACTTAATATATTCTATTTTTAAATAGAATTTAATTACTAATATCTTAATCTTTATCTTAACCTTATTAGATGCATCTAGATCCTTATCTTTTAAAAATAAGATTATTAATAGATACTATTCTAACTTAGAAAGACTAAGTAAGCTATAAAGGTATTATT